>QJSC01006009.1:1154117-1312680 GCA_003697955.1 Calidris pygmaea | reverse complement strand
CCCTGCCGGCCCCTCTGGCCCCGCTCAGCTCAAGGGGGCACAAGCAGCAAAACAGACAGAGAATCGCTGAGCATGAACAATGCAGCTACATCTCATGAAGATGGAGGGAATGAATGACTGGGGGCACTGTGACCATCCTGGCCCACCGTCGGAATGCCTGTGCACCACAGACACCCTAACCCCACTGCCCACACGAGCAGGGATGTGCCACGAGCTCCTCTGGGCACAGCCCCACGCTGCGGAGGGGGGCGGCTGGGTCTGGGGCTCAGCCAGCGCTGCGGAGGCTGAGGTGGTGTCCTTTAAGGGGAAAAAATAAATGTGTTTCCCACTCAATTAAACGTAACTTAAGGCACTGGAAAAGAAAATGGGCTTCCATTTACGGCTTGGGGATAGCAGGAGGGCAAGCATGTGATAACAAAATCGTGACGGGAGCCCATTTGAGCGTGGAGCTGTTTGTTTAGCATATCGATCGACTTTTATCCTGCAAGCAATTAACACGCGTTACTCGAACGCCGCATTTTTCCGAAGCAAACTGCTTCGTATGATATTTCCGAGCGTCGCGTGTTAGCGGCCGGCAGCACGGGCAACCAGCCGGGGGGGAACAGCGGCGGCGCGGAGAAGAGCTGCGAGGCAGGGAGGGCGGTGGCAGGGGCACGTCGAGGTGTGCTCCACTTCCATCCTTCAGGATGCTCGCCCCTCCAAAGACACGGGTACCCCAGCACCGGGGGAGCCCCCCGGCAGCTGGCCAGCGGGGAAAATGGCTCAGCCACCTCCAAAGGCGGATTCCGAGAGGAATCCCCCGCAGCAGAAGCTGCCCTTCGCCCCGGGTGATGTGAAGGACAGCCCTGGTCACGCCGCACTCCGTGTTTGATGCTCCTTTGAAGCCCAGCCTGTGCCTGCCTGCATCCCCCGAGTGCTGCCTGCTCCCTGCCTGCTCCTCTGCCTGCTCTGATGGGCAGAAGGAGGAGAAAAATCCACTGCCAGCCACCCGGAGAAGGGCGATCTTTCAACTTCATACAGCAAAACCCAGGCAGGTCGCCCCAAATCCCCCACGCTGCCGCGGCAGCTGTGAAGAGTGGGTTTAAGCCGTTTAAAAATCCATCTCCCGGCTCATTATTATGCAGACCAATTTTTCATTCATCGGGAATCTACGGCAGCATTTTAATGTGAGAAGCTCCCTACTCTGTTTCTCTTCCCCTGAAGAAAAATAGCTTAATTTCTCCAGTTTGATAGATTTTCCTGATCCTTCAAAAGGTAGAAAAAGACTCTTGAAAATCGGTCGTTGAACTATCCACAGGCATTTTATAATGGCCGTAAATAGGTCTATACTGAATAGCTCTCCAGGCATCAACTTGAATGGTGTCCTTGACACTGTTATTATTATCCCCACTGAAAAAAAGAAAAGAAAAAAGAAAAAGAAAGTCTGGGAGCCTCTCCACACCACAGTTTGTATGGCTCTGCATCGCGAGAAGGCTGGAAGAGCTAAATTCTCCTCGCCGTATATACGCCCCCAGAGATGGGCCATCCGTGCCATTTTTCACTTCCCAGAATTGTCATAAATTTCATGGAATTTCATGAAAAAAAAAATATGAAAAAAAATCAACGCACATGAGAAATTTTGCAATCTCCGGAGCAAATGAAGTATAAGAAGAAGTTTGGGGTAGTTTATTTTGTGCCTTTTGCCCCTTTGTCCATCTTCAGTTGTCCATCTAAACCCCCACTTAGCTTCCACTGCAGAACGCATTTTTATAACCTCTCCCGCGGTTGTGTCCCATTGCTCTCTCCTGATGAGCAGCTTCTGGCCTCCAGCTTTGGGGTGGTTACTCTGCAGGGTGACCGTTTTGCAGCATTACAGTACATCGCCGCATCCAGCAGCTGCAAGAGGCTTCCAGCTCTAAAACCCATTTTGGCCCTCCACCACAGCATCTTCAAACTTGCCCCCCTAAACCTGTCCTTTTAACCTTCCATCCCGTGGGATTAAGTCTTATGTCATGAGAGACACGGTGGAAAAGCTTGAGGTTAATCAGTAAGAGCTATTTTCTCAGAATAAATAAGGTGCTTTCATTTCTTGAAAGCCACTCTGATTTTTCCAGCCCACTCATAAGGCAAAAATAGCGTGCCCTAAAAATGTCACCGTGCACGTATAGATTTCTCTCTGTTGAAAACGAGCACAGCCATCAGCTCCTTCTCTCCCAGAGCAGCCTCGGGGCCCTTCCCAGGCTTGTCCTCTGGACCAAGGACAGAGGGTCCCAGGACCCCCCGGCCCTGGGTGGGAACCTCCATAGCCCTGGAGAGGGACACGGAAAGACACGGCCATCCCAGCCTGTCCCACCTCCAGCAGAAGGCGAGGGTGCCCAGGTGGCATTACCTGCCGTCAGGTTTTTGCAGCATATCTTTACCTGGGGTGGAAAACGGGTTATAAATAGAAAATGCAGGGCAAGGTAAGGCTGCAGACACCCGCATGGCTTGGTGCACAGCTCAAGCGCAGTTAAAACAAGGCTGAAGTTCAGGGACTCGTCTCAAAAACGTGGGAAACAAAGGACACTGTCCCCAGGAGCCCCTAACCTGTGCTTTTACGGGCACTGGGGGTCCCCTCGGTGCTCACCGAACGCCCGCCTCCGCCTGCAGCACGTCTTCTCCCTTCCCAGCCCTTCCAGCCCGGGAAACAAAGCCATGGATTACATGTATTCTGCAGAGAGCTGGGCAGCTGCCTCCGGATTAATGTCGTGCACCAGCTTCTTCCCCGCTCTCCTGCCACGTTTTAGCGTTGGCCAAACGCTAGATCGGAATGTGGCGCAGGGCCCCATCGCCCCGGTTTCGGTGGGAGCCCCGGGGCCAGCTGTGGCTGCTGGATGTGAGTCCGACGCCGCTGCGGCTGCAGCATCCTCCTATTTTTTTCCATGCAAACCATTTAGAAACAAAACAAGATAGCAAACACAAATCAATTCAATTGTCCTGGAATATGACAGCTTGACTTGCGACCTGTCTCATCTGGTCCATGACAACGTTGTTTGCATCCTATTAGAGCGGATGACTTGTGCGCTGTTTACACAGAGCAGAGGTTCCTCGTGGTGACAGCTTTTGAATCATGGCGCTTTCCTCATCGTACAATTCACCACCAAACCCCTCCGCCAATTGACATGGTAACAGGGGTGTCACCACGCGGAGCCGTTCATCCTTCAGCCCCAGCGATGCCAGCGGGATGGGTTTATACCCTTCATGCTCCCCACGGCATCACAGGCTTCTCCACCCCACAGCGGGGCATCGCTGCTGCCTTCTGCCAGCTGTGGCCCATTGCCACAGGCCTCTCCGTGAAGGTCACAGGAGTGCCAGAAGGTGGAATATATAACCTAACCTCTGCCCAGGGCAGTGGTGGAGTCCCCATCCCTGGAGGGATTTAAAAGCCGGGCAGACGTGGTGCTGAGGGACATGGGTCAGTGGTGGGTTTGTCAGTGGTGGGTTGATGGTTGGACTCGATGATCTGAAAGGTCCCTTCCAACCCAGGCAATTCTATGATTCTATGATCTCTGTAAGCATCTAAGCCATCTTTTGTAATCGTTGGCTCTGAGCAGTCTGTCTGGAGCGAGCTCCATGCCTCCAGCCGTTCTCCTGGGGCACCGTGCACACCTTGGGTGCCACCCTGGTGTGCGAACATGGGGGAGAAACCGCTTCATAGAATCACAGAATGCCCAAGGACTGCCCAGCACAGCCACCAGCTGCGGGCACAGGGACATTGTGCACCCGAGAGCTCACCTTTAGACCCAGGTGGCACACCAAACCTAAGCTCTGGGTGCAGACTGCAGCTCCACTGGTGCCCACACCAGGGATCCCCTACCCTGAGGTGCCCACCTGGAAAAAGCGCTGAGCGGAGGAGCTGGCCGTCCCCAGCCCTCTGCCACGGCCAAAGCAGAACTGCTGAGAGGCACAGTCTCGCTGCGCGGCTGAAATAATGGATTCATAAATAATTAAGGCTGGCAGGGATTTCTGGAGGTCTCCAGCCCAACTGCCAGCTCAGAGCAGGGCTGGCCTGGACCCAGCCGTGCCCCCGGCCACCCAGGGGTGACCCTGCTGTCTGCTGGCCCAACGCCGAGGGGACGCCCGGCCCCCTCGCCCCGGGTGACAGCAGCAGTGCCCCCCTGGGGCAGGAGCAGCAGGGGGGCTCCAGGGGGGTCCCGGGAAGGGCTGAGGCCATGGACACACCAACTGCTCTCTCTTCACATCAGCCCGTCTTTTGAACACCTCCAGGGATGGTGCCTCAACCACTTCCCTGGGCAGCCCATTCCAATGCTGGATAACCCTTTCCGTGAAGAAACTTTTCCTAATATCCAGTCTAAACCTCCCCTGGTGCAACTTGAGGCCACTTCCCCTTGTCCGATCTCCTGGGACTTGGGAGATGAGACCGACCCCCGCTTCTCTACACCCCCCCTTGAGGTAGGTAGAGAGCAGTTTGACTGCTCCTGTCTCTGGACTGCTCCTGCCCAGGACTCGGGCTCCCTCTCCCACCTAAACCAGTAAGCAGCAGCCCCCCAGAGCTGGGCCAGAAGTACGGTAATTAGGTTAAAACCCTTTCAATTGTTTTTTTTTATGCCTTCACTATGGGGTAGCCGAGCCTGGGGGATGCCCTACACCACCCATCCTTCCTGTGGGGGGGTAAAAATACTTAAATCTTGGTGCTACCTCACACACCATTCACCATTCAAGCAGCTTTCACCTTTCCGAAGGGGCAGGTCCTCTCACGGCTGGGGTGGTGTGTTTTACCGGGCATCGTTAGGGTCTTGGTTCGTTATCCCTGTCTCAGGTGATGATCATCTCCCAAGGCGTGGGCACAGCTGGCTCTGGTCCCCGAGGGCACACGTCCTGCGGAGGGTGGCTGCAAGGGATGCAGAAAAGCCACAAAGCTTACTAATAGCGCCAAAAGTTGAGCTTTTTTTTTTTTTTTTCCCTCTAGAAAACACAAATTCCGCTTTATTTTGCAGAAATACCAGTATGTAGGTTAACAAGTAACTGTCAAATGCCCAGTGCCCAAACCAGAACCTGGTCTGGAGCAAGGGGGGTGAGACCCAGCCCCGGGGGCTGGCAGCAAAGTGGGCGACCTCTGCTGCTGTCCCTGCCAGCCACCGTGTCACCCCTCTCCCCACCCTCGGGGACCCACTCGGTCCCTCCACACCCTCTGGGATCTGCTCAGTCCCCCCCCAGCACATCCACCAGCAACTTACCCAGGGATGGCTTCCTGCTCCCGGCAAATGAAAGCCTCTCGACGCCCGTTTCACCCACCCCCGGTGCCACCGTCCCCCCAGCCCCTCCTGGCTCTGCCCTCGCCCCCTCGCACGCCAGGACACGCGGCTGGCAGTGTCACTTTGGAAGGTGGCCCTGGGGACAAGCCCCCCTCCATGTGCTGCCGCCGTGCCTGCTGAAGGAAGCCCTGCCGAGCGGAGCAGACGGCATTCGGCCGGGGCAGTTTAAGCCCACCAGGATTTAGATTAACCCAGAAAAGAAGAGTGGACAAATTGAGAGCGCTGAATTGGGGCATTTAGCTGCAGATTGCAAACTTTTGTCTAAAAACTGTGCAACGAAGGCACCTGCCCACAACGCCAGCCCCCACATGGGGCAGAGCAGCCCCTCTCTGTCGGCACCCCAAACTTTTCACAGGGATGTTCCTTCTCCTGAGCTCTCCGAGCACAGTGCCTGCCCCCAGGGCCCGGCAGGAACCCCAGCAGGGTCCTCGGGGCTCCTGGGGGGTCCCGGGGGGTCCCCACAGCACGCGAACCCAGGGTGAGCTCCCAGAGACGGGGCATCATCCTGCTCCCCGCAGCAGCATCGCCCCCGCAAATGCCCAGCACAGTTACCCCGGCACGGGCTGCCCTGGCTCAAAGAAGCCAAATACAGCTTTCTAACACCAGTTTTGCTGATGGTTGTTCTTTTTTTTTTCCCCAAATTTGGGCCCAGATTGTGCAGCTCCCTATTTCATATAGGACCAGGAACCGAGTTTTCAGCCGTGTCAATCCCCTGCCTTGCTGGGAAACCTAATATCCCAAAATAAAAATCTATATTTAATACCCTAAGCACATCCAATAGTTACATAATTCACATCTATTAGCTGACTACAGTAATGAGCACTCTGCATTTTTAAAACATCAGTTAATTGTCTCTCTCCCTTCTGGCAGCGCAGAAGAACAGACAGAAAAGGCACAAAACAAATCCCACAAAACCACATCTGACAGGTTTAAAAATCTATTTTCCTACAAGGAAGTATGGGAAGGATGGGTGATTAATGAAAGACTGTGAAGAAAAGGTTTTATCCAGCAGATTAATTTCAACGTGTGTTTAAATCCTTAGCGGAGTTGGACGAGATGCTGGGAGGCGAAGTCGTGGGGGCTCTCAGAGCCCCAACTCTTTTTGGAGTTGGCCCCTCTTCTGAGTAACGCTGACTGTGTTTTACAAAAGGAGAAATACTTTCTAACATCTGCATATATTTTCCCCTGCAGAGACAAATAACGAGGGCAGGGGGATGAATCTGGCATATACGGAGGGCAACCGTTTAAAGCTTTCACGTTTAGGGAGCAATTAATTCTCCAAACCTCCAGTTTTGGAGAAGGAGATATTGAATCTCTTTTAATCCCTGGTGACTCGGACCTCTGACCTGGGAACCGTGACCTTCGGCATCCCTCGGCATCCCACGCCGCCTCCCCGGGGAGGGAAGGGGAGAAGGACCCTTGTTTTGTAAACAATCCCCCGGCAAATCCCGGGCAGCGTTGCCCGGGAGAGCTCTGCTGCCGGCTGCCTCACAAAGATGGGCTGGGAAGAGTGTGATGTGGAAGCCGGTGACCTGCAGCATCGCGGGTCCGGCCGAGCCCCGGGGCTCCCGTGGGGCCGGGGCATCACTCTTTGGTTCTGGGGCCTTGATAAAAGATCCCAAAAGCTCTGGACCCCCACGCCCCAAGACATACGTGGAAAAACCACTCAAATTTTCCGTTAATCTCTTTTAAAATAACAAAGGACGGCACAATCTGGTGGGTTTTTTTTGCCTTACGTTTTTTCCTGCATCCTCTTGGTACCAGAGCATCCATCCAAAGTCACAGGAAAGGGGATTTCTTGCCAAGCTGCTGGGAGAGCCTGGCCCGTGCCCGACCCACGGGGGATGGTGGTGCCTGAAGGGCTGCAGGAGGGGTGACAGGGGGGTGCCGAGCCACAGCCATCACCCCCTCCCAAACACAGCGATTGCCAGTCATTGCCCACGGAATAAATAATCCGTCCCTGACAGGCGGCTCGCGGCTCCAAGCTCACGAGCTCCATTGATGCTCCTTCCCAATGCCCTACATCATCCGCAAGGCAGCGGGCCGGGAGGGAGTTGATGTTAGCCTCACCCGCAGGCTCCTACGCCAAGAGGAATTGCTGCACGTAGTCAAAGTGCCTCTTCTGCAGGAAAAACTACACCCGGACACAAGAGGAAAAGGAGAGCACGGAGCCACGCTTTCCTTAATTTATCCGTGGAGGGTGCGACGTGCTCCCATTAACCGCGGGGTGGCATCACCATGATTAACCACGGCGAGGGGCGCGCAGGCTTTGCTAATTAACGTTCAGCCCAGGGAAAGGGAAGAAGCCCCCTCCCGCAGGCAGAGCTCTGCAGCGCTCCCCGAGCAGGTGGATGTCTTCAGTAAAGGGGAAGGTGCAGAAAATTGACACTGAAACAAGCAATCACGGCGGCTGCAGCTCGCTCCGCTCCCCATTTCCCATGGCAAGCGTTCCCCCGGGAACGCGTGCGCCTGACCCTAAACTTTCCCCATTTTCCAAGCCAGTGCACTTGATGGGAACTCGTCTCGCTGCTCTCCCCCTGATTGCAAACCCTGGGAGCGCCGGGCCGGCACCGTGGCGGCTTCGCGGAGACAGAGTTTGGGTCGGGGGGCGCCGGGTTTCGTGTCTTCGCCCCCCCTCCCGGCCGCTTGGCAGGACACCTTGCCTGTGAAATAAACACCAGTCCCTGGCACGGGGGGGACACAGATGCAAATATTGTGCTTCCTTTAAACAGACCCGTGTCGGGGAACAAGCGCTGAGGAACTGGTGCTTTAACGCCGGCTTTTTAAGGGGGTTTGCTCCCCGCTTCTCAATTTTTAGCAAGCTAGTAGAAATCAATAGCCCTGTGTTCCCATCTGCGCGCCACCTGACATCCCGGGAATGATCAATGGGGCCGGCGGGGGGTCTCGCAGGGCAGCCGAGCCCCACGGCGCCCACGGCAGACCCCGCTCCCTCCTCTCCCCGGTGCGGTCCCTGCTTCCGACGGGCCATGGGCCACCTGAACGAGACCAGCCCTGGCCACCCAGCCCCGGGGCCACCGAGGGTGAGCATCAGTTGGTGCCACCCAGCACCCGGGGCCATCGAGGCTCAAGCGCTACCCGGGGAAAATCCCTTTCCAAGCAGTTCCTCGGGAAGCCGGGGATGCTGCCTGCAAGGAGGAGAATCAGGCTGAGCCCCTGATTCTGAGGGGGACCCCTGAGACCACCACCTCCATCTCAGCCCGGAGCGGAGGCTGCGGCGCCGGTGGGAAGGGGGGAAGGGACGGGGCGGGAAGGGCAGGAGCGGGGAGGCACCTCCATCTCACCTCTCTCCCCGCCGAGACGAGCGGAGTTTTATTTCTGGAAGCAATTTAATGGTTTGCTGATAACTTTGATTGGTTTCGTGTCAGGTTAGCTTTTAATCTCTGCTCTGGTCCGCTTCATTCTTTAAAATAACTGTGATTAAAAGATGCTGTTCCAGCGTCGCACACGCTCACGGGCACATGTGTGACGGTGCACGAGCAGATGGCTCCTGCCTCTGTCCCCGCTGGGGGTCCGGATGGGACCCTGTCACCACCGCTGCTCCTCCTGAGGAAGGCTGGGGAGAAAACAGCCATGGAGGAAGGAAAGCAGTTTGGAAGGAAGAGGCAGCAGAGACACTGATAGCTCCGGCTCTGACACGCGCAGGGAGATGCCCCCCAACCCCAGGGAGATGCCCCCACCTTGGAGAGACAGCCTCTCCACCTTCCCACCCCGCAGACCCCCGTGTTGCCCCCATCCCCTCTACTGCCCCCGGCCCCTGTTCCAGCCCGGAGGACTCTCAGGTGCTCGTTCATCCTCCCCGATGGCTTCCCTCACTCCGGGGCAGATGCAGATTTTAATCAATGAGATCGATGGCGGAGGCTCGCGGGATGCAGGGACGGGGAAGGGGCTGCGGGAGAGCGGCCGCAAGATGGATGGGCGGTGGCAGAGGACCTGGGGGAGGTCAGAGGTGGCCATCACCTTGAGACCTGATCCACAGCTCGCCCCTCCACACCGGACACTGCCCGGGCTCGGCGGCTCCTGCCCTCGCCTGCCCTCTCCCATGGCCCCTTTGCCTTTACCTTCCCATCCCAGCTCCTTGGGGGCCATCAGAGACCCTTTCCCGAGCCACCTGCCCTGGGGGCACTTGGTGTGACCCCCGCAGAAGGCACAGCCAGCCACCTGGGGCCACATCCAGTGGGGTTCGGAGCATCTCCAGGGATGGAGGGGGCAGCCTGTGCTGGGGCCTGGGCTCCCCCCCAGCCACCCCCGTCCCTTTCTCCCTTCTTCTGTGCTGGCCAGAAAGCTCTCCTGAGTGTGAAACCCCGGCTCAGACCCCCACATCCCCTCGGGGGGGGGACGAGGACGTGCTGGGCTGCCTTGTATTTCGGAGCAAGCAGCGGGTGAGGAGGTTTCCCCGAGAGGGTGGGTCTGGCTCTCCTGAAAACGTTCCAGCCACAGGAGAGGCGTGAAAGCCCACCCGGCTCCATTCCCACCCTGCCGATGGGATGCTGCGCCCCCCTCTAAATTAGGGGGGGGGGACAGGGGTCCCGTTTCCCAGCGCCTGCCCCAGCCCCGAGCATCGCATCCCTCCCCAGCCCCCCCACGAACACCCCACAGCATGGCTGCCGGGGGTCTCCCTGCCCTCGGGGGGAGGCTGAGCCCCCTTTGCCAGCGTCACCTTCCCCCTCCGGATAACCCGGCTGCACGGAGCCGCCTTTCCCGGAGAAAGCAGCCTGTGGGGAGCTGGCTTTGGGGTTTGGGCAGCGCTGGGGGGGTTCTGGCAGCCCACTCATGAAATAAACATGACCCGGGGCTGAAGACGGGGCTCGGGGAGCCCCGGGGATGGCTCTGGCTGCCTCGGCTCCCCCCTCGCACAGCCTTCGGCTCCCGGGGTCCCTGCTGCCCCTCATCCTCCTCCCTCTCGCCTTCCTCCTCCTGGAGCCGGGCAGCGGGGGAACCCAGTTGCATTTCTTTCTGCACCAGACCTGGGACTGCTCTAAAAGGGGTTTTAATCCCCTCTCTGGCTAAGCTGCAAACACGGCAATACTACGCCGCCTGTTCTTAACACTCCTCTGTCCCCAAAGCAGAAATACGTATTTTTTGCCACCCGGCAGCAGCGCCCGGCGTCGCTGAACCCGCTCCCGCTTGGCTCCCAGCTGCTTTGCATTTCACTGCGATTCATCACCATACGATCTCTGTCTTGAAAGATCATGAAGTCCACCGTGGAGATCCTCCCGGGGTAACGAGAGCATTAAAAATGGGTCAGTGTTATCCTTCAAGACGGGAAGGTAGAAAACACCTTCTGCCCCTCGCTCAGCGGCGAGGGGCAGGAGGTGCTCCTTGGGGTCAGAAAGTGGTTGGTTTTGTTTTTTTTTTCTTAAAAAAAAAAAATATCAAATTTAAACTTGCAAAACGTGAAGATTCCATCACCATTTTTATGGCAAACCCACCCGTTTTCTCTTACTGTATTGTAAATTGGGAGTAGCTCTATGGGAGAGAATAAATGCCTGTTTAAAGTCAGCTACTTCAGCAGATGGCTATCTACACCCTGCTCCCCCCCATTTTCAGCTGCTCCAGTCCTTTGCAAACAGGTTTCCAATTTACAAAAATCAATTAAAATAATATATTCTAAATGTAACAACCAACAGTGATCTTCCCGTAGATGTCATTCCGCCTTCGTTTAAAAAAAACAAAATCAACATTCAAAAAGCTATGCTGCTGCAGCAGAAAGTTTCACCTTTTAATTTTTCATACAGGATTAATTTTTAATTTTCAGACATCAGAGATAGAGGGAAGTTCCCCAGGAGCCCTCCTGTTCAAAGAGCACTCCAGGCAACTATTGCCATCAAGTGTCAATTTATCACACTGAAGGCTCTGATGCAGATTTTTACTGATTTTTTTTTTTTTTTTTTGTTCAGACAGAAGTATTATCCCTGGAAAAGTTTTGGGGTTTGCTAAAGGCCGGGCAGAGCCCGGAGAGCTTGCTGGGAGAAGAGAAGAAATCTCAATTTTCCTTTCTCCTGGGCTCCCTGGCAGCCCCACTGAGCCCTGTCCCTGCCCAGCGCTGGGTACCGGGACCTTCTGAGATCCCTCACCGCACGTTAGGCCAGGGAACATGGGATGAAGTCAGGGTGGCACAGACGTCATTCGATGTGTGCTCCTCCCACCCGTGCCCAAAGACACAGGAAGGACCATCTGAGAGGTCTGATTTACAAACTGGGACGCTCTGGAGTTCCTTACAGAGTCCATGTCCCACAGGTGCCACCAAGGGTCCTGACAGACCTTCAAACTGCGACCGGGGGCTGAACACCCACCTGGTTTGACACATGTGCCCCAGTGCCCATGATCTCCCACGAGCAGGAACGTCCCCAGGGCCGGGGGGTTCATGGCCGTGTCCCTTCCCCCCGGGGAGGAATCCCCCCAGGCCGCAGGTTCCCACCAGGCTGGAGGGATGGAGATGCCCGAGGATGGGTTCTGGAGTCAGCTGTGAGGAACTGCTGACCCTGGGCAGGACAGGACAGGAGAGGCGCCACGCGCAGCCACAACACGGCGCTCGCTGGGAAGAAGCCCCTTTGGTGGGTGGGTTTGGTGGGGTTGGCACTCACCTCAGCCCTCTGCCTTGGCAAATAGCTCCAGTTTTAGGCACGAGTGACGTGTTCTGAGGCAAACGTCCACCGAACACACGCGCTTCAGGCGTGACCGGGCTCCTGCCGCCGCCGGCCGTGCTGCTGGTGGGACGGGGCTCCTCCGGAGGAGAGCACGGACACGGCACCGGGAGAGACCCTTGTGTCCCCTGCCAGCCCCCCGCCGGGGAGCCCTGGGGTGGGAGAGCAGAGGAGCCCTGCCTCCCGCCCTAATGTAACAGAAAACAGCAATTTTGAAGTGCCTGGTATAGCTTTTCTAGATTTTTTTTCTTCCTGTAAATCTCAGGTGACCTCTCACTTCCCGCATCCCACTCCCAGTAACGCTAATTAGCGGGCAGCCAATCTCCATGGCCTCAGCTCGGGCAGAACACTGCGTGACAGCTGGGAGGCGATCGCGCCTCCGCAATTAATAATGTACAAGCCCATCGCTCCGTCTCTCCACCACCTTCTCGCAGGTTGGCAGGTCTCCCTCAGCCTTAATGCATGCTCTTTCAAGCCGGGGAAGGGAGCACCTTCCCATTTGATCTCGTCTGACCCTTCCTTCTGCCTCTGCTCCTCTGTGCCAGGAGCCGTCCATCCATCCCTCTGTCCATCCATCCGTCCCCCCTGTGCTGCCCAGCTGCTCCCCAGCACCTTCTGAAGCTGGTCCAGCCCCTCCATCCCTAATGAACGTCCCGACCAGGCTACATCTCCTCCAGCCAATTCTGCCCCTCCTTACCTCTGGCCAGGAGCTCCTCTCTGCTGCCATGAACATCCCGCTCCGTCCTTCACCCTTCCAGCCGCAGTGTGGGCATCGCCTCCCTCCTCTTCCTCCTCCTCTTCCCAAGGCCCTGCAAGATGCTGCTTGGCCTTATGTGACACTCCAGGGCAGTTTTCTTTGCCACATCCTAATTGCTCGTCAGGGAAAATTAGCCTTGATGTGATTTTACACCCCTTGGTCACAGGTGGCATGGCCACCCCCAACCAGCACAGCCTTAAGCCGAGGAGGGCAACCTCCTCTGTGGCTCCTCTTGCCCAGAGTCACAGCCAGGGCCAGGTCGGTGCCACCAGGGCTCAGCTGGGGACCTCCTGACCGCTCCATGGCTCCCGGTGCCCCTGCCATGCACTGGCAGCACCACGGGCACCACCAGCAGCACCATCATCACCATTATCCCCAAGTCCCCCTGCAGAAACAGGAGGTGCCCGGGGCTGAGGCCACCCTGGTGGGGGAGCAGAGAGAAGGGCCGAAGCGCTGCGGAGCGGTTCCGTGCCCGACCCGAGCTGGCAGCCAGATATCCAATTATCAAAAAAATGATGCTGCCTAAATGAAAAAGAAATAAAATAAAATAATAATAATAATAAAAAAATCGATCTCTTTTGCATCAAAATGCAATCAGGCCAAATCAAAAACAATTAATGTCCCCGAATGCAGACGTATAGCAGGAAACAGGCGCGCACTTCTTGTAGGTAAATTGCTTAAGGTATAATCTGGGCTTTAGTATATTTTCATTTCTGTTAACCGGGGAGACGGCCGGGAACACGGGGCTTGCCGCGCTCGACCACAGCTCTGCTCACATCAAACGCTTTATGTTTTGCCAAGTAAACAGCAAAAGCGGCGCATCTGATTTTTGAAATTCTTCTGGCTTTTCTTTCTGACCTTTGGTATTTGTAGGTATCGATGCTCTCTCCAAACCATCGCACAAAAACACCTTGAAGTGTCAAGCTTTAAAAATGAGTCTTCTTTTCTCTTTCTCCCGTGCAGCTTGGATTATCTTGGCCTTGTCAAAATACATTCTCTAGTTAGAGGTTGGAAATATTTCCCTCCTGGCTCCCACGTATTGATTTTTCAAGGCTGGGCTCTGCCCGCCGCCGGGGGGGGGGAGAGGTGAGGCTCTGCCCGTGCCCCCCGCGCCTGCCCTGCAAGGGAGAGCCGGAGCCCCCCGCGCTGTAACGCGCTCCCGCACCTCAAAATCTGAGGATTCACACAATTCCCTCGGGGGGTTTTGGCATTAAGGGCCGATTTAGGCTGTGTCTGACCCGGCTCCCGCCGCCCCAGCTCAGCCCTGGGTGCCCCAGGGCTGCCTCTGCGGGGGGACACACCCCCGGTTTAAAAATAACGTATCTGGCACATTCCAACCCAAAATGCAGGTTCCGTGCAACGCCTCCAGCACACCTCACAAACACCTCACCCTCCGGTTTTTTTCGGGGACTTGCTGGGGGCTGACAGCACCAAACCATCGCTCTCCAGTACAACCCAGTGTCATTTCAGGAGCGTGGGGACAGCGGGAAGCTCGGGGGGCGGGTTCCTCAAGGAGCTGCTGGAGAAGCAGACCCTGGGACCACTCACCAGACGTGGGGACTTCAATCACGGCAACGTTTTCACACAGGTGTCTCATCCTGTCACCTCCTGCTTGTGAACTGCCAGCGCAGCCACATACGTCTCCACGCTCACAAGGACAACCCAAACGCGGCACTAACAAATCAATAAAGCACTAAAAGCTTACGCTGGAGCGAGAGCACATCCCGGGGCGGTGCGGAGGGGGACACAGCCCCCAGACCCCTCGGGGGCCAGCGACTCCCCAGCAAACCCACCTCTCGCTCCCAGGGCTTCGTCCTGACCCTGGGGGCTGGGAGGGAAACCCTCCTGCGTTCCAGAAGACCCACTGCACTGCTCGCCCCACACAACCACTTCAACACACACCCGAGTCCAGCTGTTTGCCCCCCCCCCTCCCCGGGCCAGGCAGGAACTCACTGCCGGGACCCCCCCAATCCCCATCCCCATCCCCATCCCTGCCGGGGCCCTGCCGTATGTCCCAAGCAAACACACACACCCATGTAGTATCTACAGGAACCCAACCTGTCTCTGGGACAGCAGGGGGGGGACGACACCGACAGAGCACCTCAGCGCTCCCTCCTCTTTTTTTTTAATTTTAATTTTATTTTATTTTTGATCTCCAGGGTTACATATAGATCTGTATAAACACCATGTACATGCACGTTGCATTAGTTCACTTAGAAAAGACCCTGCTGTTCTACTACAGAGCTCTGCACTCTACACTACATTCCCGCCGGAGAAGAGAGCTGCTGTACGGCAGTTTGTGTTAAACATTCCTAACGGTCTTATCATGTCTTGCTTTTTAATTTATTCATTTGTTTTTAATTATTTTTAAACAGCAAACAGATATGTAGCTTGTGGACTGAAAATCTCACTTTCATGTACAGTATACTACACAGACCACCTAAAAAAAAAAAATAAAAATCAATGCTTTTTATATTGAGAAGCTATTTTTAAAATTCATTTATTCCTTTTTGGGGAAGGGAAGATTCTCTAAGTACCATTTTCACTTCATTATGTAAAGACAGCCTGCTTACTGCTGTGAGCCTTTCAGACAAAAATGGCAAAGAAAAAGCTATACAAACATATACATCAATATGTTTAAATAAAATAGCATTTTATAGAGTTTTTTTTCTTTACTGTGAGCATAAACCAGCATACTTTCACACCATTAAATATTTCACAAAGTTAGATATGTGAGAAGAGGGAAACACAGTCACAGCTGATGTTACACAGGAATATTCCCACTGAAGAACACGTCTCAGTATCTCCATTCCAATAACTTACCTCCTACACGCTTTCCAGTGTTTTTCCTGCCGGGATCGCTCCCCACCGATGCCATTTGTGCACGGGCCTCCGGGGCCCGTGTCCTTCCCCTCTGGGGGCTGTGATACCGGTGCGGGGTGGCACGGGGTGGCACAGCAGGGTGTGTGGAATCGCTGCCCGGCACAAATGGCAGCGGCTTGTGCAAGAAAAAAAGCTTTTTGACTTTTTGTTGTTTTTGTTTTTTTTTTAAATAAATACCTGCATTGGCATAGCAAAAAAACACCTTTATATATAAATACTCCTTTTTTTCAAGTTTGCTACTCCATCTTCAACAGATTTTTTTCCATTTTTATTTACACACAGACTATTGTTCTTCTTCCTCACTTGAAAACCGGGACATTTTTTGTTTGAGGAAAGGTGCCCTGTGGGCCAGAACTCAGCCAGCCACCCCCCCGAAGCTCAACCCTCCCCACCCCACCCCTCCATCCGACCCCCGGGTGCTCCCAGAGGCATCCCCCGCCATCATTCAGTGGTCACTGGGAGAAAGTACATGTAAACACGAGCCTTTTTGGTAAACACTGAGATTCTGCCAGAGTTTCCAAAGGAAAAGACGCGTTAAATGAGGGCTGCTGGGCAAACCCGGCTGCCAGCGAGGCGGGGGCCGGTCCAGCCCCCCCGCAGAGCCCAGTGGCATCCCTGCTGCCGCGGGGCTGGCCGGGGAACGCCGTCAGTGTCACCGGTCCCCAGATTCTGCTGCGCCAGGCAAGGAGCACCTTCCCCTGCGCCGCCGTCACCTTCCTCCTCCCGGCTGCAAGGGAAAAGCAGCCAGCGTCAGCGCGGCCACCTCGCAGGGGTGGGCAGGAGCCCACCGGAGTGAGGAGCCGGCAGGGAGAGGGAGAATTAGGAGGAAGTTTGAGAGAGGAACGGGGGGACCTACCCTAGACCATAAAGCGATGCTCCTTGCCGTCGTGAGCCATGAGGATGACGTTGCGGTTGGAGGTCCAGATGAGGCGTGCCAGGCGGAGGGCGTTGTGGGAGCCCGGCGAGGCCGGCTGCACGGGGGGCACCTGGTAGGTCTTGATGCAGCGGAGCTGGGGCGCCGAGTTGAGCATGCCGATGCTCCCCAGGAGAGAGGTGTTCATCTGCGGGGACACCCGCCCGTCACCCAGCCTGCACACCGGGGAGGGTCACCGCCACACCACCCAAACCCCAACCCCCCCCCCATCCCTGGCACAGCACTGGCTCAAACCCCGATTCATTACGGTTTCCTTAGAGTGGCAATGCCGTTTACTGGAGGGGGAGCCGAGGGCTGGCTGGTGGCTAATGGCCACCACACACAACTGTGCACAACGGGAGACCTGATGAACCCAGCGGGGACACGTCTCACTGTGCTCCTCGGGGGCAATTAATAAGGCACGCTAATATATATACTCCTTGGGGGCAATTAATAAAGGCACACTAAGCATAAGCATATACATTCAGAACGTAAGGAAAAGACATTAATAAGATTATATTTACGCTAGAATATTATTTATCTAACCTATAACAGCCCTAGAACTGAAGATACGCAGAGGAAAGCTCAGTTGTCATGATAGGTAGGAACAGAAAAAACCCAACAGCAAGAGGTTTTTTATGGTCTGGCAGATGAAGAGGCCGTTCAGAAGCCATCTGTGGAGTCACGCTCTTTGGAGAGCAGGCCAATTATCACCCGTGTTTTTAAACACGAGATTCTCTGACCTAACCCACCCAGACACACAAACCCCTGCTCTTTCTGAAACGCCGCTTTACTCTCACAAAGCCTTCCTCCCTCCCTCCCTCCCTCCCTCCCGCGTGGCAGCCCGGGATTTCCAGCAGCAGCAGCCGGCGGCCGGCCGGCCGCATCCCTCAGACGTGCCCCGTGAAACCTTGGCAAGCCCTGGGACATTTAAGGCGTGTTATTGCTGACGCCACGTCCTGAATTCTGATCAGGACAAAGTACAAGCCATTACTTTTTCCCGGCTCTTCTCGGCAGCGGAGCGGTGTCAGAGAGTGTAAATCATGGCATCTCTAGCAGGGAGCATGCAAGCACCACTGACATTTTCACAATTTAAATCATCTTGAGTAATAACCCTTTTAAGATGACTAATGTTACTGATTTTCCTGCATTAATAATAGTGCCAAATAGAACACAGAAGGGAAAAATCACTAGTGCACGAGGTCACATTTTAAAACTAACTGTGTAGGTATATTTAACTCTTTATGTAAGAGCCACTTGAACGTGAAGGTTTATGCACCTGGAAGAGTGTGGCAGGTCACAATTTAAAACTCCTGTCCGACTTCTTTTTTTTTTTCCCTGCCAATTCCAAAAGATCCGGTCTGATTGCTTTCCAGATTTTCCCCGAGCATTCAAATTGAATAAATGTAGCCAATGGATGAAGATTCTTGCTGTTTTCATTTACTGTTTCAGTATAGCGACGGGTAATAATTTAGCAATTTTTTATGGCACCCGTACAGTACTGACTGCCAGAGAAAGCCGGGGAAGTGTGTTAAGGAGTGCAGCCGGTACCCACGGGCACACCGAGCTCTGTTCTACAGCCTGGTTACTGGAAGACTGGATGATTTTGATAGTGCACGTTGCTTGACGAGACAACTTGCTTTCAAATAACAAATTTTTAAATTCTAAAGCTGTTTGAAGGAAGACAAAAATCCTGGGGAATGTAGGCAGCAGCCTACAACCGACAAAACCATTCCTACTGACACGAGATTACAAACAAAAAGACTGATATGTTAAAGAAAATAAACCTCTGGGCACTCCACAGAATGGTGGCCCATTCCTCAGTTTCTCCTTGTGTTCCAGACCCCTTTACACTGGTTCTACCTCAGCTTTCCTGCCCTCGGGGTGAGGAGGGAGCCGGGAGGCAGCTCCACAGCCCAGCACGGGGCTCCCTGCCGCCACCAACACACGGGCTTGGCATTTCCTTATGTTCCTTACTGAAGGATGCTGAAAGGAAGTCCCAAACCTGAGCTCATTAAGGACGTGCATGCAGACAGACGGACGGAGCCGTGTCCTTACCTGCCAGAAGGAGAGGTGGCTGTCGGAGTTGGAGTAGGTGGCGAGGTACCGGCCATCAGGGGCGAAAGCCACTGCCGTTATGGGTCCCTTATGGCCGTGGATAGTCTGGAAAGAGGGGGAGAGAACAGAATGGCAAAGATTCATTACCCATCACCACGATGCTTAAAAGACTTCAGCAAACACAAATGAGCAAGTATATAAAATTCTAGACACCATTTTTTCTTTTTCAAGATTGAGGGACACCATTACCATCAGTAAAAATTCAATACTATGTGGAAAAACCTCTTCATTTTCACCTGCATTTTCTGTTATTCCAGCACTCATTTTCTGAGTGTCATTGTGTCCATGGGCAAACACCCCTGAGGGGCCAAGCCAAGCCCTTCTGCAGAGGGTTCCAGGAGGGCAGCACGTGCTGCTCCTGCGCTCCTGAAGGAATGGCAGGGATGTAACCCCAGCCGTGTCCCACACAGGACTTGTGCTCCTTTCTTCGGGACACTTAAGTGCCTCTGACCAACCTGAAATACAAAAGCACCCCACCCCAATGTCTTACCAGGCGGGACTTAAGCACGTGCTGATCAGTATTAAACGCCATGACAATTCCTTTTAAGCATTGTAACAGCTGCTTAGCCAATAAAGTGGAATTAAATCATCACATGAACACATTCCCTGCCCAATCCAGTTTTTAAACCAGAGTAATTTGTCAGGAATACCAACATAAATGTGCCCTTAACAGGATTTTTATTTTTAAAAACCCTAATGCTCCCACCCCCCAAAGGAGGCCGTAAGCTGGATGTCGGGAGCCTCCGGCTGGCGAGGCGCTGGGCAGGGGAGGGCAAGAACCGCCTCACTGAAACACCCCTCGTTACTCCAGCAAAGGACAGGACCTAGTATCTTCTCAGAGCAGAGCATGAACCACTACTTGAACCACACACTTCTCACGGTGATGCATCGTCGATGCACAGCCCTGCACCACACATCCGCCGTGCACAGCTTGTGCCATCAAAAAATGTTTCTGAGGTCAAGGACTCCAAGCTCCGGCCGATCTCTGAGGGAATTTAATGGCACATCCCCGTCCCCTGCAGCGCACCCTCCTGCGCCCACGGCAGACCCACGCTCCCCCCGGCTGTGCCGCCGGCCGCTCCAGGAACTCAGGGAATCCCAGCTCTCCTCTCACCAGCACCAAACACTTGTTTCCACAATATCCAACAATATATACACGTACAATAAATACCATGAAAAATTACTCACTTATTCCACGGCCAGAGTCACTGTTAGGATTTTATTTACTCGTTACTTGAGGTTACTGTTTAATAACTGCACGATAGGCTTTACGCAAGACAGACTCGTTTGTTCTGTGCTCTCTAATGCTTTGGGGATCTTACAAAGGGCAAACCCCGGTGGCTCAGCTCACGTCCCCTCGCACCCCAGGGGTACAGCCCCCAGAACATCTCCTGCAGCACCGAGGGGTTCTCCATCCCGCAGGGAAGCGTGGTCCCCCAGCACCCACAAAGTATTCCTTCAAAACTACGTAACAGCAGCTCTTTCTTTAAGAGGCTTCAGAGCCTTTTAAGAGGCTCCGGGGCAACGCTAAATTGGCAGGGCTTAACTGAGCGGAGAGAAGACTGTTATTTTCATTGAGTAACATAAGGCTGCAAAAACAAAAGTAGTACTCCTGTACCCATCATCGGGACGTTAAAAGATGAAGTCCTACTCAGAATGATATACTGCATCTGAAGTTAGCCTTACATATTAAGTACCCATTAAGATATTCATTTCTTGTTCATCACGGAAAAGAGCGAACTCCGAAGGAGCCCTAAACATATCCCTTTAATGTAATCACTGCAGCTTAGGATGGAAGTTTGAAAGGGCAATTAATTAGATGATCCCATGTTTAGACCCATCAAACTCTTTAGCACTTAACAAGCAAGTAATACTTGTCAATAAAATATGTTTTGGTAATACAAAGGTAGAAAATCAATAGTACTAGCACACTTGTTGCTCTTTTTACTACTGAAAATGTGTTCCAATAAGTACAATCCTTAAGGGAATTAATCTGCTTTGTTATTTAAAGGAAGTGCTTCTCTAATTGATGCTAATCCTTTCAAGCCAAGATTTATTTTTTAGTGCGCTGCCTGAACGCCTGCTTTGCAATGCTCATCTCCCGTTTCCCAGGCCAAGGAGGAAGCCTACCACCACCAAATTCTTGCTGCTCATTCCAAATCTTCTGCTTGTGCCACCCCTTTGGTGCCCAGCAGCTGAGCCGGTGCTGAGCGCTGCCTTAATGGACTGCAGCACTAATGCCTCGAAACAGAGAGTGCCCACACCCCCCCCCTTCCCGGGGAGGGCTCCCCAGTTCCCATTTGCAGTTTCCCGGCCCCAAATCAGTTACACGAGGGCAGAGAATTAGCGCGGAGGCGGTGGGACGCGGAGCAGCTGTGTGCAGCTTCCCTCTGCCCCAGCAATTGGTTTTTAATGGGAGGATGCTCCTGGGAGACTATTTGACTTCTGCACCTGCCTCCGCGGCTGTCCTGTAACACATGATATACTGAAGCTATGACAACCTAATTCTAAGTCCAATATTTGGTAAACTCTACATTGAATTGCAATATTCTGTTAAAAGGTGACATAAAAAAATAATCACTGTATCACCGCAGCAATTTTATTTTCATAAATATACTGGAATGCACACTTTAAATTGATAAAGCAACTTATGTACTGCTACGGAGACACACTAATATTTTACCACCTTTATTATTTATTAGATATTTATATCGCCAATCTCTGGGGATGCCGTAACTAAAGCAAAACAAAACATTCACTTTCTGGGAATTAGTGCACCTAAGGCATGCCCAGAACGCTGCCCTCCCAGCGCCCATCGCGCCGGGGACACACGAGAGCAGAGATAACAGCACCCTTAGAATGAGGTGCCCGCTCTTAGCACGGAGCAGTGTGAAATGATC
This sequence comes from Calidris pygmaea, assembly GCA_003697955.1. Classification (NCBI taxonomy): domain Eukaryota; kingdom Metazoa; phylum Chordata; class Aves; order Charadriiformes; family Scolopacidae; genus Calidris; species Calidris pygmaea. The sequence continues at coordinate 1,291,150 of QJSC01006009.1, read as the reverse complement.
AGCTCCAGCTTTCGCATGGGACACAGACCATCGCTGGGCAAGGATAGTTACTGGAAAATTGAGGAGGAGGTGACTCTGCGACTCCTTCGTGGACCGGCGGGGAGTCACTGGCAGTGATTTCACTCAGCAGCCAGGCTGGGGAGATCTGCCACAGCCCCCCCAAAGCAGGCACAGACGCAGTTTACACAACAGAAAGAAATCAGAAATCTAAAGGCAAAGATTAATAAGAGACAGTGAACAACTGAAATGTTAAGCTGAGAATCACTGGTGTTTATGGCACTAATGTAAAAAGTAACTCTCCCTCTACTTTCCTCCCCAACTAAATAAAAATAATGCGCTTTTAGAATAGATCTTAACAAACAGAGGTATGTCTGAGCGATCAGTCACTCTGAGAAAAATAAGCCCCAAGGAAAACGCTGGTTAGTCGGGCTGAGCCTCTCTGAGCTCCCGCGGCAGCAGCCTGCACTGACTGACTCCACATCACAAAAACTAAAGTTTTCTTTTTTTTTTCAAATTAAAAATTAGAAGCTGGATTTTAATGCAGGGTGCCCTGGAGAACGTACGTGGACCCCAAATTGTGATGAGGAATAAATATCAGCCTTTGAGATAACAATACTTACTTATTTCAGAATAAACGCACTTAAAAGGGGTACAAAGCCATACAAAACTAAATGGCTTCACCTGATATCTGAAATTCATTTTTCATACCAAAAGTGAATTCTTTCAAGATGGCCCTTCAGAGGGTTTTATGAGCACTTTAAAAAAAGAAATCCCTACTTTCCAAGCAATTTAGGGGAAATATCTAAAATACTATTAACTTAAAGCAGTTTCAGTATCTTTAATAATTTAATTTCTATGCTAGTTCCAGGAATACTAACAATTGCAGTAAAAATTTCAAGGCTGTACTGAGAAAAAGAGTATATCTGCATCTTTAAATTAATTTTCTTCCTGCCCTTCAAGTGGCTTCTCAATAATATCAAGATAAAGTCAAAGCGCACGTATTACATTTTTTTAACTTAATAAAATCTCTAACTTAATTTCTAACCTTATAGTAATAGAGTTCCGCACCAGCCATTCCCACCGCCCCGTATTCAGATGTGGGGTGCCCGCTCTGAGCGGCCGCACTCTGCGGGAGCACAAAGTGCCCTTGGCCGGCCCCGTAAGAAAATACATTTATCACCGGGGCGGCAGCCGGCTGTCACTCAGAATCTGCCTCTCATTTGTTAGGAGGTTCTCCTGCTGGGAGGCCCTCATTACAATTTGCTTTTACTTCCTGGGCAAATGACAACCAGAAAATGAGGCGGCTTCTTTCTCCACCGAACTTAATCCAGAAGAAATGAGATGGCAGCTGCAGCCACCCAAGTGTTACGGGATGGTTTAAACCCCCCCCCCCCAAACTGGCCTGCTCTTCCCCAAAACCGTGGCTGCAATAAAGGATGTGCAGACCCAGCCCAGGCCGCCTTTCAAACACCCCACAATGTCCAGAGACACTCGACGCAAGCTCTGGCTTTAGGAAGGTACTTGGCAGGTCGAGATTTTCACGTGGACCATCAAAATCCATAGGAGAGTGAATTGCCCCCCAGGCACAAACCAGCCTCTCCATGATATCACCAGTGACTTTTGCAACTAATGCCACTGTACTTGATCTGAAGATTCATAGTATTGCCATGTAACCTCAGAACAGCTGCAGGGATACTGCCAGACAACTTGCCGTTGTTATTGAAATCCCTGTCTCCTCGACAATTACCATTATAGAAGAGGTTGCAACAGCTCATCCTCTAAGCTTTATGCTTTAACTTCTAGGAAAGTCATTCAAAGTATAAATTCTGAGTGTGACCAGGATATTCTTACCTATGAAACTGGAAGAGGAAAGTCCTTAACACTTTTTCCATATTTTTAAATAGTATTTTGTGAGATATAAAATAATTCCTTTAAATCACTATTTAAAGTATAATAATAATGGCAAACAGGCCAGGGCAGGAGCACGCTGGTGGGATGGAGTGTGAGAAACTTTAGAGTTGGAGACCCTTTAGACATAAAGGCAACAAAGCGAGCTCATTTACTGACTACAGGGAAAAATACTTACTGTTTTTAATAGCCTTGGCAGAAGGAAGGGAGCCCGTGGAGGCTCCTGGTCCCCCCAGCCTGGCACAAGGCTCCTGCCAGGCTGGACAAGGGCTCTGAGCAGGACCCGGACACAAACCGAGCAGAGCTATGGATTTTGGCTACAACATTCAGGCGCAATTCGTGATTTTAAAAAGTGAGAGTAAAAATAAGCCTTGTTAAAACAGATTTCAGGGGCAGACAGGACAGGCGACATTATTTTCCTGGCAAACCCCTAAGTTTGATACAACTCTTACCTGTGAACTGCACTGAAACAACTCGGTTCACACAACAGAGTCCTTTTTAAACATAAGAAACTTGGGTAACGCAACAGAATGTCACCTGGATAACCCTGCAGGGCTCAGAGCACCAGCGACCAGAGAGAGAAGGTGCTCTCTTACAGATAACTCTTCTCCAAAACTCAAAATTTTCATTAAAAATCAGTCCCTATTGAAAGAAAAAGCCATTAAAACTTCTAAGCAGAGGAAGAATGAAGTGCTGCCCCACAGCCAGAGGGGAATATGTGGAGCATCCCCTCTCCCTGCACAGTTACTTACAGTTAGGGAAATACTGCTTGATAATAAGAGTTAAACTGATCAAAAATCTGCGTTTCACCTGCCTACATACGCCGGCTTCTATTTGATAGCTGACCACTGGAGCAAAAAGCGTTTCCGACCTCTAAATCTTCTCTGGTGAGGAACCAGACGTGGTGGCAGCAGCCCCGGTTTCCCCTCTCCTATTCAAGCAGCCGCCAGGAGATCCACAGCCCGCCACCACCTTCCCATAATTTTCTCCCTTTTTCCAGCCAAAGCCCGTTTTATTCAGGTACCCTTTGGCTAAACCTCATTCTGCGCTGCGTCAGCACAGGTGAAACCGAGAGAGCGGTGGGATTTTTGACACTGACAGTTCTGTTGGATGTGGCTCTTCCCATTTGGCTCCAGCTTTACTCACCCAAGTTTAAAGGGAACCAGTTAGACCAGCATCACAGTGGTATCTGGAGCACCGGAGTGTTTTTAACCTTTGACTTCAGAGCCTTCAAATGCCCTTGCAAAACACACAAATCCCTCGTTCCCGAGTGACCCCAGACTTTAAAGAAAAGCGTTCAGCAGCTCCAGGGGCGTGGGGAAAGCTAACGAGATCAGCGCTTCCCGCCAGGACACTGGGGTTTGGGGACTTAATTATCCTTCTCCAAGTGTGTCCTGCCCTGCGGACTCGGGGAGAGCAACTCTGCTGTCAGGTTTGAAGCCAGCCGCCTCATTTCCCCCGCTCCTCGCTCTCGGTTTCTCATCGGCACCGGCCGTATCTGCAGATCTTCTGCAGCTCCTGGGCAAACCGTCGCCTGCTGCAGAACTCCCCGGTGCTGCCTCTTCTTTCCACACTCACCCCTCGCATCCTCTCCAAGGGTCGGCATCCGGATCATCAAAACGATGGAAACTTGGAAATCGCAGTCCTCCATTTTAAAATTCTTGGAGAACATTTTCTTACAAGCCTAAATGTTTCTTGCAAGTCGCCTGCGTGTGATGGTTTACACCTAGCCATGTGATGTCATTGCACTTGAAAAACACAGCAGCTTTTCGACTTAAAAAAAAAAAAGCATTTAAATCATTTTTGCTTTTTTCGAGACCCCCATTACCTAACTGGGAGCACTGGCTGGGCCCCCACATGCAAATAGGCACATCCAGTGATGATCCCCAGTGATGCCATTGTGCAGCTGTAAAACCGTAGAACAAATTAGCAATCAGTAATTACTCAATAATTGCCAAAGTATAAGAGATGGAATATGCATGCATTTTTCTGGTTATGAGTTATTAAATATATTCGGGATAGAGATATTCCTTGCTTAACTATTTCAATTCCTTCCAAAAGGCACTTTGATATCTGGATTAGAAGCTCTACTTTCACCGCAGATTTTCCAAGTCCCCCTCTATCTGAAAAGCCACTTTGCAGCCACTCGCAGCCATGCTGGGGGGGCTGAACACAAGCCCAGGTGCCCCCAGGAGACACACAGCCCTGGCAAGAGGTTCTACATCCCTCACCCGTCCCTGCTCCAGCGGGATCCCAGTGGGATCCCAGCCTTTCCCTGTGCTGGGATACCCTGGGGCTTCTCCTCAGGGCTGCGAGAAGCAGAGCACAAAGCCCCAGCTCAGGACCACGTTCTTCCCTAACAGAGAACAAACCCCCCAAAGCAAAAATGCAGTCGCAAAGGTCGTGTTGAGATTGGAGAAATAGGGCAGTTAAAAAAAAAAAAAGTGTTCCCAACATGACTTGAAACAGTTCTGCACATCTCCAGAGAGAGAGGTGTTTACATCTGTGCCTATTGGCATCGGGCAGCCCTGAAGGGAGAAACCCAGACTGACCATTACCATTCCAGGCGTGTTAGTGCTCTGCTCCTAATTCAAACATGGAAGAGAAATTAAATGTGATTCTGCAAGTTATCAATTGTCAGTCAACATTAGATTTTGGTTTTAAAAGGTATTTGCATTGACTCTTGTTTCAGCTTCTCTTTAAAGGAAGCGATAGTCCTTTGGGAAAAAGGAGGAGGGTTCTTACACACCGAGGTGACTGACACCCATCTGCCAAATCTGCATGGGGAAATCCAAGGATTCTCTCTTTAACAAAAGCAGCATTTCTGAGAAATTATTTCCTGTGAAAGTTATAAGAACAATGTAAAAAAAATAAAATCCTTCTTCTCCTTCTCAGCTCCAGAAAACTGCTTTAGCAGCACCTGAAGAAAAAAAAGCTTCTTATAAAGGAGAAAAAGAAGAGCCAAGGTCACTTTTTGTGTGGGAAATAGTGTCTGAATAGGAAGTAACAGCTAAATTAGATATAATTTTAGATAAACTTCATTCTCTTTGCAGAGCTCGGTATAAAATCTGTGCATACCTACTGTTCTGTCACCGCTCCTAGGGATGCTGTAAGAAATCTGTAACGCAGCAGGGGCTCGTGGCCTCCGAGGCTGGTCAGCAAGTTTAATATCCTTTTCCAGTCTATTTGACTTTCGGGTACTGAATTGTACCGCTTTGAAAAGAAAAAGAATCCTTAGTGGAATGGATGCTGGCTGAGGCACAGGAGTTAAGTAGAAAGCCGAAGCTGAATCAATTGTTTATTTAGTTTTTACTAACTTTGATTATTCAGGAGCATTTCTGTGCTTGGACTCCCAGTCCTGACTTGGCGAGCGCCTCTGAACCAGTCTCCAAAGCAACTAGAACAAAAGTAAAGAAAGAGGAAAAAAAGCCTGTCTTTTAGCAAACTGGTGCTGCTGATCTGCGTGACCTAAAAAGCACATTTTGTGATTCCCGAGGCCTCATGACTTCGCCTCCCAGGGCTGGGAAGGTGGAGCGGAGATAGGGAATGAATTTACAGCGCGCTCGCCGGGCTGTACGCGAGGGCTCTGTTTGCATTTGTTACTGGGAGCTTAATGCATATATTTATATGTGCAAAGCAGATTTATCTGTGATGCAGAGAGGCAGATTTGGTGCAGATCGACAATATCCAAGTGGAGAGTTAATGCAGAGGAGTTAGTGTGCTGTAAATTCACACCTTGGCTAAATCCCTGCCAGCCTCCCGTGTGGAAGCGTATCAGCACAGTTTACTCCCATAAAACCTGCTGCCAAATTACCACCTGCTAACCAACTGGGCATAATTAAACACCGGCTTTAAAAGACATTTGAGAAACTTGAAAAAACGTGGCTGTTTTCTTGTTGCATCCCTAATGTCGGGGGGATTTGCTGTTGATAGGAGAAGACCGTTTCTTGTTACGGTGAAACAGCTTCCCTTCCCCTCCCGCCTCCAGCGAGAGAAGGAGTTTGGCCTATAAAATTAAAAGGTTATACTCAGTAATTATCTTTTATCTGCAGTTTGAGGATGCGTGTTTCTACTAACAAGTTTTCCTGCCTCGTCTGAACCTGTCAGTGTGGCGCTATCAGCAAATGCCCTTACAGCTCCAAGATCCCAGGATAGCAATCTTGATTCTTCTATCTTTAAAACACCGCAGTGTCTTTTATTCAGCAATCAAACTTAACTAAAACAAGCCACCTGGCATCAGCAACTCCTCATTCCAAGTGTAATAGGAAATAGTAAGAATAGAAATTTCAGAGGGACTTCTCCATGTTCCAAGACTGGAGCCAAGAGGCACACACAAAATACCCAGCGTGAAGGCAACAGCCAAAAATCCCCTACAAAAATGAGAACAGTGCAGGAGGCAGAGGGATATTTTCCCACAGAATTCACAGACCAGTTGAGTTTGAGCCCTCTCGGAGGGAGCAGGCACCTTACAAAGCTCGACTAAATGCTTGCTGCTCACCCACACAAGGAGGAAAAGCCACCCCCAAAAGAATGCTTACGGATTAACATGATTATAATTAATGAATAATGACAGCAAATGTGTTTTGGCCATAAAATAGTGCTAGAGACTGATGAAACAAAATATTGCTAAGTAACTTTCAGACATTAACACTTCCCCATCATTCTGAAGTCAGTAACAATCACGTATCCTAAAATCTAGTTACCAGAAATACATCCACAGTCTGAGAACACTGATTTAGGGCTCCATTTGGAAAAAACGTTGCAGAGTGTCATTCTTTTCTTGTATTAGCACACCTCTAAAGAAAGGAATTTCAATAGTATGTTGGCAATAATTTGCAATCTTATGCAAAATATTATTTGCTTTGCATCTAACGTGACCCTTTGGTTGCACCCAACCTGCTGAGATGGCTTCTTGCCTAGCAAAAGTGACTATGCTTTTTTTTGAGTAAGCATACTCTTAATAAAGAGATTTCTTTAAAAATAATGAAAAAATAAAGAAGCATCTCCTGGGTCATGACTTTGCACAGTCTGTAAGTCCCTTCGGCAAACCTCAAAACTGCCGGTTTGTAAAATCAATGGGAAAAACCGGCCGTTTGGGCTGGGAAGGGTAACTCGGGCTGGAGCGTGCGGCGGTGACGTCCCCGTGCTGCGACGGGGCACGGTTATCGGGAGATAATCACTCCCCTGGAGGATTAGCTGCGCCGAGGTGAACCCTGTGCCACGCAGCACACACTTGGGGTGTCATTAGCTCCCGATAACCCTGCTCCCTGCCACCTCCTAGTGCTTAATTAGGGGTTACAAAGGTAGGACTAAAAGAACTTGGGCGAGCAGAACTTGCGGTGGGCGATACCTCAATCGGTGCAAAACCGGGGGCTGCACACGTGTCGTCACCAGCGGCGTAGGTGGGAGCCCCTGAGCACGGCTTGTGCTTTACATTAACAAGCTACAACTTGGGGAGGGTGAAGGAATCCAGCCCCACACTATGCCTTATCTTCCCTTGGTAAATTCCAACCTTTTCAAGCAGCATTTTGCCTAATTCAAATGCCATGTATAAATACAAAAAAAAAACACCACACCCAAAAAGCAGGATTTTAGGACCCCGGCTCACCTGAAATAAATTATCAAGTAGATCCCCAGCGAAGACACGAGATCTCCAGGGTGTCTCAGCGGATGCACGCTAAGCTACGTACCCGCCCGAGAAACTTCATCCTGCCTGCAAAAATCCTTACAAACCAGGCTTCTGGGCGGTAGGTGGTTTATTTCTGGTTACCAATCGCCAGCCACGGGGCCACCGAGGGTGGCACGTCTTAAACGGCGCCTCTTCTGTCCTGTTTTGTAAACAAAGGCCACATTTGCAGATGGAGCCGCTGCGGATCCGCTGCACTCAGAGCTGTTTTCCAATTCACCGTGAAACATCAATTATCTTTATCAAATAACAGTATCTCATCTCAGTCCATTATCAAGATGGAGTCTTATTTTAGCCGGGCTGCGGCCCTATCTGTATATCAAGGCTGGCCGCGGTGCCAGAGTGAGTGAAAGGCTGTGAAATAATCAATAATCATCATCAAATTGTGGTCGACAGGTTGTGAGGATGGAAGTTTTTGATGAAACCTCAACCTTTTTCCGTGCAGCTGATAAAGCTTAACCTTTGCAGTACCTGCTGAGTGTGACTCGGTTAAAGGCAGCTCTGCATACGCTGAGCCCGGAGCATCTTGGGGCCATCAGACATCCCTCCGCTCCCGAGCCAGCCGCAAACCTGTTTTGGGGGTTTTTATACAGCCTAAAAAGGACAGTCTGTGTGTAACAGCCCAACAGGAACAAGAGAAAAATTGGCAGCATGTATTTGTCTATTTAAATGTAGGCAGCTTTCTCTTATCCACAATAAAAGCGGGATGAGATCACACAGATAAAGAAAGAAAAAGAAGTATAAAAACATACATGCATTAGGCTAATCGCGTAGCAGCCCTTCTGTTAAAGTTGTTATTCTAATTCAGCCCTTTTCTTGTGATAATTTCTTTTCGAAATAGAATTAAGGTACAGAATGAGGTTGTAAACATTTTGTACCAGGTTTTCATTTTTTTGAGCACAGCATGAGTAATCTGCACCCTGAACATCACCTCGCTGTGCAGAACGGAGGGGTGATTCAGCCATACGTTCTCCCTTTCAGCCATCCACCAGCTCCTCTAGAGATAGAAATTGGAGGGGATTTGTCAGAAGTCACGTGAACAAGCAGAAGGGGAATTTTGAGAAGAACATCCATTTCTATTTTTCTGGGCTGGAACAGTGTTTAGGTAGAGCATGGAAACAGGAATGGCACCGGCCAAACCACATGTAAGCACAAAGTTACAGCTGGGTTTATATTCGCTACCTTAAATAAACCCACCCAACCCGAGCCCACCACCCTGACCAGCTCTCTCAGCACTCAGGACAACTCTGGAAGTCCCCTGCTGATCAGGCTGAGCCAGAAACACAAAAACTGTCCGGTATTTTGATCAGACAGCTGGAAAGCCTCCATAAAACAAATTCCGTGGGATCCAGCAATACCTTTTGGCATTATCACTGAAAAACCGGTCATGAACCTGCAGGCACCATGAGACGCCTGATGGGAGAAGGAGTGAAGTTCTCGTCCACCTCAGGTGGAGGGACAGGCACCCTGTCTGCTGCACGAACCGCGGCTCAGCGCAAAGACAGTCATTCACCCTCAGTAGGAAAAAAAAGGCATATTTTCACCTCTTGGGCATTAACTCCTCAGGGTTATCAGGCCGTGAAAACAGATGTCAAACCAACAACTAGATCAGAAGATATTTACATTTCAATTCAGCAAGTTATCGTCAAACCACCAAACCTGTGCTCCCTTTCCTACACCGAATCCTACATCATTCAGCCCATTTCAAGGGCTCAACCTCCAAGAGACACGTTAAGACACTGGAGGACTAAAATGATAATTAATGTCTATTTCCCGGCAGAAGCAGAACTGATATGCAAGATTAAAGACTTACTCAAACCCGCTACCAGACACTTTCAAAACCTGGTGTAAAACTGCTGAATTTTCTCTTCAGACAAAAGAATGAATTGCAACGGAATCATTTGCTTTTCCAAATAAAAAAAAATCTCCCCAAAGCGGCAGTTCACAGTAATAATCTAAAGCACAGTGTAAAATAACATTAGTGAAAAAGAGGAAACTATTGGAAAGCTTTCCTCCCCATAATCTCCTCCAAGACATGGCTATTTAATAGTAAATTAGAATGTAAAGAATTTGAAAAACAAAGCAGCTGTTCGATATTTGTGTTTATCAGAATTACTGGGGAGCTTATTATCAAAGCATTCAAAATTTTAAATCGATCTTGACTGTTTTATATCATCTCACTTTTCATAACAGGGTTTGTTGTTTGGGTTTTGGAGGTTTTTTTTTTTTTTCCTTTCCCTTGAAAGCCTCCCGACTTGTTTTGGTTATTGAAAGACTCCAGAAGCCGTGCCGGTAGAGCTTCCCCTGTGGTGGGCAGTAACGAAGCCCAAGCCAACGAGCCCTGTCCCCGTAAGGCCACCGCCACCGTGCAGGACACCCGGGGGTGGCTCCCCCTCTGTGGGGACAAAGCCAACCCCAACAGCTGGCTCAGAGAACCCTCTCCAGAAGGGCGGCAGCGGTTCCGTGGCGGATGGGGGGTTTCCGGGGCGCGCGGCACCACCATCCTCTGTTTTATTACCAGCGTCATGGAGACGGCGTGAAAAATCGAGAGGCAGAGGCGGCGAGCGGCGCCGGGTCAATACTCCTCCCCGAGACATTGTGTGGATAATCAGCAGCGCGGCCCCGGGTTCTGGCGCTGCAAACAGCTGAAGGGCAGATCGATACCGCCGTGGGAAGGACGGGCACGGGAACCCACCCCGAAACACACGGCGACTCCGGCACCGCTCCCGTCCGACACCGGGAATGGCCAGCAGCACCCGGGAAACAATAAATGATGTAACAGAACAGAGAAAAAGAGAAAGAACCTAATCTCTAGGCTAAATGGTGGTACAAAATAGGTTAAAAAAAAGGTATGCTTTACCTTTGCATTAGATCATGATCTAATACAGACGGGCTGCAATTTTCACGCTGATTTAACCTTTTAAAAATAAACTAAAATTCAACCCCCCTGAAATAGGATATTTGCTTGAAAGCAAGACAAAATGTAAACATTTAAAATTTTTAACTTTTATAATTAGTAAATTATCTCTTAAAAATATTAGGAAGAACTCATGTGTTACTAGGCTCATCCGTCCAACAGCAATCGCGCAAACCAAAAGCAAACCACTGAAAAGCAGGTAACTTTGGCTTTGAGGCAACATTTTACTGGTAGAATTAATAATTGACACCTTGTTAAATAAGTGATACTAATATTGTAGATTTTACAGGAAAAAACCTATCATATATAAATGTTGATTTATTATTTGTTAAAAAAGGTGATCCTTGACATCCATCATTCTATTAATCATTAGATGTAATTTCTGGGTCAGTACATACAATCACCTTTTTTCCAAACAAAATAAACATGTGCTGGAAGAAAAAAATAAACAAAGCATACAAAAATGTTTTTGTTTCCTATTACTGCAGTTAAAACATCCCCCTTTTTCCTTCAAGCAGATCATAAAACTCCTCTCATTAGCACCCTATTTCACCTGCAGAATAAAAATAATCACATTTTGAGCGCATATTTAGCCTGGCAGTTTGCTCTGCTGCTGATAATTACTACAGAATTTTCTACCAATTATGAACTGTGCTAAATCTGTGACACAATTTCAGCGACACGAAGCCCCACACTGCTCAGATCTTGCCATCAGCTGAATTTACAAGGGATTGTTTTTTAGGGTGGCTGCGAGACAGGAGCCCCCAACATTTGAAGCTGTATGTCCGTGCCCGTAGCGCCGTCCGTATGCACGCTGGGAAGCTACCGGATTATATTTTCATGAATTATTCACTGCAAACATCCCCAAATCAAAAGCAGCTGCAAACAAAGAAATCTCTCCCTTTTACCAGGATTTCTGCTATTTTCTCCAGGCTTGGAGAAAAGTGACCCCACTGCCTGCTTCCTCTGTCCCCCAATGGGGCTGGGGGCCAAGATTTCGGAGCAGGGTGAGGGATGCAGCAAGGACCTCCTGGGACATGTCCTGCAGGAAGGGTGGGCTAGCCCTGCGGCCACTAGCCCTGGGGCCACCAGCCCTCCTGCCCCGGCCCCTGTTCCCACCACAGCTCCCCATCGCAGAGGGACCCCCGGCAGCTGGAGCCGATCCCCCCCTCGCAAACAAGGCTCCCCCAAGCTCACCTGAGCTGGCCTTCTTGACATCGGCAATGAAAAATGTTGTCCCTAAAAGCTCATTTCCGGTTCGAAGTTACCGAGGCAATTAAAATATTCTGATAAACATTTTGAAGGGCTTTAACTTATTCATAAATAAGTAAATTAAAAGTTTGAGGTTTTTTTCCAATTTCATAACTTTTTCACCTACACAATTCTGAAGTTATTTCACATCTTCTGAGCAGCCTGAAATCTGCAACTGTGAGAAATAACTTAAAAAGATGAGATTTGGAGTAAGAAACCTGTATCCAATAGATGGCGTTGCCACCTAATCATCATATGCACGCATCGGCCACACTTTTCTATCTCATGAATAATAATACAATCTGCAAAGGACAGATGTGTACAGCTGTGCTCCTCAACAGCAGCAGCAGGAATTAGCCGTTAGTGTGAGATGCCAAGACTTCCCAGACTGATCTGGGCTCTGCACCCTGAACTTCCAGTGGGATGATGCCCACTGCCAGGGATTGTGGCCAGTGTCCCTCCAGCAGGAGATGTTGGGCTCTTCTCTGGCCTGGCTGCTGAAGAGGTGGGGAGAAGCCCTGCAACGGGCACGGGCTCCTCGCACAGACAACCGAGGAGATGTCTGTGGGATGAGGGACATGCACAGCGCCGCAGCATGGTGCAGGACAGCAAAAACACACGGTGACATCGGATATATCGATACACCGCAGTTCTTCTGGACCTGTTTTATAGCTAAATTAATAAATCATGATCCAAATGAGCTAAAACAAGACAGAGCATCCACATTTCCCATTTGCCTACATTGTACAGCTATTTATAAATAAATAATTCTGGCCATCTTAGCTTCCATAGGATGGCTGATTAAACAAAAAATACTGGAACATGCAATGCTGTCATCTACTAGATTTGGGAACTGAAGCCCAGGATGTGGGAGCAGGCAAGGAGCCAGGTGGATATACCCGAGCAGGTGGCTCTGCCAGCACGGGACAGACTGAGCGGCACTGCAGATCCAGCAGGAGGCAATCTATGCCACCTTCTCCATCATGCACATTTTGGAAGGACTAAAGGTAACAGCTTGTAGAAATAACAACAAAATTATACCTACACACACAAAAGAAGGAGGCAGATTCAAAATACAGATAATTTATCCAAGCTTTACATAAAGATTATAGAAATTCAATGAGAACTAACAGCTGATCACATAGTACAAGGAATAATGAAGAACATTACCGATGGAGTTTTCTGAAAAGATAAGGCACATACTTTCTCATTTAAACATTTTTAAATCCAAGCGCTCATTTCAACATTAGCCTTACGTATATCCTCTTCTAGATCACTGGTAAGTGTAAGGAAACACGTATCTTATTTAATATCAGAGAGGTGTAAATAGCTCAAACATAAGCATAATGGTGTTTCGTAGAGAGGAGTTTTAGGGAAAAAAAAACACAACTCAGTGGGTTTTCTGTGTGACTTCTATGGTAGATAAGCATACTGCTATAAACCCTAACTTTTAAAAATCATTTTTTTCATGTGTTTCTGAGCAGGGGCATCACCTAACTTTTGGCTCCCATTATTAACCCATCTGTGGCACCCTTTCAGTTCCAGTGGATGAAGACAGTAGGGCTCTATATACTTTGAGTCCTTCATTAAACTATTGATCCCCTCAGCATTATCCATAATGTTCCAGCAGCTCAGCACGTCAACTGATGCAGAGCTCGCTGCTCTTGCCTTTCAATAACTTCCACACTTTATGGGGAGGAAGTCACAATGATTTATTTACCTGACATTTCCCGGTCCGGATGTCGTAGAGGGCCACTGAACCATGGCGAGCTCCCACTGCTATTCTGTGACTCCGCTCGTAATAGCTGACCATGTAGAACCTGAATTGAACATTAGAACCAGTAACAGGTGAGATCTGACCTGCCTACATGATGTTAAAATTAATTTGCAATGCCACTGGGTAATTAACATTAGTGCTAGAGCAGAGATTTGATTTGAAAATCCATCAGCTGCCAGTTCTCATCCTTGGCATTTGGCAAACAAAGCCAACTGATGTTTGATACCTCACTGCAGAATCCCATCAGATTTATTCCTTTCTATTACACAGTGCTGAACACTTCCACGGAGCTTGGGGGAAGGCTCTGCCATAACCACCAGGTCCCTGAACGTCCATGTTTACAGAAGAACACCACAGCAACGCTGGGTGTCAAACGCTTAAACAAGACAATCTGAACACACCGAACAATTGCAAAGCACTTTTCCTTGAAAATCAAATGAGGCAATGAGAGAAAGCATAGGGAAAAATATCCAAACTCAAAGGGTTGTTTGGAATTAGGGGGAAAAAAACCATAAATTTATCAAACACTCTCTAGTCTATTAAAATATTACAACTGAAAAGGAACCGAGAAGCATGAAATAGTCCTTACCATTCAGGCATTGATTTGAATTTAAACAATTGCAAAATTCAAGGAATTCCTACACCTCGAAACACAAGAATCAAAATCCTTATTTCAAATTCAAATCTTAGGAAATAGCACCTCCCGTTACATTTTAATTTTACAGTTAAATTTTACTGTAACGTCTGCCAGAGATTTCTAGAATCAGCCTATAAAAATCTGTTGGTGAGCATATTTATGGCCTCAAACAATGAATCTTACAATGATCTATCCCCTTGTTCTTCAGGATTCCCGGAGTGCCATAGCAACTGCTCTTACACAGGTGGGATACACTTGTTTCTGCAGCGCAGGATGGCAGTCGGGAAGAAAAACAGCATCAAACATGGTGTTACAGGAAAAAAAAAGGCCGGGGGGGGTGTGTGTAGGTAAAGAAGGAGGTAAATGGCTAGTTGTTGTGCAGGAGAAAGGACAGGAGTGAGTAGTCCCCTCCCTTCCCACCACTGGGATGGTGGGCAGCCTTTTAACATGCCGCCTTCTAGAGATATTCCAATACTCCCAGGCCACAGACCATCTCTGTTACTTTCTTTTGCAGCCAGCATCTGCCTCATCAATTTGCTCTTCACATTCCTTCGGTCAGTTGCAGCCACGCAACTTACTTATTCTTTATTGAATAATAATAATAATTTCTCATTTGTTATTAAGACGACAAAAAGGAGTGCTTGGAAAAAAAAATATCAAAAGCTGCTGGTGAATAGCATGGAACATGGAAGGCAGGAGCCAGGCAGGAGGAAAAAGAAGAGAAAAGGGCTGATGCTGTGGGCAAACAGGTACCTGCAGGGCCCAAACTCTGCCATACACCCTGAATAAGGCATGGGACTGGAATAAAAGAGCACCCTCATTTTTCACCATTTCAGGTCAAACACCTGCACAATTAAAGTGGTGCCCCAGATCAGGAGGCCAGTTTTAAGCCTATTTTATATAACCAACAAACTCAGGAGGTATATATAAATTTACACCCCCCCCCCACTGCTTATTATTGCAAGTAAAATGGACTACAACAGGAAGTTTCTACATAAAATGTTTTATATCCCCATGAATGGTATTACACCCCTGAATGGGGACAGTCCGCTTGTCTCCTCCAACAGGCTCAGGAGAGTACCAGTGAGCGTTGTATGGAAGCAAAGAGCACTCCTCTCCTCACGGCATTCAAATGCCCCTTCAGACGCAGCGCTGAGCCAGTGCTTCTCTTTGAAAAGGAGAATCCATCAGACTACACAAAACCAGAGGGTTTGGGGGGAAAAAAGCTCCAAGGAAATGGATGTTTTTGAGTTTAATTTTCTAAAAAAAAAGATTACTCCTTAAACCGACATTCGGTTGTCAGCTCTTTAGCCTCACTCTTTATCTTTTAGTGAGCTTAGCACTCTTAAAATCACAGGTAGATTTACATATTTGAATCCTTTGCACCCCTTTCTAACGCCTGCGTGTTGGAGTTCAATGGAGAACATGTGCCAGCACATATTTAGACTATGCTACAAATTTGTTTTTGCGTGCTGGATCATCCACATCCATAGCTGGCATCTTAACGGAGGAGAACACTCCTTCGGGCAGCAGATCCCTTCTCCAGCTCCGGCAGGAACTCTGCTGGGACCACCCCGTTAGAGGAGGTTCAAGTGAAGGCCTCCAACTGTTTAAAACCCCAAATATAGCCATGTTAAACACTTTTTGTTTTAAACTGGATCTCTCCTCCCGTGTGAGTCTACACTGTTACAGAGACCGCTTTACCCTAGCAGCCTGTCTAAATACCTGACCAAGCAGAGCCCATGAGGGACCACTCAGCTCTGAAGCAACTGCTGAATCTGGAACATGCTCAGGTCAAACAGAATTTTGCAGCCTCCAGGACTATCCTTCAGAATTTTAAAGAAATTCTGACATATTTCATGTTCATTGCAATGTGCTTCAATGCTTATTTTGAGGAGCAATGGGTTTGCACAGCGCGTGCCAAAGGGTGTTATAGCCTCTATAAGGAATAACACTCACAGGAGAACCAAACAGACACCATAATCACACGCTGTAAGGCATGACATCCAAAAATACTCCCCTCCTCAGCACCCCTCAGGACTGAGTCACGCTCACGGCAATGAGCGGCGTGACTGCTGCATTTGTACCACAGCGAAAAACCCTGAAAACGCAGGAGGAATGATAATCATGGATTTTAACCCACAGCTGCTCCCAGCACTGGGCTTAAGGCTCCGCTAGGACAGCAAGGTCGCTTCCTGGGCAGAGGCAACCACAGGTATTTGCCATCACAGCCAGGAGTTAAGGACCTTCTGTAACGCCCTCCGAGGAAGAAGAGCATCCCCAGCACTGAGAGACCCCAATGGCTTCCCCTCAGCAGGGGCGCACGTAACGCGGGGCAGCAGAGAGAGCGCTGAGATATTAGAAGAATTAACGGCAGGATTCCATCCAAGTGCTCCCACTTGGCATCTTTCCAGAAGTTCAACCACTTGCTAAAATCTGCCGACAATTTCCATTGGGCTGAACGATCACATCAGTGGGTGCTGTATCATTTTTACAATGGCTATAACTACGTAGAATAGGAAATATTACTAGTAATTTAACTAAATTTTAAGATAACGTAGCACTATAAAAATGCAACAGGAATAGGGAGATTTTTGCACTAATTCCCACTTACCCTTGCATTTATATTTTAAGGTAAGCCTTTTAAAGCATCGGGAAGAAGGGAGATTACCTCTATCAGTATCCTACCTGTCAACAGGATAATTGTTCTTTTCTTGAAACTACTCTATATTTTAATAGCTTATTAAATTAAAATGTAACGGTCGACAGATGATTATTATAATTCATTGGTTGCACCAGTTTAATAGTATAACTGGGATATTTATCGCAGCCTAAAGATAGCGTAAGTGTTCCTGCTTAAATTACATTTTACTATGTAAAAGTCCGATTTTTAAGAGTGAAGCAGAACTAGCCCCAGACAAAGACGACGGGTGATGCTGAACCCCCGCTGACAGGCAGTGGGAGCCAGTGGCTCCATGTCCTTCAAACTGCACGAGCACAGGACAGCCACCACGCTTCCCCTTCCGTTTGTGCAACTTCATTCCTCATGGAACATACCCTCCTGGTGACCCTAATGTTTTCTTCATCATATTCTTGGAGGAGGAGCTCACCTGCAGATGGCTGGAAAGCATTCTTGAAGACCCTTCTTCTTAACCAAAGATCCTTCCAGGCAATACATGATGATGTCCATAACCTTGGAAACAAAAGTTAAAATCATCTGACATTCTGTATTTTATGTTTCATAATAAAAGTTCTAACAGGCAAAAATAGAGGATTTCTGTGCTTGACTGCATCTTTGATATTTAACTCCAGGCCACCACACCGCTCACCGCTGCACCAACCCCCCAGCAGAGAGGGCAGACCAGCCTTACCTCCACCAGAAGGTCCACAACGTCGGTCGGCATCTTCTCGATGAGGATCTCAATGACTCTCAGGATCTCCCCTTTCGCCCGAGCCAGCGTGGTGGTGTGAATGTTCTGCTGGGACTGCGTGTTGGCCGCGAGGGCGGTGTGTCTGTGCACCTACCAAAGAGCGGGGTTACTCGGGGAAACAGCGACTCTCTAAATATTATTCTCCATCTGTGCTTATGGTTTTACACATTACCTTAAGAAAGCCCATACTAAGGAGGATGTTTTGCTTTATTTTGAGACCTAGGGATTATTTCCCCTGCTCGGTTACTCATAATCAGCAGAACCACTAATGCTTATCCTTGGGGTAGTTTTTAAACAAGGGTTTACCTGTTTTAAGTCATTCTTATAAAACTGAAGGTCCAGATAAGCAGATGACTGGGTCTGGATTACATGATTTTCACATTCTGGAACATCTATCTTTGGGCATTTGGGAGCTGCTTTATAAGGGGCTTTGTTTGTCCCAAGCATGTCCCTCTATTGCCTGAGCTCAGCCAAAGCTCCAGCCTGTACCGGGCTGGCTCTCAGACCATCCCCAGATAACACTGACCTCACAGTCGTGTCCCTTCCTCCTTGCTCTCCACACCCCAGGGCTCACCTACACTCCATCGAAATTCAGACGTAAGGGGCTCACGTGTGCATTGCGTAAAGAAAGCGGGATTTTACACATGGATACTGGAAGTTCATCTAACCAGGGTATGAAAAATTAAGGCAGACACAACTCTTTGGACCCAGTAAAATATGGCTCCTGTCATGAATGATGGGCAATTTGGATTCACAGAATCATAGAATGGTTTGGGTTGGAAGGGACATCTAAAGACCATCCAGTTATACCCCCAGACACCTCCCACCAGCCCAGGTTGCTCCAAGCCCTGTCCAACCTGGCCTTGAACCCCTCCAGGGATGGGGCAGCCACAGCTTCTCTGGGCAACCTGGGCCAGGCTCTCACCACCCTCACAGGAAAAAATTTCTTTCCACTATCTCATCCAAATCTCCGCTCTTTCATTTAAAAGCATTCCTGCAGGCACACAAACATCACACGTGCTGTCCCCCTTTCTGGGGAGGGATGCTGGGTTCTGCTGGCAAAGCCGGAGCCCCAGGGGTGGGAGGAGAAGGTGCCGGTGCCCTGCTCACCTCCTTGGCGATGGTGGTGATGAAGGCGGGTGGTCTGGCGGTGGCGATGAGGGAGAGAGCGTGCCGCGCCGAGCGGGCAGAGTCGGCGGCCGGGCTGAGGGGCAGCCCCATTGTGATGCTAAACGGGCACCAGACAAAGAGGGGAGAGAGAAAAGGAGCATTAGAAATATAGAGTGAAAAGATTAGAAACAGCTTATAATGTCAGTTCAAGGTCAACGGGAGCACTCAAACAGTTAGAATATAATGGACTCCCAACAATGAGCAGTGATTAGGAGTCAGGGTGTTCTATCATCAAATACAAAATCGAATAATTAACCATGAAGATTGAAAACAGTATGCGCATCTGTCCAAAGTGTTAAAAAGGCCTTGTTAACAAATTATCTGTATGTGCTGAATACATATCACCCAACCCAGCACCAGGCAAACGCAGGATGTCTGCCCAAGAATTTATGGTTTATTCTTTTACAACGTTTTAAAGGCAGGCTGAAAAATACCGTTTGTAGCAATTCCCCTTAATTCAGCAAAGCATGGGTTGCAGGAGAGAAAGGCAGGGAGCTTCCTGAAGAACTAAACCCACCAAATCTATTGGGTTTGATTTTCTTTACTGCATGAGACAGTGGCAGCAGCACGACGGGATGACAGACAGCCCCATACCTTATGCCTTCTAATCACTGAAATTATTCAAAAGCTCTTCAGAACTTGTAACACTGAGCTTTCAACTGCAATTCTTTCAGTAACAGTAAGGGATTAACTGGCATCTAAATTTTCCCCACACAATGCTCATATTTGCTATGACAAGATAAAGGCAAGAAACAAAAAGGTAGTAAGTAGCCAATAAGTACATTAAGCAAAAATAAAATCTGGTAATACCTGACAACGACCACACATAGGCTAATTTTTGTTTGAGAGCTTCCTTTCTTAAAACTGAGCTATTTTAGCTATCACCATTGTATGTAGCACAGAAGAGTCCAGTTTTGCTAGCCTGGTTGTACATTATCTATAGGGAAAGCAGGAATGAATGTGCTCCCATATGGAACTGGCTTTAAGAAGGGGAGGGAACACCTGGGAACCAGCATGTGCTGGGATTAACCTGAAACACTCAGCCCACTCCACAAAGGAAATGTCCTCCACTGTGATGATTGCAGCAAGGAGAGAAAATAATAAATAAAGAATAATAAATAAATAATAAAGGAAAAACAACACAAAAGATAGTTTCCTTTGCTCATGCCAATAAAGCCTCTGCAACAATAAAGAAGGTCCCATTGGCCTTCTACTTGTAAAACCGTATTTGAATACAAGTTAAAAAGTCCTGTTTGGATGCCACAGCCAAAGGTGATGAAGCAGGAAGAGGGCGGGATCAAAGTCCAGCTTTCCGAGGGGCTCGTTATGCCCGAAAGCAATCAAACCCCCAGCCCTCAGTAGTTTTTTTCCCTACAAAGGCTCGGTGCTTCTGCCAGCAGCCCTTTTCCTTACAGCCTGCTTGGTAAAGCCTGCGTTTGCCTCAAAAGCAACAGGCTTTTTGTGAACTCATCAGCGCGTGGGCAGAGATTAGCCCCCCCGGGCCGGCCAGCTGCTCCAGCCCCCCGCGAGGGGACGGGCTGATGGCACACTGCCCCACACGAGACAGATGCACAGCTAACGTACGGGGGAAAGCTGCCTCTCCCACCAGGCTTCTGCTCCCCGACCGATGGGCCGTGGGGCTTCCCTACGTCCAGCAAGAGCGGGCAGTGCGCGGTGTCCCTCGCCTCCTCATCTCACCCCGGCATCCTGCCACCGCGCCGTAAGTGACATCTGGGGAATTGTTTCTGTACATGTCACACAGACCAACGGATACAGCTGGGCCCTTTAACACCAGAGACAACAGCCTACCTGCAGACCACAAAACCCAGCTTCATTACCGCATGCATTTGTGCTTGTGATCTGTGCCTTGCAGCTGGTTTCTGGAACTGAAACTGACTCTCTTTAGCTGACTCTCAGTGACCAGGACCCTCCTCACCAGGGCACGATGCTCTCCCTTTTCCCAAATCCATCACCAATTTCCCCCACGCCAGTAACCAGAACATCTTGAGGTTTTTGGCTATTTGAATAATGGTTTCAATGTAATACAGACCTTTTTAATAGATAACTTGTGCTAATCATATAAACAAGTTATCACAGCTTCAGAGTAATATTTACATACTTCGCTAGCCACGTAAAATAAGGAAGATGCATTTAAAAAGCTGATTCTTAAAGCAAGTGGAAAACAAGCAGCTACCTGCGAAGAGCTCTAGGTCAGACTAAGGAAAAAGTCAGACAGAGAAGGTTTTGATGGCAATGACCAGAAAAATACAGCAATCAGATCTCTATGTTTCTTGACTTCCGTAAAGCAATGCCAGATGAAAACTTCAGGGGACCAAGAATGTCCAATTTCAGCATAAAAGGTAAAGATCATGACTATTATCCCTGCTAAGTGGCCCCAAAGACACTGTCCCAGCTGGTCACAGAGAGCTGGGGTGATTCCACAGGGACCTGTGGAAGAGTGTCGGGATGGGACCACCTCACTTTCCAGGGAAAGCTGCTGCTCTGCATGACGGACACGCAGCCCTGTTCCTCACCTCTGGCTGGAGACCTCCCTTTGATGCCCTGAGGGAGGGAAAAAGGGAAGGTGGGTATATCCCATCTCACTTAGCAGAACCCTGGACTCCAGCACACCTCCAACCTCTCGGGTTTGCATGGGGCAGCCTGGAAGCGGCGGCTGAGAGAAGGGGAGGAACCAAAGTCCCCCCGTGGCATGAAGCCGGGGAGAGTGGTGTTCCTCTTCCTCAGCTCCATCCCCTGGGAATCAAAGCTCTAAACCAGAACTGACATGGACACAAATCCGGCGGTTTCCAGGTTTAAATCACTTCTGTGGTGGCAGCGTGTGGTATCTTCCCACATCACCTGCAGGACTGAGACCCCAGCTCACGTTTCTCCTGTAAAACCCTCAGTTCCAGCAATTGCTTAGGCTACGTTCTGAAAATCTTCCATCAGACTTGAAAGCTGGGAATGTCCCTGCCAGACTTCCTACGGCTCCACAGATGGAATCCATAAGAATATAAAAGTATAGTAAAATTTTTCCACTAAACACAATCAAAACTAAAGAGATTTAGCCTCATTATTTTAGTACACACACGCGCATATAAAAATACACGGATCAATTAGAATGCAATTTGCTAATCTGGGTATATTATATCATAATCTATATCAAACTGTAGCTTGTAATTCAAAGAGCAAAACCAATGGACAGCAATGATCCCTACCATCATCCACACCAAGAAACCAAAGCCGAATAAATGCTAGAGAAATACTGGGGATCACCCCAACCGCGCGGTCTCCTTCGGCACGGCCAGCACAGCCCAGCCTCCGGGGACCAGGATGAACCGGGAGAGTGGAGGAGTTAGAAACACCAGAATTTTGGATAACACTTCAGATATTCACTTAATTCAGAAGGGAAAAAAGAAAAACACTGCTATTTTTTTTTTTTGGTCAATAAATGTGAAGTGATTTTTTTTTTTTTTTTTTTTTTTTTTTTTTTTTTTAAAGCAGAAGCCTGCCATAAAAAGCTCTTTCATAAAACGTCCTTAGCATGAGGGCGAGGAGCCGGGCAGCTGCGCGCCGTTATTGTGTCCACGGTAAATCAGGCACAAAAAGGGGCAGCTCAGCAGGGCAGCGGGAGGGTGAGATGCACACTTAACCCCCCGCACACGCCGCTGCTCCGCTCCTCTCCCTCCCTCCGCCCGGCCGCAGCCGGCTCGGTGTCCGTCAGGAGTGTAACAGGCCATTTTCAATCTAAACCTTGTTATGGATTAATAAGCAAACACTTTCTCGCTTATTATGCAATTTATCATGATGAAAATTGCGTGGGGCTCCTCAAGGCTACATGCTGATCCATTCATTTCTTCGGAGCCGCGCGGATGGAGAGCCAGACTAATCTTTGTGACAGCCAAGGATGTAAGGGCAAGATGGAAATGCCTTTCCGGAGAGGCGCTGGCCCGGCCGCGGCGAGGCTGTATTCCCGTACGGCGGGGCTCGCCGCGTCTCTGGGAAGGCGAAACACCGGGGCTTCTCTTGTCACACTGCCTGAAGTAATTGAAGTTCAGACAAGTAACATCATTCATCCAGTTTAGACCTATTTCTGCAGTAACATCCCCCCCAACACATTCATTCTTGAAATCTTGAGGAAATTAAAACTGTCACGTAAAATGCCTAGTATCTGCCTCAGTAGAAAGTAAAAGGAAGCCAGAATCCTCACCCCCTCTGCAGACGGATGATGAAGTGTGTACGTGGTATTAAGACAACCCCAGTCAGTTCCTTATCACATGTCACACTTAAAATGTGTTTATAAACGAACATTTGTAAACACAATTTTGTAAAGTAAAATTCATTCCTAACAGAGCAGTTTTCAGAACTGTATGATTTGAAAGGAACTTCTATGATTAAATGCATTCAGGGTGTGTAAAAGTGCTCACAGCATTAAATGCTATGGCTACAGGCAAGAGAAATTCTTAACTAGAAGGGAAAAGTAACTAAAACTATAAATACATAACTTAAACACCTGGCTAATTTCTAATTAGAAGGGTATTCCATAGACTCATATAATGACACATAAAAGAGCAGCGTTCACTCTGATTTAGCAAACTCTTTAGAATAAAGCAGAAAACTGGCCAATTGTTTCAGGATTTTTGTTAATACCTGAAGTACCATTATTACTCATAAACTAAGCTACCCCCTCGGTCAGCTAAGCACACAGCTTCTCATGTGGATGAATACTGCCCGTGCCACTGAAGCCCTACCACAGTTTTAAAACAGTTTGAAAGTCCTGCAGATGTTTCCTTCCCCTTTAACATAAAGCTGAAACACATCTTGCCCGGGACCCTCCCAGAAAGCTGGAGAGACATCAGCAATGCCATCCCGCAAAACATTACCTGCTGGAAAATGAACCTCTGTGCTTTAGGAAAGGAAATACAGTACAATTAATTCCTAAATAATCAATTATGATGACCTCAGCAA
Organism: Calidris pygmaea; assembly: GCA_003697955.1. Classification (NCBI taxonomy): domain Eukaryota; kingdom Metazoa; phylum Chordata; class Aves; order Charadriiformes; family Scolopacidae; genus Calidris; species Calidris pygmaea. Next base: position 1,267,405 of record QJSC01006009.1, on the reverse strand, counting down.
TTTCAGACACTAGGTTTTTCCCTCGCCCCCAAGCAACAACCCTGCAAAGAAAGCATCAGAGAGCAGCCAGCCCTCTTCCTGCAGGAGTGACACTGCTTCCCCAGGAACAGTTTCTCTGATGGGTTACGAATTATCACTCAAGGAAGAGCACTAATTAAAGTATTATTTAGAAGGCAGTAGAGGATGCTGAGCCCACAAACAGCTCCCAGCCCCAAGGCAGCACTGCCGACAGTCCGGGCATTGAACTACAGAAACCTCCTCAGCAGCAACAACGCCACCAGGTTTCATGAGGAAAAACATCGACCATTTCTGTATATGATGTGATGGAAATTATCACTGCATTTAAATAGTTTCAGTAAGAGTCATTTTCCCAGTGGATGCCTGCAGAACTTTATTACTACAGTATTAATTGACAGTAACAACCAAATAACTGAGATCTGTGCCTGCTGAAGGGACCCCCCCCGCGCAGGAGCCACCTGCTCCCTCTGTCCTGACGGGGACCAGGCTGTCCCTACGCCAGGGCCCACAGCCAAGGAGTGACAGTTTGGTCCCAGTGGCACTAACGCACACCCTCTTACATTTTTCAAGGTTTTTCCATTAAAAGCAAGAAGCTTGAAACAGCTTTCAAAACCAATTACCTAAAGTCCACCAGCACTGTTTTATTTCATATAAGAAGCACCCACTGTAGGCTGTTTATTGTCACTTCTTATTTTGTCTCTACTTACGCACAGAAATCAGAGCTTCTCCTTTGGCACCTTTAAGTGGTTTGTTGTTGTTTTTTTTTTTTTTTTTTATAAAAACTTAATAGAGAAAAAAGTTGCTCAGATAGAGATTTAGAATAAATTTCAGATGAGATGATCAATTTTACAACAAACAATAAAAAAAAAGAAATAGAAGGACTATATCGCAAAACTCTTCCCTGCGCAAATGGTCCTGCTGTCATTAATCAGCTTAATGGTGTAAGTAAAGACTGTTCCTGTGAGAATCGGGGCCCAAGTTGAAATTTATTATATTTTAGGCCTCAGATCATAAAATTTGTAGATACTCAACAAAAATGCTACTCATGTCCAGCGAAGCTGCACACGTTAAATAAATCCCGGATGCCAGTATTCAAAAATCCCATTCTCTTAACACAAAATGCATTAAAAAAAGGCAAGACACTACCTTTGTTACACAGGTCACCTTAATGACCTCACTTCTGCCTTTAGCCATCATTATGTGATGGAGTGACTGACAGCACACAGTGCTATCACACGTAACAACACGTACACACACCTGTCTGTACACAACCAGTAGGTGTACAATTAGAGTGAATTTTAAGAAATGGAACAAATACACGCTTAAGAGTTCCTTGCACAAAAAATAGATATAAACATTTTCTATTTTGTTAAATGTATTCTATAAACATATTAGATTTTTTGCCGTGCATTTTATATCCAAATGTCAGACTTCCTTATGAAATCTGTCCCCCCCTCAACCCCAATTACAAATCCCTAATTGAAAGAAGATTTTATTTCAAGGAGGTTAGAGCGGAGGTACAAGAGAGCATTCCCTATAAATCTTGATTTAGGACATTTTAATAAGTTGTTCTCTGACCCTAGAGACAGGCTGTGGTCTACTGGCTTTATGATTTCTTTCCTTAAACCTACAAGTTACCTTGATGCTATTAATAGCGCCGCTGTTGATAAAATAACCACCTTTTCCAAAATGTACTTTCTGAAACAACTCCCATCCTGACGGGATGGCTTGTAAAATCACGGAAAAATAAAAATCCATGTATTCAGACACATGGGTGGAAAATACCTTCCAAAAATACTATTTTTGCAGTTACGAAAGCGTAAAAAGAAAAATAAATATGTTAAAGGCAGACAGATATATCGCATGCTAAACCTGAAGCAAGGAGTTATTCCGTGCCAAGCACCACAGCCAGCAGGATTTGACCCTTCAGCGGCAAACCCAGGATCCTCAGGTGGGAAACGATGGTTTCTAAGGGACTAACGGGGCTACCTACTTGGCCAGCTGCTTCTCGGCGTCGGCGCAGAGCTCGAGGAGGCCCATGAGCACGGCGGAGACGTCCATGTAGGGCTCCCAGACGGTGAAGCCGCGGCCGATGAGGTCGATGGCGGTCCTGCGGATGGTGCTGTGCGCCGGCAGCTTGGGGCTGGGGGGCTGCAGCAGCAGGAACGTCAGCGCCTTGCCTGCGGGAACCAACCGGAGAGACCCACCCTCAGGAGAGAAAACAGCTTCAGCACACCCACATTATTCTCATCCAGGCTCTGCCTACGGAGGGAATGCCATTAATAACTTCATTTAGCACACTTTTTAAAAAGAAAAAGAATTACGCATATATAAATGCAAAGGAGGGCTAAAACAAGCAACACCCCCAGATAAAGACAATTTATCATATCTACATAATTATTTGTTATCTCTTAATAAAGTTTACTTACCTTGCTGTTATTGATTTTACGGGTTTTTTCTTTAGTTTTCAGAACTGTTCACTATAAGTTACCTGTTTTATTTCTGAAATAAACTGCCTTCATCTTCAGCACTCGGAAAAGCCACCAACAGACAGGCTTTTCCAGTCTGTTCACACTAACCCCTTACACGTGCGCAACAAAAGAACTCGAAGTTTCTTCTTAGCAGGCCACAAAGCTCTAGTCCGTGCGAGTTTTATGTCTCAAATCCAAGAACCTTATTGCAAAGCATGACTACTCAAACATTACTCCAATGAAATACTCCTGTCTTTTCCACAGGACCCCTCCCAGTATCGCTCCCTCTGACACCTACCGTGGGGAAATAGAGCTCAGGAAAAAGATGAACTAAACAAAAGTCATTCTGCTGCCCGTTCCTCAGCCTGGACATCTTTGTTTAAGCTTTGACTTGGCTTAAATGAACGAATTAATATTGACAAAAACATCAACTAAGCTAATGAGTTGTTAGTTAAGGCAATAAACATGTCACATTAGAGTCAGCGCAGTAAAGAGGTAATTAGCCCTGGAAAAGCTCTGCTGATTGGGGCTGCAGAGATTCTTCGCTGGGAACCTCTGAGCTGCCTCGGAGCCCCAGGACCCGCAGCCTCCCCCCACAGCCCAGGCAAGTCCTAAACCCACACGGAACCATCAAACGGGCCAGAGAATAGGAAAGATTGCCCTAGTAAAAAAGTTTTGATGACTTACATGTACCTTCTATTAGGTAAAGTCATTAAGAAACAAATCCACAAAAGCTCCTTTCATTAAAAATCAGGGTGTGACTTTCTAGACAGAATTCCTCCCAGCAGTAACTTTGTGGAAATGTAAATGACATTCCTATATACATTTCTATTGAAATATCATTTTGTTCCAGCTGTTTCAGATGTGCGGCACAAGCGCAGGGCAATGAAGAGCAGCACTGGAGGCAAATCCAGTGAGAAGACAGTGATTTTGCCCCTGGAGAGAACTGCCCCCCCGTCAGGAGTTCTCAGGAGCACCAAAACCAGACTGGAATCTTCTCAACCAGTAGAGGAGGATACAATTTTGGTCACAAGCACTGAAGTGCTTTCAATATTTAGGACAGAGAGAACAAATCTGCCAGTTCTCTGAAGCTACTTCTGTGTGTTCTTACAGGAAACACCCCATGTGGCAGCACGGCCACCCCCCCAAACAGCTCCACCCAGCCAAAGGGCACAGTCAAACAGAATCACAGAACGACATGGGCCTGGCAGGGACTTCTGGAGATCATCTAGTGCAACCCCCTGCCCTCGCTTTCTGGTGTCTACCTCAACGCTAAAATGAAGGTGTGAGTCTTTGATCCTTCTGTCATTTCTATTAATGACAATATGACCTGAATACTAAAGCTTATGGGTTATTTCCAGTGCGTGTAGCCCCTTGGATTGCAAAAATCCCTTTCCCTGCTGAGTCTCCGGAGCTTTCCCCACGTTCCATCAGTCAGCATTGTTACCCCAGCTTGCCGATAGATTTAAAAAAATTAAATAATTTGCCCAGGAAAATCAATAGCAGCGGCATGAACGAGACACTGATAACTCTGATTCCCATTCTCATAATTTGCCACGGGATCAAGTTCCAACTAAATAAAAATGATGGACTCCAAGAGTGTGATTTAACTTGCTTTGCAGCTTTTTCTGATTTTATGTAAAAAAAAAAAAAACCAAAAACAAGTGAAGAATCAGGGCTCTAATTTCTTTCCGTCTGCCCTCCCTACCCTTGTTCACGGGCATAGTGGTTTTCTACAAGAAATTAAACCAAATTGTGACCCTTCCTGGGTGATATTTTCCCAACCTAACATATACCTGTGTGAAATGTCCACCGAAAGAGAGACAAATAAATTTGGATAGCTGGGTTAAAAATCCATACCCCTTACTCCCCTCCTACTTCCAGTGCAGCAAATTTTTATTACTTATCTTTCCTCTTCTTTCAGACAGGTATAAAACCAGAGGATATTTTTACGCCCAAATTAGAAATTAGCTGGTCATATTATTTGAAGATTTTTTCCTGAAGATGTAATGATGAAAAGATTATTTTAATTATTTTTTTTCAATCACATAAAACACAAATTTCTTAATTTTTACAGAATTCATTTTCAGCATTTTTTTGGCCATTGATGCAATTCTGACACTTCTATTTGCTCTGAACTTTTTGCTGATAATCTCTAAGGAATTGAAGTCCCATTCCCGCAATCCCACCCAGAGGAAGGCAGGCCCAGCTTAATTCGTCAGGAAATCTAAACTCTTACTTCTGCCTCCCCTGGGTTGAAAACAGAGCAGAAGTTGGGATTAGCAAAAATGTACATTGATAATGACATCTGTGACTTGCTGAAAGACCTTTTTCTTGTTTTTATGGAAAAGGTGAAGGTTTGCAGGGAGCTGGGGGAGCGGAGCTGAGCAGAGGTGGGACACCATCGGGTCCTGAGACTTGTAACAGCCTCTCAGGGGGCTGAAAATTAAATGCATCCTAATGAAATGTGTTTCCGCAGTGCATATATAACCCAGTGTTTCACTGCACAGTTAAGATTTCGTTTTTTAACAATACAAGAAAAAATATACAGAAATGCTATTTAGTCTTAAGGGGAACACATCCTCTGTGTTAATTATCCAAGTAAGTTCTGGAAATTTACCAGAGGTTTAACAGGTGAAAACAATCAATCCTAGAAGAAGTAAATACCCAGCGTTTCTATTAAACAGCTTAATATATATTGCTTCCTATATGAAGCAAACACAGCAAAGAACATTCCTGTGTGGGCCCAGCCAAACGCTGCCCCCAGGTCGTTTTAAAGCATCCTTAAGATTTTGCATCCTTGGTTAGAAAGGGAAACAAAGGCACAAGAAGAAAACGTTTCTAACAGCTGGTTTCCCAGGCTTTTCACTCGAAGCCTGGTCCGGTGAAACCCACCTAACAATGCCATTTTTCTTCCTCTCAGAAGCTGCAGTGGGGGAATCAAATGTGAAAGCAAGATCAATTCTCTTCCAAGACAGTAAATGAGTTTCAGATCAGACTTGTTTCAATTTATGGAGAGAACTCAACTATGCTGCCTTAAATGCATTCTTCCTCTAACTACGAAATTATATTACAGTGCTATAGAAAGAGTAAACTATCATTATTTTAATCCAAAATTTGTTTAGAATCTAGCAGGAAGGAGAAAGCCAATACGACTCGGGTCATAACTGTGCATTAAACTCTGTATTTTCATTCCTGTTAATTGCATAATTCCATTAAACCATGCTATTTATTTTAATCTAAATTATATAATGTTTTCTAAATAAAGCTATTTCCATAAAAATGATCATCGTCTCATAGGAAGTAGCTGGTTTTTTCCATCACAGTCCTGAGCAAACTCTATGTGAATCTTAGAGGTTTTCTCCAGTTACACGTAACTGTAAGGAATTTTCTTAAGCAGCTTGGACAACCCGTGACCCAGGCCAATGGAAGATGCACAGCGTCAATGGAACAAGTCAACACAGGAACTCGGGGATCCCAACTTAACCTTCTCCATAGCCCTGGTGTTTGATACACAAACGTGCCTGTACCAACAACAATGTGTTTTATTCTCAGCTACTGCAAGGCCAGAGAGCAATACGTGCCTATTTTGAGCTGCTCCTTTCTCCCCAAGGTGCCTGTCCCCTCGATTTGGGCAGCACACCCATAGCTGGACTGGCTGAAGGAGTGGGGCATCTTCTCCCTGGAGAAGAGAAGGCTCATGGGGACCTCATCACAGTGTTCCAGTACTAAAAGGGCAGCTACAAAGAGGACAGGGGATCTCTTCACCAGGAGCCACATGGAGAAGACAAGGAGCAACAGGTCCAAGTTGCACTGTGAAAGGTTTCATATTGACATCAGAAAGAGGTTTTCTTACGGTGAGAACAATCATTCACTGGAACAACTTCCCCAAGGACACGGTGGAGTCCCCATCGCTGGAGGCTTTCTAGATGCGATCGGACAGGGCAACAAAAAGACTACTACGATTTGCACACATTTCTTACTCAGCAAATTCCACCTTCTTCCCAATGAAAGCAAAAGCTCCCAGCAAAGACTATTAATTAAAAAAAAAAAAAGTCAAGAGAAAGTCCAAAACAGTTACGAGAAATCGTTTCCCATAATACTAAGCATTAATCAACCCATCCATTGTAAACCCAAATCCCTGCCAGCTGCCTCAAAAGCAGTATTATGTCAATTATTTTTGTATATTTTCTCCCACGTTTCTCCTTCCTAAAATGAGTAAGCGTAATATCTCACAAGTGTTTTTCTGGGTTTGCCATTATTCTTATCACACATATCTGTAAGACAGTAAAACTCTGACTCCTCTCCCGTTTTAAGGTAGGGATGCTTGGCTCAGCACCTGCAACCCTAATGAAGGAATAATGTTAATTTGTATGATGAATTAAATTAGTTTCGGTTCCTCTTCATCTCACTCATTACAAAGGCAAGCACGGGCTGATTTATTGACTTGTCACAGCTTATGAAGCAGCAGTTCATAAAGAAGTTGTTCTGAAGTGTTCTTTTTAAACATGCAAACTATCGATTGACAATGTTTGGGCACTATTTTCTTCAATACGGGCACTGAACAGCAAAAACACGTGTAGCTTTGGTCTTCCCATTTGACACACGGAGAATACATATTTCCAGTTGGCAATACTTGTATGTAGATAATGTCACTGAATCCTCAAACACACTACTGCTTGCTGGTTAGGTGTAATATTTAAATGCAGCTTACCTGCCGTGCCAAATACCATCTCTGAACGTAACACACCGAGCAGGTACCAGCCAGAGAGCACGGCAAAACAAACCCACCATTTTTTGAGATGTTTTCCAGGGAAATAATCCCTCTTTTCCCTTTAGCACAACGTATGTGTGACCAACACGGAGGGATAGTGTAGCCTGTGTGCACGATCTGTCTCCCTGAAGAGTGTTATTGCTGGTTGTGCCACCACTGGCACTCGGGGTGTCTCTCCAGCCCCCACCCGCCTGGTTGAGGAGCAGTAGGGATGGCTGGGAAACGGGGAGAATATTGGCCCCGCTCATATCGGACACATTAGAGGAGCAGGTTTTTCAGGATATGTGGCACCGCACCGAGCCTTTCATCTTAAAGCAGCTTCCTCCAGGAGCAGCTGCCCCTGCAAAGGCTCAGCTGCCGGCGGAGCGACCCAAGTAGCCCCACAAGCAGCCTGCAAAAAACAGGCTGGTTTGGCTTTTTTCATATTAGATGAAAACGTGAGTGTTCTCTGGTGGAAGTGTTTGCATTTTGCCCAGTATTTCATGCAAGAGCCCGTGCTTGAACGACTGCAAACAGAGAGCAGGAAGAGGAAAGTCCATGGACACAGAGGTATTTACGGATGGCAAGACACCGGTCTGACACCCTCCTGGGAACGACCCAGGGCTCCTCCAAGCAGCATGCGGGACTCTGCAAAGCTGAAGTGGCAGGAAAAAATACACTATCTTGAATTTTTATGACCCCCAAATGCGGTATCAGTCTCAAAGCTGAGCCTTCACCTACAGAGGCGCTGGACCGATAGAAAACACAACTGATGGGGACTTGTTTGGTGCTGAGGCTTCCTCACAGCCCAAGCACAAAGAAGAGAGATTTTAGTTTCCTGAGATACAGTCCATGACAATAGCCAGAATATATTAAATATCCAAAAAAGAAACCTCTGATTAAAAATATGTAATGCAAATCACTCATCCCCTACAGGATTTGGGGAAAAAGGCAAATACAATTTTTTAAGATTTGATTTTGCTGCTCAAGCCAAAAACCAGATTTAAATGAGGGCATAATATCTGCCACAAAGATTGACCGTTTTCTGCCATATGGATTGACTATTTTTTCTAAATATTATCTCTGAGGCTAAGATATAGATTTTCATAAACCACCATTTTTCCATTTTTTTTTTTTTTCCTTCAGGGACAAAATTCTGCTGGAGACACAGATCTAATCACACCAGCTCAAGGAAGAAAAGCACACTTTAGACTTACTCCTACACAGAATTTCACAGCATCCTGACCCAAACGTACGGAGCCAAATGACGAGAAGAATGCCACGAACCACAGGATCCATACAAATCTGGATGGTTTTCTGCATAACTGATATAAAAACCCAGCCAAGGAAAGGGCCGGTGCTGCTGGCGGACTCCTTATCAACAATAAAACCAGCTATTTGCTTTAATCAGGCCGTTGTGGTTTTGGGCTTGTTCAAATTAAGTTACTGAGCCCGTTTGCCTAATTTGCTGTGAAAGGCTGCTGTTCAGGTGCTCAACTGATTTATTGCTCCCGGACGCCAGGAGCCCGAGCGCTCGCTCGTCTGTGCTAATTGCGGCCGCAAGCTCAGCCCACGGGCTCGGCAGAAGGTGCATCCATCAGCGGGGAGCGACCGCCTCTCCCGGAGCCGGCTCCTCCTCGCCAGACCGACAACTAAAACATTCTCACAGCACAGAACTAATGGACCAAAAGACGTTAGAAAAGGTTTCAAGGCAGGTGATGGAGCAAAAAACCCCGTGTTCACCAAGAAGCTCAAGTTTATCCTGCATTAAATTCTATTTTCAGATGAAATACATTTGGGATACTACAGAAAAATCTGTAATGCTGGAACCCCCAAATTACCAAAACACAGGGAATACTTGACTGCACCCCCTGAGTATTCTTGTGCTTGCTTACCTTTTGGGTGCCTACATACGTGTAAAAAAGCCAGAGCACATCTTGACAGGTAAACCCCTCTCTAACATACACAGACACAGCTCCAGCAGCAATATTATTAAGATAAATATATTGCTTAGAAAAGGCATTCAGAGGCTGCAGTGATGGGACTTTTAGAAGGTACTACTGAGTGGTGAAGCCTGAATATTGGGCAGCAAATAACGCAAAAGAGTAAAAATCCCAGAGGAAAATAATGTGTAATACCTCAAGCCCTTTGTATGGCAACACTCCTGTGCTAGACCTCGAGACCTGAGCTGTGGTGCTCACCATATGCTGTTGGTCCTCTCCCAGCCTGGAAGAGGGCACTGAAATTGCATTTACTTTGAAAAAGAAATATTTTCTTCATCCCAACCTAACGACCTAATTGTTTCGGCTGAGGGTTTCCAGAGACAGGGCTGAGCCACCTGAAGGTGAGACATTTTACGACCAGGGCTGTGTAATGCAGAAAGTGTCTGAGGAGCAGGCGGCACAGCCCATCACAGTTACGCAGACGGGGATATTTCTATTTCTGCCCAGGAATTTCACCTGCTTTCCCTCCTGCCCAACAGGCAAGAAGGTCAGCTGCGACCAATTTGGGACATCATAATTAAAAAATGAAAAATGGTATCGTGAGTCTGCATCAGGCACCTCACCGCTGGCCACCTTATCATTCCCCAAACCAGCAAACGCGGAGTGACTGCCACCCATTACGGAAGGTGGGAACCCTAGAACTGGCCGTGGAGGGAAGTACGGACACGCAGCCTGCAAAAACGATATAAATAACCCAATGCTGTGAGCACGCCAGCGCATATGACACTCAGCGAGTTAAAGGGCAAAACGCTTATCATTAATAACTATATTGATGGCAGATGCTTTGAAAAATACACTGCCTTAACAACAGAATCAAGCATTTTCATATTCAGGCCAGAACAGTCAGTCAGATTTATCAGCCCATTAACTTTATAAACACAGCATTAGCTGCAGTTTAAGTGTGATGTGGTGCATCCGTAATGAGAAATTCTTTGGGTGGCATTTTATAATTAAATATCTCATGAACTATTTGTAAGGTCAACAGAGATTAATGCAGGGTGTCAGGCAAGGTCACCGCCTGGATTTCTAGAGAATTCCACCCTCTCAAAAAGGCATTATCACAATTATTATTATTTTTTTTATAAATCACAATGTGCACAATTTGTACAGCAAAAATGCTGCAGGTGTTAACAGTATAGATGAAGAATTGATTAGCTTTGATAACTTATTGTGAAATAGAAAATACGGACAGGCTGTCAGAGGAGTGGCAGAAAGTGGTAGCAGGTCCCTGGTGTCCCCCCCCCGGCATCTCGCTCTGGGGGTGACTGGGCAGTTCTGGTCAGCATGCACTGTTGCTGCAGCACCAGCGTGTCAAACACACAACTTGAAATAGACGAAAATCATTAATTTCTTTAACGAAGACTTCTGGTTCACACCATCACTTACATCCTACAAGACCAGGCTACACCTTATCAGCTCCCCAGCTGTTCTGAGGGGCCAAAATATTTTCTGTGTCACTGGAAGACGGAGCAATAACCTGCATGTATTGTAGTATGGTGTCTGAAAGTCATAGCAGGACACGTATCAAAAAGGAAAAACCGTAAGTCTGAGCACGTAGCAGGAATTTTGCTTTTTCTGAGAACAGGGTTTCCTGGCAAGCAGTATTTCCATTTTTCACCCATCCTGTCCCCATTTGGGGCCACTTTGCTGGGCTCAATCCCCACCCTGTGCTGGGGACTGGGCTCACGCAGACCAGAGCAGACACTGACCGCAAACACCAGGCTGGGACATCACACCAACACCCTTCTATCTTGTGGGTAGCCTTTCACTGGAAGAGATAAAGCCGAGAAGGAGGAGAAATCCACTGCGCTGGAACTATTTTCTGGCTAAGCAGAGAGTGGATGGATTTTCAAGCGATACCAGCTGCAGAGAGACCTTACAGAGGTGACAAAGGGGACTTCTGCCAGACTCCACAGAAACCAAACAAACAGCAGCATGGACAGGAACCTGCCCAAAATAACTGTATGAACCAGGGTGCTGCAGTCGCATTTGCTTCTAGATTTTGCCCTGTTAATGACAAATGGTCAATGCATAGATACGTAACCATCTTCAATAACGTCACTTTTCCTGTCTGTACTAAGGACAATGACATCACCACTGCAGTACTAATTGTAATACAGGTCCAGATGTAACACTTCATATAGTGCAGCTTTCCATTAAATTCATCTGCCTCTTTCTCTACTAAACCAAGGGGTGTTTTCAGGATAAAAAAGATAAAAGAATGAATAACATAAATGCAAGTGCTTTGGTTTAAGTGGGAGGAGAAGAAAGGATGTAGGAATTCCAGCAGAAGAGCTAGAACCAGGGCCAGGCTGGTTCTGGTTCTGCCTGTGGCCCTCTCTCCTGTGCTCTTGCTTATTACATTCAAAATTTCTCAGCTTTATCTCTTCCAGTGAAAGGGTAATTTAAATTAACCGGTTTGTAGCAAGATGTAAATACCACCCTTTCCTCCCTGACCCACACAGCAGAGCAAGGGAACCAGTGCCCTGGGGTACTCACACGTGTGCCTCGCCAAGGAATAATTCGATCCCCCGCTGGTCAAACCAAACCCCTCGGGAATCTGACTGGAACTACGTGGCCGAGTGAGAAGTTTGGGAGGTTCGATTTCAGCTCCGAACTCGGCCCCGATGACGCCCAGCAGGACGATGGCCGTGGCCTGCTTCCGTCTCTCTTCATAGGATGTGGAGATTTTCTTCATTTGGGGGAGACCAGACAGACAGCCTAAAATGAAAAGTAAGAAACATGAGAAAAATCCAAAGCAGGGTTCTTCTGTAATACTCCAAACATCCTGTTTCCCAGAGAAAATAAAACAGGTTAAATCATGTTTTCAGGACCGTTACTGCCCTTGCCAGGATTTTCAGCTGCTGGAGATGATTCCATTTTACTTCTCAAAACCTCTAACGCCTGACAAAAGTCTAAATCCCACCCATGCAAGGCCTGTCTTCAATGAAACCCACACTTCAAGAACTGCTGAGTTCTCACAGAAAAATAGAGCCAGCAGAAAACTGTCTCATTTCATAGTTTAACTTATTCAGCTGATAAGAGATCCATGGAATTCTTTGTTTGTCTATTTTTCATGAAAGGTGTTTTTTGGTTTGCTTAACTTTAAATTTGCATAACCCTGTATTATTTTTTAAAATATTTTTAGGATAACTTACTTGTATTATATAAAAGCTTCGTTTTGTTTTAGAATCCATCATCATATTCAGATTCTTATTAAATTTTAGCTAACAGTAGATAACATTAAACCAACTAGTANATTTTTTTTTTTTTTTTTTAAGACTAAAATGTAACACATGGTATTTTAGCAAACATTCTTACCAGCAGTAAAAAAACCTCATTGTATTATCAATTTTAAATACAACTGAAATGTACATCATTAGTCTAATGCAGCCCCGGAGATGTTTAATTTCACTAAGCAGATGAAATTTGTTTTCTTTGGAGTAAAGAAAGAAACTCTTAGAGAAATGGACTGGAGTGTAGATCCCGCATGCATTTACCCTGACAAGGACAGTTTGCTTTTACCTACAGCGCTAATTCCCAGCATTCCAGGAAACGCCCTACCAGATATTCTTCACAAATACTAAAGTTTTACTCCTCCTTACAGCACGCCACTGGTAAACCTCTGCTGAGAACTCAGAAGGCAACACCTGGCCCTGAATGAGACTTAGGGATTAATGAAGGGTGAGTTAACGAGTCGGCCCGTACATCTCTCTCTGCCTAGACATCCAGGTGGCTCGCTAGGAAAGGGAACGGGACCTACGAGAAATGTGACCAGATTTAGAGCCCGTGTTAGAAGAGCATCCCTGTCCAGGTCACCATGCCGAGCTGACAGCGATGTGCCAGCAGAGAGGGAGAGAAAAACAACAGGAAGCTTAACAATGGTAGAGGAGAAAAAAAACGGAAAGAAGAAAATCAATAGTAACTGCCTTTGGAGGAAGAAGGATGGAAAGGGGCTGTAACAGACAAAGCAAAAAATGTAACAGTTCTAATTGTTGGACAATCGCTTATCCCACTCGGGCCACCTGCAGGCACCCCATTCCCATTAACATGTGCATAGGGGCCGCCTGCACATGGCACCCCAAGGCAGCTTCTGTTCCCCCCAACACCCCCATTCCCTTGCCAGTGCAGGGCCCTGCTCCTTGCAGCCCCCCCAGCACCCCTGTTCCCACCTGAGCACCCCAGCACAGGGCACTGCTCCCTCCCTGCAGTCCCCCCATTCCTGTGCCAGGCACCCAACTGTAGGGGTGCACCCTCCCTGCTCCCCATGCCCCCCCAGCACCCCTGTTCCCGTGCTGGGCACCCCAACGCAGAGCCCTGCTCCCTGCAGTCCCCCCCAGCCCCCCCATTCCGGTGCCAGGCACCCCCCTGCAGGGCACCGCTCCCCCCCCTCTCCCCACGGCACCCCCATTCCCATCCCGGGCACCCCACTGCACGGCACCGCTCCCTCCCCTCTCCCCACAGCCCCCCCCATTCCCATCCCGGGCACCCCAACATAGGGCCCTGCTCCCTGCGGCTGCCCCAGGCCCCCCATTCCCATGCCAGGCACCCCATTCCCTCCCCATGGCCGCCCCCGTCCCAGGTGCTCAGCCAGCACCCGCCCTGACATCTCAGATCAAGACGAATTGGCGCAAACTCCCCATCCAAGATTGTTTTATACCATTTAATTTAGTTTCTTCCCCTGCTTGGCTGAGCACAGCTCTGTTATGGATTTCTATTCTAATGGGCTGCAGCGGGAGCGGGCGGCGGAGCAGATGCTGGAGCCGGGGCGGGGGGATGCGGATCGATGGGCGAGGCGTGACCCCGGCCCCCGGCCCGCGCCGCCGCTCCCGGCACCCGGAGAGGAAGAGCCAACACATGTGCCGCTTCCAGTAGGAAATTAAACGGCGGGGGCACTGGGTGAGAAGGCTCTCCCCCCCCCGCCCCGCCTCGCCTTTGATTACAGCGATATGAAGTTAACCCTTCAGCGCATCCCCCATCCTGGCTCAACAGGGCTCTCACCTCCCAGCTTAAACCGGGAAATTTGCTTAGAAACATGGGTTAGCGGTGGGGTTTGCAAGCGTTGGGTTGGAGGGTGGACTCCATGATCTGAAAGGTCCCTTCCCATCTCAACAATTCGATGAAACAGGGAAGTAATGGGCACCCACAAGCTGCATCCCATCCCTCGGACGGACCAGAGCACCGGCATCGCCCGGCACGCCACGGGAACGAGCCCTCAGCAATTAAGAGGGGATCCATCGGGAAGGCCCCAGCACCCAGCTGTCCAGGAGATAACTCTTTGTTAGCCAAACAATAAATTCCAGCCACGACGGGGTGGGAAATGCTCTGGGTGTTTCCTGAGCAATCCGGCTGCGATAGGCTTCACCCCGCTCTCTGCTGCGGCGCAGGGTCTGCTGCCTCGAAAAAACCAAACCCAAGAGACTAAACAAAAACCAGACCAAAAAAACCCCACAACCACCACATCCCGACCCTCCCCCCAGCAATATTCCTCCCCCAAACCTCTTGATGAGGTAGGGAAAAATAAACCCTTAAATATTTTTGCCTTTGCTTTTTTAATTACTGGCAGAAACGCAAAATTAATTGCAATGATTTCCTACAAATAAACTGACAGCCGTTTGGGAGATTTTAAAATGAAATAATGTCCCTAAAAGTAGTCCTTTCTACAGTTTCATTTGTCTCATGAAAATTTGGTATTTTCTCACAGCGACGTGCCTCCTTTTAATCATGCTAAAGGGTGACACAGAGATCCATTTTCTTGACAGGACGGTTGATCACCCTATCACAGTAAGAAAATTAATAACCTCAAATAGCCCTATGTGGAAAACAGAAGCTACACCAGTGAAAGGACAAAAACCTTCCACATTTCAGTTGTAAAAATAACCCGCTTCCGGACCCACACACCACCCAAGAAACCTATCGTGACCGGGCATTTACCCAGCTGGGCTTTCCTGAGACTAAACCACCAATATTAAATACTGTAAAATATCAGTTTTTGAGAAGGAAACATCCTCAGCTGCTCAGAGGAGACAGCTTTACGGATAGCATGGAGCATATTTATGAAGTGTTTAAAATATAGGTAAAACATTTCAGAAGTTGAAATTGTTTAAAAGGCTGCGAGATATTGATTACTTCATTTAAAAAGCAGTCAGAGAGTGCAGCCACGAGGTCAGGATAAATTTAACAGTTTGAAGCACTTTACTAAATAACTCTAAAGATCACGTTAATTGGCTTTACACAGTTCTTGGGTAAAATTAATTTTATCCTAGCTTACAATAAAAGGATTAAAAGACAAATTAAGTTGTCCAGGTTTAACTGGAATAGGAATCAATGGATTTGAATTAAGGCTGAAGGCGGTTTTACGAGAGATGGCCCGTTCCCAGATCCCTTCTATCTGCTGGTAGGTGCCTGCTGGTGGGACTCCCGGGCGGTACCAGGTACCGAAGCCTCGTGGAGGTAGGTGCCAGACCCATTTATTATGATTAAACACACCGGCTGCACCCGTGGTGTCACCGAGCAGCCCCTGTCCACCACGTCCCAGCCCCGCTCCATCAGCCCTGGCCACCGTCACCAAGAGCCACCCGGCCACAGCCCGGCGAGCGACAGCCCAACACAACTAACGATGGGGCTGCCATCACGTCCCCTAACGTAAATGTAATCACCGAGATTTAGTCACAACATTTAACCTTCATAAAATTCAGTAAAGTGACAAAACCTCACTGGAGCTCAAATACAGCAAAGGCACAGCACCAGGCTTTGTGGGCTTTCGGCAGCAGTAAGTCCATTCGAACATACAGTACTTTGAAATGAATAAAATAGCTTGCTCGAGACCACAAATGCACTTTGAATCAGATGCGGTAGAGAACTCAGACCTTGCATCCCCATCTCGTACACTTAAAATATAAGGGTACAAAGAAAAGCGAGAACCAAAGCCCTCTGGATGTTTGTCCCAGTTCCTACTCCCCAGCACTGACCGCCCCCAGCCAGAATTCACGGTCTGTAGATGACAGCCTGCCACCGTCACTCCTGTCTGCCAGGTCCCTCTCTCTGCATTACTTCTCGTTATTTTGCTGGTAATTTATGAAGGGGAGGTTTGTAAGTGGGTGGGTTGGCATAAGGGTTTCCACCCATCCTTCCTTTTCCTCTCTCTTTCAGGCCTGAAAAAATATATAGTTAGTTAAATTTGGAGAATCCTCACAGTCTACTACTACCTCACAAGTAAATACGTTTACATAACGCTCTGCTTGCGTGCTAGGCAGGAAACAGCAAAAGCCTTTAAGAAAGCTACACACTAAACATGCCCCGGAGAGACACCCATCCTTACCGTCAACCACTCTGCAGTCTTCAACCAGTCCCAGCCGTGCTACAGGTTTGCCTACGTTTCTAGTTTGTAAGATTATATACAGAAGAATCATTACAGGAATTTCAGCACCTCCTAAAAGCTTATAAAGCCAGAGAGCTCACAACAAATCAGAACTGAAAAACACTATGAAAAAATACCAATAACGGAGAGCGACGGTGAGGAAAATGCAGAAAGGCAGCACGCAATGTGTTTTATCCCACCTTAGGAGAAGCGCGGCTACTCATCCCCAACCCCAGGCGATGAGCAGCAGCGTGGCTCCCGGGGAGAGCGGCCGTTCCTGGACCCACAGCTCCCTCCGCCGGCCCCGCGGAGAAGGGCTCCCCACCAGGGGACCGGGCCGGGGGTGCTCGGGCAGCAGCCCCCGCGCCCCAGCCAGCTCCTCACCGCTTACTGCAATACATTACGGGAAATATAGCCACTCCATACAGTCTCTGCTCAGCCCAGCAGTGTGCCTTGGGTTGGAATAACCACCTCATTTTTAAGGAAAATTAAGCGCTTTCCCATCACAACAACTATAGCAGCAATAAAAACCAACCAAAAACCCACCGCACCCCAAGACGACAGCGTGGGGTTTGGATGCGGGTTTTTAGCATACAACTCTCTGCTAAATACACTTCTGCTAAGTCATAGAACGGCTTGGGTTGGGAGGGACCTTAAAGACCACCCAGTTCCACCCCCGGACACCTCCCCACTAGACCAGGATGCTCAAAGCCACATGCAACTCGGTTACATTTCAAATTATATATATATATATATGTATATTTATGATATTCACCTGAGTGCAGACAGAAAGCTCAAATATTTTGTGAAATTATTTTCTTTTCCTCCCACATGAAAAAATAATTACCTTCCAACTAAAAAAACCAAAACACTGCAGCATTATCTATACAGAGTTCAAATACACACCTTGAATTAAATTTGCTCAAGAGAAGTACAAGCACCTTAGTCATAACAATTAGTATTTTAAAATTAAATATTTTACTGTGTTTTGTAAACATCTCTGCTTTCGAGCTATCAGACAGGGAAGACACCCACATGAAAAGAAATAAAGATATTTTATGAAAATTTCCTGTTTATCATTTTTACTGCTAAGGTACATGTCTTTTAAAATGAGATACGTGTATCTTTAGATAATGAAAGAGGACTTGACAACACCACTTGAAAATAAATGCAGGTAAGGATGTGCAAAAGAATTGCCCTGGAATCAAAACAAAAGCTGGGGTTTGGGCGGTGGGATTTTTTGGTTGGTTGGTTGCTCTGGCTTTTTCCCTGCCCCAAAGGCCCCCCTCCCCACTGGCACAACGAGCTGATTGATTTGATAATATCTTGTTATTTTCTTTCCTGGCTGCAGCAAAGAATTTGAAATAACGGAGCATTGTTACTACTGTAAAACTGGAAGCGTTAAACTTAATTTTTCTAACATTTCATAGGGCATCTTATAACAGACAAGTCTACTAATTAAATAGCAGCAAGTCACATAGCTTTGGATTCTTGAAAGCAGGACGTTTGCTGGTTTGCTTTTTGATACCACATTCCCTGTGGGATGTCAGCACTGTTGTCCCGTGCTGGTCGCCAGCTGCAGCAGAGAGAGGGGAATTATAAAACCTCTCCTGGTGAATAATAATATTTATTAGCTGAGGATATTATTTTTAGAAAAAGACTGTTGCAGCCACCAACCGATTTACAAAAATCGCAAAAAAATGAAGTTAATCTTTGTTAAACCTTCCAGTGAAGACCCTATCTCAAATCAAAGGGTCAGATCCCACATGTAAATCCCGCAGGTATATCCACATGGAACACCCAAACACACGCTACCGGAAACCAGCAATGGACCTGTTGATTAAAAATGGTAGTTTTCAGGCGAAGGAAAGCTCTCAGGAATCCGTTCGCCTCCAACCAAAGCACTCCAGAGGCGTGACTGGCAGCTGAAGGGTTAAGGCACCGATTCTGCTCTGCAGAGGTGGTGCTATTTTAAGGCGACAGCGTGGTTAAATCCAGTGCCCGGCGATGGATACGGCACTGCTGGGCTCAAGGGGAGACCCAGTCAACCCGTCGGCAGCGCTGAGGAATCGCCTTGGCAGCACACCCTTCCGGCCCAGAGCTGGGGCATCAAATAGTCATTAGCCATCACTCCGTCCTCCCAAGGAGCTGCAGCCCCAAGCCGTTGGGTACCACCAGGCACCAGCAGAGCCCCCGTGCCCGTGGGCCCTGGGAAGGGCAGTCCATGCTGCCAGCATGCCGTGCCTGGCTTATCTCCTGACAAAACACCAGACCAGGGCGCAGGACGGCTCTACTGGTGTTTTCTCACGTGCTTAGGATCCACCAAAACCCTTTGGAACCCTGGGAAGCTGAAGAGCCTTGCCTAAATCCCCACACAGTCCCACTAACGCTAGTGAGATGACATGTATTAATTACTTTCATACAATTATAGATTCTTATTGGGCCTCTTTTTTTTTTTTTTCCAGTAGGAAACATCAACAAGCCTGCCAATTAGTACTTTATAACAAGGGTACATGAAACTAACAGCAAACTGATTTCAGCCCTGTGATTGCAAACACGGAGGCTGCTGCTGTCAGTCACTGTTTGTCTGCAACATACTAATAAAAACCAAAACACATTTAACAGTTACCCAATACCTGAAGTAAAGTAATAATACGTTTCATTTTTGGAATATACAGACATAGAGGTTAACCTGTTTTCTCTTTGCAATAAATGTTCCTTTTTTCACCAATGCTTTGTGAACTCTGGGCTGAAAATATCCATTTGCTTTCAATAAGCAAGTGAAAAATCAGCTGTTCTCTTCCATACACGTGTTTCTACCAGCAAGGACAACCAAGCAAGCATCGCCTTAAACTAAATTAATTCTGTTGTAAGCCATATAGCCCGAAGTATTTAATAACTTGAGAATTATGTTCACCACAGTGACATTTGGTTGTTCCATAGCATGTCCAAGACCCACAGACATCAGTTATGGAAGTAATTATTGTCCCTTTACCTTGCTGCTGCAATTTTTAGATGCAGGTTTGGGCTGTAATTTCTGGAGATCTGTTATTTCTCTTCATTACCATCTGCATAAATGAGTCAGAACTTTTTAATTTATTTTTTTTTAAATGTTAAATTTTAAATGTTCATTTTAAACGCTCATCTTCCCTTTTCAAAATTTGGACTAGAATTGCTTTAACGTCTTTGGAGCATTAAGTCAGTGCCTTAAACCCTCCCGTTGCCCTGAGCAGCCCGTGTCCGACGCTTCCCCCTGGGAAGAGCGGAGACTCCGTGTCCCCGCTCTCGGCCCTGCTGGGAAGCACCATGCTCACCCAGGTGCCGCTCCCAGGGCTGCAGGGCAGGGAAATACTCCCCTGGAACAGGGATGACAGAGGAGAAAATGCCAGCGAACTGCAGCAGATGGGAACGTGGCTGCAAAATGTACTTGATATATTTTTTTCAACAGCATTTAATGAGCTGTTAATAAGACACAATTAAAGAAATTGTCGGGGTTCACACCTCTCTAGACATAGGAGGTACAGAGCTGGACCTCACGCTCTGAAGTATGATTATTATTTTATTGAAAGGAACGTTAACGTTAGAAGTAAAGCTATTTTACATTATAGTCATTTTGAAACCAAATGGCAACTTTGCTGATGCTTTATGAAAAGATGTTGTTCCTATTGGAAATCAATAGGAAGGCAGAAGAAATTAGATAGCTATGATTTGCCAAGAAATCAATAAGAGATAGAGCAACATCAGAACCCACGTTCTTTAACTTTTACATATTAAAATCGGACTTGCGTGTGAACCTGCGCCGTGGGAGCGGGGCTGGGAGAAGGCAGGCGGTGGCGTGCCAGCAAAATCAGTCTGTATATAGAGAAATATTTGGGGGAAAAGGAAAGCTTCTAGCAGCGCTGCAAAGGGGATGTAGACTGAGAGAAGGGTTATAATTAATCAGGACTTTTTTCCCCCCCAAGTTAAGCTGCAAAGGCAGGCACAGGGAGCACTTTGCAGCGCTGTTCAGAGCCCTCCCGTACAGGCTCTGGGACAGCAGAGGTGCACACACACCTCCCCCATAGCCCCCTGCACCTACGCACGGACAGGAATACCACTAATACCATGAAACACATGTTTTCATATTTCTTTGTTGCTTGTTTAGCAATAGAGAAAGTCTTTAGATCAACATTCAATAGTCGTAACAATTTTATTCAAGCTACAGTAGACTTTACCTTTCAGTGGGATCATTTAAATCACAGAGTGAAACTAACAGGATGTAATTCTCATTTTCTGATTCTCCATCACCTGATACAGCCAGAATTGGAAGAACGAGGATCCCTTTGAAAGGCGGGTGCCAGCGTGCGCAGGAGCAAGGAGGGAGGAAGCCCCAGTAGCCAAAGGCCCTCTGTCGTAGCCAGGGGGCCGCAGGACGCTGGCAGAGGGACCCGCGCTGCCGTTCAGCACGTGCCATTTACACAGGGCTTTAGCCAGGGCTCCGCCGCTGAATACAGAACACACTCTATTTGGCTTTCAGTCAATTAAGCTTTAAGCTGTCAGCAAACAAGACTTTTAAGTTAATTTTGAATCACCACAAATCAAGTTGAAGGTTGTGAAAGGGCACGCTCACATGCCGGCATGAAAAAAGGCACTTTAATTGCCTCTGAATAGCTATTTTATGCTGCAATTGGCCTATTGAGTCTTAGATGATCTATTTATTTATCAAAGTGCAAAGACTGGTAAAAGAACAAAATGTATGAACTTTAATCATCTTATCTCTTACCCAAGTAGGTAAAATTAAAGTTTGTGCAGATAAAAAAGTACTGTACAAACTATAATCTTTTAACACAGTTCGATATGTTTGCATTATATTTTATTTTTGAATAGTTACAGCTGTTCGAAGTACAGCTAAAATGAGAGAACAAGCAATTTTGAATACAATATGGTATTGCTTTGTTGCTTTTTTTAAAATTCCAGCAGGCTTTTCATACTCTATGTAGATAACTAATGTCTTGAACCTGCTAGCTTGAAACCCTGGTGGTATGGAAAAGTGATATAAAATAAATGCTCTAAATTTCCTACCAGAGCTCTGTCTGCACGAAAAAGACTTTTGTTTAGAGTGAAATGACACCAGAGAGTACCCAGAGGAACGGGCCTTCAAAACTGCTGCTGCTGCAGTGAATTCCTGCCCTGCAATGACCCTGCTGGGGTACAGATGGGAAACAGCTCACATGTTGCATGAAACGGTAAACAGTCATGCCAAACCACACATGGCCAGTAAACAAACAAACAACCAACAACCAAACCCCTTCCCAAATTTCAGGAGTTACTTCCAAGACTAAAGGAAATCTTAAAGTAGTTGTATGTCACATTTAACAATATATCGGTCATCAAGTAAATGATTCATGTAATAATAACCAGCATGAGCTTCTGGGAAAGTAACCTCCCATGGAAATTCCTGGACTCCAGTAGTTCCTACAGTGACACTCGTAAGAACTGGAAATGGTTAACTTGTGCAAGTAGATTTAATACATTTCTTTTATAACCCATGCCTCTTTAAAACTCCACTTCTACACCTAAGAGATTATTCTAAATAATTTTCTTTTGACTATAACGCTCACTCAAAAGCCTTTGACCACATTAAAGAAAACATTCTGCTGGAGCGTTTCTGCCCAACGCCACGGAGAAGACGAGCAGCCAGATGAACACAATTAAGGTATAGATGTTTCCCTAAGACAAAGAGAAGTAACTTTTCCCAAGTTAATAGGATTTTTCAGAGTAACTGCGGCACAAAGGGGGGCTGTGCAGTGCTGGAAGAAGACATCTGCCACCAAACCAACAAAAGAATTTCAGCCAAGAGTCCCAGATGGATTTTCCCAAAGTACTGAGGTATAAAGCACACCCTGGCCCCGAATTCCCACTTTCACACTCAAAATGTAACAGTGTAAAGACTGATACCACTTAGACACATTAGGCGAAGGTTAGTATTAAGCTGTGTACCATCAAATAGGTATAGATTATCAGACAGTATACAAAACTAAAAGTTCTGTTTTCAACTACAGAAGCAGGTATTTGTAGATGAATGCATGTTAAAACCGGCTTCTCCTGCTACACTAAAGAAATCAATATTTAACACAGTCTCCATTCAACACCGTCCTGTGTGAATATGGCCTTCAGGTACTACACTCAGTTCATAAAATAGGCGATAAAGTAAATATTTTCAAATTTGAAAAGTTCCATGCTCCTGTGATTTAAGTTGTGGCCTCTAAATTAGTACATCATGATGTAAATGCATAGAGAGAAAGCTGAACTTAATCACCCCGCCGGAATGCCCACCCTCTGCCCGGTTTCACCGTGGGTGGCAGGGCTGCCCACGGGAGAGGGGACAGAGGCCGGGCTGTCCTGTGTCCCCGGCCAGTAGCTCAAGCACTTGTCCCCAGCCGCCCCAGCTCCTCGCACCCCCAACTTTCACTTTTCACCCCCAGCTTCCACTTTCTACAGCCCCACGGGCTCAGAGCCTGAAGAAAAACCGATGCTGCTTCCCACAGAGGGCAAAGACCTTTAACAACGCTGCAATGCCAGGCACAGCTTAAAACCTAGGCATACTGCCTTTTATTAAATATGTATTTTTACATATATATGTGTATCACTAGCTTTTTCAGCCAAAGTACTTTGATTTTATTTTATTTTTTTTTAAATCTACACTCATTTTAGAAGTGTCAGTTATTTTTAATTCAATCTAAACCCAGTAACTGGCCCCATGCGGGTGGGTGGGTTGTCCCTGGCCTTGGGGCTGCCCTTTGCCCACTCCTCCTGCCAAGGATGGACCCTGCCACTGGCCACCACACAGGTCCCAGCTCTGCCATTGCGCTACTTTCCATTAATTCTCCTCCATTAATTAGAGATCAGCCCCCAGCTCCCCCAACCCTAACGTTTGCTTGCATTAGTAGTTCCTTAACGAACCCCCTCCCAAGGCTGACAGATGCTGCTCAGCCAGATGTCAGGCCCAGAACCCCTCGCAGAGAGCAGAGCTCAATGGCCTCTGCGGGGCGACATCTGCTTGGCTGGCAGATATGCTTCCTCAAAAAACAAAACAAAACAAAAACCCCAGAATTTTACCCAAATTTCATGTTTCCTTGTAGACAGCTAATTGCAAACCACAGAACCTAGATTTGCAATTAGCTTGGTATACAACTACCTATTAGACACATTTCTCGAGGTGTTTCAGAAATCCTGTTAGTACACACATTAAAGTTAACTCTAAAAATTAAAATTAACAATAAAAATTACGCTTTACATGTTAAATAACCTGCATCTGTGACTTCACGTTCCATTTTTTATTGTAACAGAAAAGACCAAGCGCCAGAGATGAGTCAGGGTGTATTTCCTCTATTATCATCATTAGCATCTGAAAGGGATGAAGTTTTGCTTTAGATGATAAACCCTCACTTTTCTGGTGTTTTGCACAATAGCCGGTGCATGATATGGTAGATGGCTTTCCAATGAGTGACTAAACACAAATTAAAAGCTGCTTTGATCTCTCGGTGGTGGCCTTTGCAGCTACAAAACTGTGTGACAGGGGTTGGGGAAGGTGCCCAAGTCCAGACCAACCTACTGAAAAGCAGCCCAGCAGGAACTTTGTCCGGAGCCTGACTCTTTTGGCACCCGCATTGTGCTGAACAGTGGGCTGCTGGCTCCTTTGCTGGGGATGGCAGATGGTTCCATTTGTTGTGCACCCCACATTTTCAGCAATTTTCTGGCTGGTAACGGGAGGGATGCACTGGGAACGGCACCTGGCGCTCCCGCTTCAAAGAACTCCAGCTCCAGCAGTAAGAAAGAGAACCAAGAGAAACCACTAAAGTAGTCCAGAAGCTCAGTATGTTATTAAAAATGTAACAAAAGGGGGGAAAAAAGCATAGTAGATGACTTAACACTTGACTGTCCACAACTTTCAGTTTGTTGGAATATTTTCTTCCTTTACAGTGTAGGCCTTTGAGTAAAAAATTATAATAAACACAGAGAAAAATAATACATTACCCAGGAACTAATTTAAAACTACTTCAAATAGTTAGACGGTACCAAAATCCGAAAGTCTAGACAGTGCAGGTAAATAAACATTGCTCAAAATATGAGCAAATGCAGGAAGTCAGAAATGTCTGCAAATGCATCCCATGAGCTGCTGCACTTCAGCGGCAGCGATGGTGGGCTCAGACACAGCACAAATCACAAGAAACAATCCCTGCCCTTACACCTCAGAATCCTCGACACAGACAAATACTGTCACTGTTTAAGGAGCTATTTTAGAGTGTGGGTTAATCTAGCAATATTCCTTGCTTCTGACTTAAAGGATAAAGGATAAGGATGGTTAAAGGATAGTTATTGCTTAAAAAATACTACTCATTATGCACAAAAATAGATTTGTGAATATTGACAGAAGGGATTTAAAAAATTAAATTTTCAAGTTTACGGACATTTACCAGTAGCATTCCTAGACTTTATTTTCCATATAAACCTTTGTACGTTCCCTACTGTAACTGCTGGACCTCTCTCACATCAGAAACAAGAGTGCCTGTGCAACGCATAAATCAGAGGCTGCTTCACTGAGACTCCTGGTGGTTTCACAGGAAAACAAAGGGTATTTTTACAGCACGTATTTGCTGCCTTTCCCTGTCACAAGGCATTTCCAAACAGACCTTCCTTCCTCTGTGCAAGGCATCGCCAAGGGACAAGGAGAGGGCTGACCACCAGCTCTCCCCGCTCCGTGCACCGACCTGTCACGGCAGCAGCAGCAGAAACAGACCCGACCAAAGAGTAACCCTGGTCTCTGTAGCTATGGAAGGACAGAGCCCTAGCAATAAATCGCATTTCAATCCATTTCCTACTATCCCCAAGCAGCAACTGACTATGTTATATCACAGTGTCTCCTAAAGCTGTAAATATTTATGTTGGCTCAAGTAAAAGCGAATGAAAATTGTACCTGTTACTGTTTGTTTTTTATGAAAACACCAAAACAGAGTAATTGCAGTGTATTTAACTTTGTTACCTGTCAGGCCGCCTGTTGGAGCATGTGAATTATTTAAGCAAAACATTTACTCTACTTTTAGTTATCCAGAAGCACCTTTCAGGCACTAAAGACAGCAATAAATACCCCTACATTGGAAGGCTATTCTTGCATGTGTTTTCAGTGCATTTGAAGATGGAGCCAATTTTCTAAAGACCTCCTGCGTGTGTGTCCTGAAACGCTGAAGAGGCACTGTCATGTATTACCAAAGTATTTTCCAGCAACTGGCTTTGGTGCTTTTCAGCTGGCTAAGCTAAAAGGCTTTAATCTCTAAAAGGACTAATGTGAAAGCGATCCTTTTAAAAAATTATTTGGATAAATGAAAGTATTTGGTGATTCTCAATTTGAACTGAAAAAAATCCTGTTGACCGCAGCACAGCAGCATTACTTTGTGCAATCAATAAATATTAGCCTGATAGGACCCCTACAGAAAGAAGCTGCGTCTTTTTTTAAGGATAAGGTTAAGTTTAAATTGTCTCAAAGCTCAAGCAGCACAGCAGATAGCTTTTTGAAAGCCTCAGAACTCACCAGTCTGGCACACAGAAAAAGCCATACTTAATTTGAAACTTACTCCAAAGCCACCCATCTTCAGTCTCTTTCCCATGAAAAGAACATGGGACGTGGAAGGGGCAGAAAGGGTCCCAGATCCCACACGTGATTGTTTCTAACCCTACTGGTGCTAAACCTTCCAGAAGCAGCCCCGGGAGGTCTCTGAGAGCCAAGGAGATGCTGGATGTTCTGAAGCTGGGGCAATGTGCGTTTCAGGGTATGCCCAGCCCATTCATTACTTTATTTTTTCCAAGGGTCCATCCTGTATTCCTTGCTGTTTCTTGACAAGTCCTGCATCATCTCCTGGCTGCTAAAGGCGTTCCCAGCATCCATCCTCCCTCCTGCCTATTTCCAGTTGCCTTTTACCTCCAACCTGTGTGAATGCTCCCTCCTCCAGCAGCAGTAACCCTGTCCCAGGCACCTTCAACCACAGACTTGACCCAAAACAGGATCTGTCACACCGTCTTCAGCTCAATGGAAATAAAGAGTTTGCTTTTAGACTTTCACAAAAATCTATACAAAGCTCAGTCAAAATACTTCGGACTTTGTAGAGCTTTCACGCTCTGCAATCTGCAGTGTGCTCTGCTAAAATACATACCACAGTCATTCCAATTCCAAGGATATTGACATTGAGCATATAGATATTTTTGTTATAACATAAATAAGTAGGAAAAAAAGAATCAAAAGATAACTGCTTATAATTAAATGCACATTTATGTACATTCTGCCATTTCAGAATGTGACTTGATGGACCAGAACCCTTGACTTTATCTGCCAGGTTGGAATAAACCAGAGCAAACTGAAAGGCGACATGAGTACTGCAGAAATGAAATACACTTGAATTCTATGTGCAACAAACCAGTAGCACGCACTTGTTGAAAAAAACTCCCCAATTCCATCAAGCAGAGTGATGGTAGCATCTTACATCAGATCTTTCACCAAGGTAAATAATTTGAGGGATAATTATAAAGGTTCATATAAAGCCTTTATTCTTCAAGAACTATGAACTAAACGTTCGTGTCGTTTGCAGGCAGACTTAGAAACTCAAACCATATATATTCAAATATAGATAATGATCCAGAACTAACACAGTAATATTAAGGTAGTTACAGTTGAGCAGATGTTCAGGTTTTGTCTATGGTTCTTTTCCACTTTTGAATAACTTCATTTCTAATAGCACACACTTCATAAAGCAGCCTTGGTATTTCATTTTGCCATGAAAAATACCCTATTTGGCAGAAAGTGTTCCACCTCCTCCGCACAGTACCTGGTATGGTGAGAAGTAACAGATGCGTTACATTAGTGCTCACCTGCCGCGATGTCATCATCAACCAGGTCATGTTCCTCTTCCTGCACTTTGGCTTCTGTCCCCAGTGTATCTGGGCTGGCGCTACCCGTTTGAATGGCCTCCGAGGTTACTCCAGCTGCAAAACAATCCAACGCCAAAGTCAGTGATTTTGGTAGGGAACATCCTTAGATCGGGGGAAAAAAGTAGCCATTATCTTTTTGTATTGTGAACCATGGCCTGTAACTCTATGGAACATAGATAAAGCAAGAAGCAACTATTCCTGGTTTCCCTCCATACTGTAGGTAGACTCCTCACAAGCCTGGCCTTTAAACAGCTCTTCCACGCTCTAAGTAACTCTTCTGTATTTTATTCTCTTTCTGCTGTCTTCTGGCATCATTAAAAACATCACATACACATACCACACACTAACAACTTACTTAACCACACGCATAAATAGCAAAGTCTTTGGGGTCCTATCAACCTATCCTTACTCAATGAAAACTCCCATTTGAATCGATGGAAGTTTAATTAAGTTTTACTCAATTAATCTGGCTTTAAATAAAAATTTTTAACAGAGATATAGGTCTACTAGAAATACATTTGTAAAACCTGACAACAGCATATTTGTTATTATAAGCTTTTCATATTTATTTTGCTTTCCTGTGATAACAGAGATTATTATTTGAAGCAGTTTAGAGATAAAGAAATTTAAGCTGATATCCTTAAATTGTGTAGTCTCGTGCTGCTGCCACATTTAAGATTTTTACTTAAAAAGAAACTAATGTGGTAGAAACGTTTACCTGAATGAATTGGGTTTTAGCAATAAGAGAAGTGCCTGTACTCAGTGCCTGGGGAGGATGCAGGAGAGGAGGTTTCTGCAGAGGCCGAGTGGTGGTGCCGGCGGCTGGTGACAGCAGCGTGGCTGCCTGGCATTAATTCACTCCACACCGCTCTGCTCCGATCGATGCCGGCAGCTCCCAGCCGCCCCGCGCTGCCGGCTTCATCCGCATCCTGCTCCCACACAAAGGCTGGGGCAAGATAACCTTTTCCTTTCCATTAAAGCCAGAGGAGCCATTTTTGCTCTCTGCAGTAATGTCACATATTTAAAGATATCTCTGTCCCCCCCTGGGCTTGGCAGACAGACCCACCACCAAGGGCTGCTTTAATCTGAGGAATGCCTTTGACACTGAAGATGGCCCTTGCTCTTAAAAATAAGCAGGTAGAAAAAGGCAGTAGGGTTTTTCCCCTTTTGAACCTTCCCTGCAAACACATCCTTGTGGCAAACGCCCCCGGACTCTGCGGCATTTCAGGGACAAGGAACACTGTGAAAGGGAGGAGCAGACAAGGCCACGGCAAATACTTACAGTCTCATGACATAATCTGAGTAGGTACAGGATGAAGCTTTGAAAGCTTAACTGTTTTCCTCCCTCTGGGAGCCTGAAAAACACCAACACCCGCAACATCCCTCGCAGGTTTAACTCGGAGCATCACTGACATGTCCATTCCCATTCCATGGGGGGGCAACAAGATGATGCGCCCATTTTGGATTTGAAGGTCCAAATAAAACAAGGATTTATTGTTTCCCCCCTACTAGGCGTTGTGAAATGAAGCCTAATGTGTCCCAACACCCTGAACTGCAAATCCTGTGACACAGGAGCCGCATCGGCAGCTCGGAGCAGTGAGGGCCACCAGGGGAAGAAGATCTGCCTGGCTTTCTCCCTGCTCCACCATCCCCAGGGAGACAATTGTCTCTCTTCCATCAGTTAAAAGATTATTAAAAGATAAGCCTGTGCAAGTTTCTCTGCCTTTCATTGCACGAAGATGCCGGGACACATGCCAGTCGCTCGGTCTGTACCAGTAAGGTCACGTCCTGGAACTGGTATTGGATCTAAGTACTGATATGGGGAAATATTTCATCTCTGACTGTTAGTACCACCCACTCCATTCATTCAAGAGCCAGTTAAACACACATGGCAAAGGATCTCATAGCAGCAGCAACCTTCTACTAGCGATCACCATGCCTGTTAATTCAAACAAAACCTGTTAATGTGGAAGAGAAGCACTATTTCTACATCATGCATGTAAAAATGATTGCAGAGCAGTAACATACGCTGGAGACAAAAATACACTGATAGTAGCTTATGCCCATATATCAAGAGCTACAATTGGGAGAAGTGGAAGATGAAGGAATCAAAGCTGTATTTCTTTATCTTTCATATTTCTTCTCTTTACCTTTCTAGCATAAAACTATACTTTTCAGAAGTTGATTGCATCTGTTTTGGCCATCTTAAATAATCCTTATCCTCTTCAATTCTTCCCCAGACCTTTAAAAATTATGTCAATTTTTAATCATGTCTTACAATGTAACTAAGATATACATTTTACTCTTTACCCACAGCAGCAACATTTGTAGCTCCTTATTTTGTTTCTCCTTTCCGATATCACAAGTATTATTCTTTTTCAGAGCGTCAGCATCTTTGTGTATGTTCATACAGACAATACAATTAAATACCTTCTCAGTCCTGCCATGCAGGAGAAGCACAAACTCTGTAACCTGAATTCACAGTTTTCCACACTGTTAATATTAAAAAAAACATTCCAATTTGCTAGTCATGACCTGTTTGAAAGGTTTTCAATATTGGCACTTTCCCAATATTGAACATTTACATTCAAGTCATTCATTCAGCCGTGCTCAGCTGATTCCTCTATTTTATATTTTCTTCCTGTGTTTTGAAGCTTTTATTGTTCTGTTAGATAAGCACATCCTAATTTAGTGTTAAAACAAATGCTCTGCTCTGATTTGCTAAGTACTGACAGAGGGCAAAGCACTGCTGTACGTGTACTTACTTGTAGTGAATGCATATAAAATACTCAAGTTTTTTCCTGCCTATTGCTATAGAAGTACCTGCTGTGCTTATAACCTGAGCATAAACATCAGCACAAGAGGGAGAACAAAATACAATGCTTCCAACCGATGCACGTGTGAAATAGAACTGCATACTCTACTCTCAAACTTCCAAATGCAATTGTTTAAGTAATAAGGAGTACCAGAAATAACAAACTATTGGAACTAATGTGAATTTCCAGTTGTTTTCAAGTAGGTTAAAAATAAGTTCTCTTTTTGGAAGCAGTCAGCCAGCTAAAGCAGGCACTGCAGAGTGGTTTTTATACACTTCCCCGACACAATTACGTCCGTAACCTTGCACCCAACAAGGTCGTTCAGTATCACTCCAGAGAGTGGAAATCAGTAAATCATCAACAGTGGCTACAGCAGCTACTCCGCACCTACAAACCAAACATAACCAGCCTCAGAAGAAGATCAATTAAAAAATCCACCCTAATAAACAAAGCGGCACAAATATCAAGTTATCAAGAGGAATCAAGGCTCTTTGGCACGTATATACAACATACATTCACTTATTATTCCCCGCTCGGCTGCACATCTAACTGTGCAACAACATCCCCGTAATAAGGCAAATGCTACATGGCTGAAGGCTGTAATTAACAACGGCTTAGTCCTACCAACAAATTCCCAACATCGCTTTAAAGTACTGCGCTCCACGTAATTTATGCATTCAATTTAGATTTAATAAGATTATTACACATCTCTCAAAAATCAATTGGCATTTAATAGAGATCTTTCTCCGCATAGAAACTGGAGTCTTCACTGGAAAAAGAATCTCATTTTAAGAGAGATGAACACCTACAACTTACAAGCAAACAAACAAACATTCTCATTCATGAAAATATACATTTTTACTGGTGTTACACGAGGCAGACTTGTTTGGGCATTATTCTACAAGGGCCAGTTTCTAGATGGATAATTGAATGGAGTAGCAGCATCTCCTGGTGCTGATAGGTCTTACAAGAACATACTCTTAGAGTCTCTACAACCTCTGCTTTAGTAACAATGAAAATAGCTATATTTTGGAGAAAAACATAACAGATTAAATAGTGGTCAGTAGCCATTAAACTTATTTGGAGAATAATCTTTACCCATCATCTCCCTGCAGCACTTGGCAAGCACTGGCTTTGAACCCCGATGGGGCAGGCACTGCAAAGGTTTAACAGACTGCGCTGGACCATAACACGCCAGGACCTGCATCACCTCCTCTCAGCATCCTCTTGTACTGCTGGGATGCCCAGGGATCTCCTTAGAACAATTTCTATAATCTAATTATACATTCTTTGAAAAGGAACACAAGCGTTTTCCCACTAGTACCTTATCAGCCCTTTTCATTGCAAGTTTCTACCCCAAAAACCTCTCAACTACAGTCTTTTCTATATAGATTTTCCCCCCAGAATTTTACCCTAAATTGTAGCACTGTTTGCAACTCTGGGTACAAAATGCCTTTTTTTCTTTTAATCTAGCAACCCAGTTATTTTGATTAAAGGCAGCCTTACTTACGTGATATAACGCTGTCGATGTACTGGGGTAGATAGGGAGCCCAGGCATCAATGGTTTCCTTCCGCCCCGCCTGCTCGATTCGTCTCAGTTCCGCGAGCAGCAAGGCCTGGGCAGCTTCCCTCACCTGCGGAGCCAAGGGGAACGTCATGCAAACTCAAATATCAAATAGTTACCAGTGTGCTTTCGGTGTAATTCAGCAAGAACAAAAGAAAATACTTCTGCAGAAAACTGAACTGAGCTTTTATCAGACCTTTGTTTTGCCCCACCCCTCCCCGCCTTACAGACAGAAGGAAAATACCCACGAAGAAGGTTTCTCACTCAGGGAAATAAGGCTGAACCTTATGTTTGCTTGAAAGGTCACCACAAGTCTAGTTTTGTAGAAGCGGTTTGTAATCACCCTTCTCTACAGCATTCCCAAAGTTGGGTCCAAAATTCCAAATGTCGATGAGTAAAGTTTTTCTAAGCCTCATGCATGTTGCGATATGAAAGCAAACGATCTTAAAAAACGTATTTTTTCACGAGCTGTACTCATTTACTATGTATTACAGAAGATTGAACAATGTAAGCAAAGGAAAATATATAAATGCATTCATCAATTAACATGTTATTTTCATCTAAAAGATTTAATGCACAATGACATGATTTGATCATAGCAAAATAAAAAATTGTGGACAAACAGATAGAAGTGCACTGCCCTGACAGCTAAGGATGCCTAGCAACTGGACTCCTGTTGCTTAATAATTTTAGCGAGTTTCAAAGTAATTACCCTCCCAGGAAGCCACCTCACAGTACATCGTATCTAGCTAAAGAACATGTGATCAGGTAGCAAAAAACCTATTCCCAATTAAGTTCCAGGACGACCGAGGACCCAGAGCCCCCGGCCCTGCTCCGTTCCTCCCTTCCCACGTGGAAAGCTGCACACTCAGCACATTTTCTGCCAGACCAGCACAGGTGTAGTCTTAAGGCCCACTAGTCATTTATCAAACACTCGGGTGACAAACCTTTCACTACCTCCTGTACACACGCTCCAAAAAAATCAAGCAACTCAGCACTCTCTTGAAAAGATACAGGGTAGGGTCTTTTAATCCTAATAAGATTCTTAATGCAATCATGGAAGTTCTTAATCCAATAAGTTCTTTAAAAAAAATATGTACAGCATCCAGAAGGTAAAAATATATATGTCTATTTAGACATGACACTTTTTCAACATTTTGATAGCTTAACTGGAAAATTAACTTACTAAATCTGAAATAAAAACCGCAGGAACTTGTGTCAGAGCAGAATTACATTTTTTTATATATATATTAAGGGAAAATGTGATCAGTAAAGGATAACATAAACCTCCCAAAACCTAGCCGTACAAAATGACTACTGCAATCACCTCCAAGCATCGATCCTGCCACCTGCGAGCCAGCATCTCCAGCAGAGGAGGGCGGAATTTATCCAGTCCCAACAGGTCGGGGAGCATCACGCAGTGCATCGCAGCGAGCTGGCTCCACCCTGGTAAAACACATCACAACAGGGAGATAAACACCACAAACACCCAAGCAATTTTCAGTTTGAAAATGCCATCAAGTACATTCCCATTGGCCACTGGTACACAGGACATCTTAAGGAGAAGGTGGGACAAAGAGGGAGAGAAATAAAAACGGAACCAATTTTGCAGCAGAACAAGAGAATTGTCTTTTCTGCCATGGGAATCTGGGGCTCACCCCATCACAGGCTGCACCCCGGCTTTACAGATTCCAGCTGACCCCAGGCAGGCTGTACAGTGCATGTGCCTTCCGTATGGGACAGGGATGAGCTTTTGCAGCTCAGATCTCAAACACATGCAAGGGGCACACGAGACAGCAGCAGACAGCCTTAAATCAGTCCTGATTAAACACAAACACCCCTCTTCCTCCTCAGCCCTTCTCAAAAGGACTTGAGCATCTAGTCAAATGCTTGGGTTTTAAACTTGCATCGTTAAGAATACACTCAACATACATACTACATACCAAAAAAGTCCCCAAAACATTATGGCTAATTTTTGGCAAAAGCCTAAGCCATGGTTCTGAGTTCAAGATTTAGAAGCCCTGATCAAACCATAATTAGCATTATGTATCACAGTATTTCATGTCTTACGTGCAAGTGTGATATAATTCAATTACAAAAACTTAGCATATGGATTACTCCAGGGAAGATTACATAGAATTTTCTGTCTGTTTTAACAGGTATGCAAATCCGTAGAAGCGGGTGTTTGCCTGCTTCCCTTGTCTCTGCATCTAAGCGTGACTCCCCCAGCCTACTCTGGGGCATCCCTCCGGGGGAGTCACACCCAGGAAAGACAGTGTGGCAAGCTCAAATAACACAGCTTGTAAAAACGCTTGCAAAGTACTCTACACAAAAGAATTCTTCCAGTATTGTGCTCTACATTGACTTGAGAAACCGCAGAAATACTTCAGGTGAGCATATAGATCTACATTTTTAGATTGTCAGCAATATTGAGCAGAAAAATCTAAATATTCTAACTAATAGAGCTCTTCATGGTGCTACAAGAAAAGAAATCATTAAGTCAATTTTCCTTAAAGAAAAATGGATTAAAAAGAGGAATTTCCAATTTAAGAGAGCACATTTCTACTACTTGAGATGTATGACAGCAGGAATTTATAGCTAAGTAATAAGGCATAAAAATCCTGGTTTGAAGCAGCTTGCCAGCATGGATACAAAAGGGGCTCGTTTGTTTGTGCCAATCTTGTTGGCAGAAAACATTCTTAATAATGTGGATAAATATTTATTAGAAAACATAATCAACCCCAACACAAAACTTAAGTTGACTAAATAAACCCTAAGTTGTCAGAAGCACCAAAAATAAAATTTAAATGGCATGTAACTGATTTTATTTGTTTAATTTTGAAAGGAGCATTAAATTTTTACTCTTTAGATTTGTAGTGTGGCCTAGAGAGCGCTGGAGCTCTCTCCTCTTGGGAGCGGAAGCCCCATCCCACGCTCATCCCAGCTGGGGCTGAGCCTCCTCCCGAGGAGCAGCTCCCGAGGCCGGAGCTGGGACACACCACATGCTGCCCGTGGCATTTCCCCTTCTTAACAATGGGCTGAGATTTTTCTGTCAAAAGACAACAGCAAACCCCCCACAAGATCTGAAACCGTCATCTTTGACACACCAGTTGAGAATGGAATTTACAGACAGCCCAAGAGGGATCTGCGCACCCTCTACCAGCCTTAATGCAAAATCTACCACCCCCCTTCCACCTCTCTTCTTTTGCAAAGAACAATTCCTACACAGATCAAATCAAAGTCATGTCATAACAATGATAAGGGACATTAGTTGAAAGTAAAAGACAAATAGAAAAAGTGAGGAAAGAATACCTTCATTGACTAAGAAACAGGTATGTAAAGCAGGAGCAGTGTCAGAGCCAGAGTGCCCAGCTTCAGTGCTAGAAGAAACAGCAGGAGCGACTTGCAGAGGAAAGAAAAAGAAATAAAGAGAAAAAAAAAAAAAAGAGGAAAGTGAGGAGAGCAGCTTCTGAAAAACAGATTAGTATCACTGAAGAATGAAAAACAAAACTGGAAGAAACCGTGATAATATTAAACTTAAAAAGAAGTCTAGGTTTTACAAGAAGTGGGATGCCAGAGAGAGGAGGACATGCAATTGCAGAGAACACACACACATCGACACAAACCGGCACGCTCTGAAAGGACACAAGTACCTGTAAGGGAAGTGATTACAAACCTATTTTTAAATAACTAGATCTGGGTTGACTGCATGGTTTACTATGATTTTTAAAAACAGGAGTTTCACTGTGCTTTCTTGTGCTTTCCCCCTATTTTGGTAGATTTGGAATTTGCACTACTCATTCGTTACTCCACAAGTAACCCCTTTTCAGCCTGGGCTGCCCCATCTGTCACTCCAAAATGCCACAGAACGTATTCCTGATGGCTAGTTTTAACACAGGTTCACTTTAAACGGCTCCCCCTTCAAATAAGTTTAACCCTGTAGCAAAGAAAGGGCTGGGAATGTGAAGCATGAGCAGACAAAGTGTCCCGTGGGCGAGCGCACGGTTCCAGCGTGTGACTCACAGCGGTGTCCGGGACATTTATTTTGTAAACTGCAGCGTTTCTTGCTGCAAATGTAATTTAAAAGCAGTTCTAAACATTATACTCCCACTAATGCCTCATGACTTAATATTACCACATGAAAAGCCGGGCAGACCTTATGGCATACACATGCTACAAGCCGAGGTCAGCGCGGAGATTTAGAGGTCACTCTCTGACACTTCCTTCCTATAGAGAGATTACCATATGTCATGCACAAGCATCTCCAAATTAATCCCTCTCTTTTATTCCGTTGCGGAACAACAATGGGTTCAAGCTCCCGAACCCATTCCGCATTGTTTCCCAAAGGGTCTGTTTGCTTTTCATGCAGTGGCCTTCTTTTGTCACCGGGGGACATCTGCATCCAAACTACTCCTTCCATCCTTTCCACACAAATGCATCCTGACAGCACGTGTGCAGTGATGGGACAACCGGTGTAAATCACTGCATGGCAGCAAAACCCACTTCCAGTAGATGCGTTAAAAAGCTATTTACTATTTTATGAAAAAGATTGTTTGTAAGAACACAAACCCATCCCACGCTGGAACTAAAGTCTTATTGGAAGTGTCTTTTTGGCCTGGTTTTGTTGCAGTCAGCGTCGGTAATTAACGCACTGCAATGGGAGCAGCTGGGGCTGAGCAGCACAGAGCCCTGCTCATCCCGGCACAAATACAGGTCACACGGACGGACATCAGGCATGTCATGACACGCATTAATTGTGTCTCTAATTGATTTGTAAGAACGGCAGCACTGGAAATACACGAGCAGCAATATACTGCAAGGAGAGCATGTGGGATGTGAAGGTAAGACACCGAGGGAACTCATGGCCTGAGGGTGGCACTAAGGACCAAACTCACCTTCCTCGAGAGGGTGAGATGAGCCACCAGGCACAGGAAAAAAATGACAATTTGGGAACAGGAGTATTTTTGTGTATTCTTGACAGCACACAGAATTTCATTTTTATCAACTGTTTCTCTTGAAGTTATAAATATTTCCACTGGAGAACTAAAGTTATATCTACCCCCAAAATCAGCAAAGCTATTTCAAAGGATAATGACATAGCTGTCATTTGGGAAAGAAAAACCATAATGGAACTATAGCTTTAAAAACAAAACTCAGATCCTCTCTGTGCCTAGTATGGTTTTTCTTGCATTGACTTTGCCATATACACACCATCTCTGAGAAATCCTGACTTTTCAAATAATTATCTTTCAAGGAGGAAAAGCAAATGGCTGCAAAAAACAAAACAAAGTGAGAAACCAAACCAGCCCCACACATTGGGATAAAAGCCCTGATTTTTATTTTGACTTCAGCTTTTTGTTATTCACTGCTACTTCTCTATTTACGTAGCACCCTGATGCGTGTCACTCCTGAAACTGATCTTCTCTTTGCAACCCATATTTATATTTAGGAAAAGAATACACACAAATGGTGCTGATGGGCAACTTTCCTCCTCAAATTTAAACAGCTCCCTTTTTTTACGTGAGTGAAGAAAACCACACAGTTGATGTGTAAGTTACCTGTTGTGCTTCCTAGCTCTCTTAACACAAGAGCAGGTCCAAAGTTTTTAAAGATGTACATATATCTTTAATGTACATCTTTAAAGATTGTACATGGTGGTAAATACCAGTGGCAAAGTATTTGTATTCTGCAAAACGCAATCAATTTACACGTTGCAAGTTTCTCCGAATTCATATAGCTTGAAAAGACAAAGTTTTAATAGAAGATAAAAATAAAAGATAATTGCAATTTTCAGAGGAAATTTCAAATGAGTCCTGAAGGATGTCTGCTTTATACATTAAGTAAAAAAAAAACCAAATAATGTGTATACCTTTCCTCTTTGTTGTATCATATAGCAAAACACGTGTGACAAAGGTTACACACAGACGTTCTCCCCAAGCTGTTAGAAACCTTCAGCTGGTGCCCCGGCAGACTCCGTTCCCCTGGTGCCCCCACAGGGAAGTACTGCCCCTCTTCTCTGGGGCACTGCAGCACCTGTGCTGCCTTCCTGCCCCACCTGCCTCCCTGAGTTGCCCCACGCTCTTCCCAGCAGTTTCCTTATTCCTCAGTTTTGAGCTTGAGGCAGAATTGGCCCCAACGTGGTGGTTTACATTCACTTTACCTTTGGTATTAAGAGTGGCAGCTCATTTTGCCTCATCAAAAAGCATCTCTAATTTAAAAAGCAAGCAGGAGGGTGCCTCCTTTTCCTCTGTCACCTCTCCAAGAAAGCTCTTATCCCCACTCCACTCCAGCAGAAATTCATGTAACCTTGTGTATATCCCTATTTACATCACAGGTTCTATACCTTGTACTTAACTGTTATTACACTCATAGAAGAGACAACGCAGACTATTAAAGGACCCTTCAGCGTCACCCACTGCCATCTTTCCTAACTGCAAGTGATGACAATAGCAGCAGTGGTAGAAGTAGTGCTAAGCAGAATAATTTCTTTATAAAAAGGAGAGGAAATATATACATACTACTTACATGTGCTTACATTTATGCTTTAGATTATAACATACATAACCCTTTTTGTATTTGTCTGTCTAGCCCTTAGTTACAGATTTTAAACCTCTTCCACCTCAGCACCAGCATGTTTGGGAGCACATAAATATGCAAAAAAATCCATTGTCAGGGAATGACTTCATGACAGTATCTGCACCTTGTATTGATTCTTAGAAAGACTTTAGTCATTACAATTTTTTATCTAGAATATTACACTACTTCTTCCTCCCACACAGAAGCTAGCAATATTTTTATCACCTGATAGTAAGGTGATAACTTCAGCATCAGGAGCTGAAATGACATATCAAATTGTTTCAAAGGAAGCAATTTTTACCTTGTTTAATTTGTCCTTGGGCTGCATGACTTGAAATTGAAGGGGGCGCCTTCACTTTTGCCATCTCCGGAGTGCCTGGCCTAGGTGGCCTAAACACAAAATGGACATGAAGGGAGAGAAGCAGGAGGATAGGGAGGATAAAAAAACCCAACATCGTTATCTTGGCATAAAAAAATACCAGAGTCAGGAAAGAAGAAATACACTCAGTTTCATGTAGGTTGCAAAGGTTTTCATAAGTCATTTAATACATCAAAACCCAGAGTAAAATTAAACAGAATAAAATGCTGTATTAAAGCAGAGACTGGGAAAGCAATTTACCCCAAGTTCAAGGGCCTATTTGCCATACCTGGTGGGACCTTTCTTCATGTGGTCTCCAATGAAGGTGGCGTTGGTCATACTCATCAGTGTGTTGGCCAGTGAGATGACGGAGAGGAGATGCTGAGTGGTGACAGCACGTGATACACCGTATGTCCCCTTGCCCAGGCCTTCTGTAATGGACATTTTTCTGCCCAGCTCCACACCATCATACGGGGGTTTGCCCACGGGCTGGTTATAGCCTGGAAGCATCAGGGACATGTGGCCCCCTCTAGACAGGAGGCCAAAGGACACAGAGCAGTGTGGCTTGAGCATCCCGAGACGATCCAGGCAAAGCTCGTCTAGAACAGAATTCAGGCCCCAGGCATGAAGACAGGACATGAAAAGCTTTGCTGTATCCATGGTTAGATTATATTCTAATAAAGTTAATGGTTTAGATTTGCTGGAGCGATATTCTGGGTCGCCGTCTTCTCTTCTCTGTCTTAGTGATTCTTCATCCTCATCTTCATCATCAAGAAGATGCTCTTTGATGTTCTCTTTGATTGTTTCCTTGACCTGCTGGAAGAGGACGGCTGCCCGTTTACCAGTCAAAAAGGAGCCCCCTTTGTCAGACCCACCAGAGGCTTTCTGTAAATTCTCAGGAGAAACGAGTGCAGTGTTGGGTCTGGAGGCCTCCTCTGTCAGCAGCTGGATAATGAGGGCTTCCACATCAAAGAACAGCACGTGTATATCGGGATCTGTTAAGTTAGTCTTTATAGCTTGAACCATCAGGGAATTATGGGAATATTTAGGTAAATTGCCCTGAAAAAAAAAAAAAAAAAAAGATAAAACACTGAAATTTCAATTGGATTCCTTTCTTAACACTTTTCACAGTGTTAATTCACAAATTGAGGAAGCTGTGGATGATTAAAGTTTGAAAACTCCGGGGTATAAAACATGTTATGATAAATGTTATGAAAGTATCAGCGAAGAATTTCACAGCACTCTTCAGTGTCAGGAGTGTCAGACTCGCGATCAAGTGTTATGCCCCTAAAATACAGAAATTTCACTTACAGAAGTTTATCAGATAAATAGAGTTCTCTAGATAAGACAGAAGTTCACATTTCTTTCTTGTGAATTCTGAAAGATAACAGTTACATGCCAAGGAAAAAGAAAATTCTAATATTTAGTTATTAAACTATTTTTTCCACGACTGATATAGGCTGAATGGTTTGTTCAGAAAACACCAACCAAGTAGAATTAACCCGTAAGTTCTTAATATATCACCAATAAAATC
Source organism: Calidris pygmaea (assembly GCA_003697955.1). NCBI lineage: Eukaryota > Metazoa > Chordata > Aves > Charadriiformes > Scolopacidae > Calidris > Calidris pygmaea. Next base: position 1,226,993 of record QJSC01006009.1, on the reverse strand, counting down.
CAGACAGTCACGGCTCCTATGTCTTTTCTCACCAATAACTCAACAGCCTTAACTTTAATATAAACTTTGGTAGTCTCTAAACATTTCCTTTCTCTGTGGTCTTTTTTAAAGCACATTTTCCAGCAAACAGCCAAATCCTGCTCCTCTTCCTGTGCTCAACTCTGAGAATGAAGAAACTATGCTGATTAAATAAACTTCCCATGAGAAGCAAATAACGGATAATTGAAACCAGAATAGAAATAATTAAGTGTCAATAAATAATAGCTGCAAATTGTGTTCTGCAATGCACTGATTTGCTGATATAATCCTTATTTATTTAGAATATCTAGTTATTTTCTCAGAATGTAACGTAGGTAACTTTTTATGACACAGTCTCTGGTAAGGGTCACAATGGCAAAGCTCAAACCAACAATATAACCAAAATATCTTAGCTATCAATCATCACTGACTGCTGGTATAGAACACATTTTCCTGTACTGTGTATAGTGGTGGTTTTGGTCAGTGTTGGGCTGAAGGCTGGACTCGATGATCTGAAAGGTCCCTTCAAATGTAGGCAATTCTGTGATTCTACACAACACCTTCATGAGATGTGAGGAACCTGCACGTGTAGGCACAGCCGTACTGGACACAGCAGGATGTGTATTTGTAGAGAGAGGCTTTCCAAGGAAAGCTCCCTCTAAGTGACATTCCCTTTGCAAAGGGAATCCAGCCAGGAAGGTGCAGGCGGTGCCGGTCCCTGTGCAGGGCTCTGCTGCTCTCTGCCGGCCACAGCCTGGGAATTGGCAGCGCGACACCAACCACCTTCTCCTGCCAGGGCTTGGGGACGCTGCCGAACAGCACCGACACACTACACAGCTGTAACAGCTGGGCACGCCGACAGGCCTTCATTAGGGAACCAGTTATGATGAGTCCAGAGGGCTGGACTTGCCAGTGAGAGCACACGCGAGTAGGGCGGTCACAGCACTGCCAAGGGTGGCCACCTCCCGAGACTAACATGCGACTCCAAGGATATTTTTCCCAGTTTCCTTCAAGAGCATTTTGCACTTCTGCCCATTAATCTTTAACAGAACGATAAAGATGTAAGCCAGGGGTCATAGCCTTCCTGTGACAAAGTTCTTAAACTCCTCACAAAGTCAGGATTTCTCTTTTCTCTGTATTTGGCCAAACTGAAGCCCACGAGAAAGCTCAAGCTCTGCGCTGGGGATGGGCAGTGACACACCACTAAGCCCACCGGCCGAACTACCAGACAGTTAAGTCCGTTTCTAAAATTTAGTGATTGCCTTTTTGTTCCATCTCTACAAGCTGATGCTGTTAGCTGCATGTTACCTTTCAAGATGGTCATTCCAAATCGATCAGACTGAGTAATAATTAGGCACGTTAAAATTGACAGGATATTCAGAACAAATTCTTGTACCGTTCTGTCCTCCTGTCACAGTTCCTTAACATTTTTATTTTTTTTTTTTTTCTAAACACTGTACTAGCTTTTCTTGGGACACATGCTATATTGTACTCTATTTGCTCTTCAGAATAATAAAATCAACATTGAAACGTAAAAATTACTCTTTATACAATTTGAAATCCAAGTTATTTCTTATTGTGAGATAATAAATTCAGAAAAAGAACTTACTACTAGTTCTTAATAAAGAAACTTCCCCACATTTCAAAATATTTAAAGCGCTTCCAGCTTCTGCAACAATAACCAGGATGGAGAAAAATCACCTTCTGACTCCAAGACGTGCAGAGATCTTACTATGAGCATTTCCTCCTTGCTTAAGCCAGTAAGAAGCCTGTTGCTGTACTCTGTTACATCCATGTAAATTGAGAAGCTCTGTGTCTAAATGAACACACACGAACACGCTGTGGCTCCGGCACTCTCTACACACAGCACTCTGAACAGTTAACGAATGCTTTCCACAAGTTACGACATGCACTTCCATTTGAATTCATCACTTAAACCATAAAACAATTTAAAAACTCCTTAAACATTAAGCATTGAAATATTTAGGAATCAACTAAGCCCATTAATATCTTCTAGCATTAAACACTTAAAAATCTTTCTTACGTTGTTATTAATTCTCAACGTTTAAGTTCTTTTGGCTCCATTTATATCTATTTGCAGATATATTTCAGTAATACTTTCTGTGAACTGTCACGCAGCAGCAATTACCAAACTAAAATAAAATCAAGCTCTAGCTCCACCTTTAGCAAGATCTGCAGGAGCATATAAAGCATGTTCAATGTGGGGGGAAGAGGGAAGAAACAGATCAATGCTGATTCCATTCCTCAAAGTTGGCACAAAACCAAAAGGGTGAGACTCGCGTCTGATGAGTATGGATCACAGCCTGGCTCCTGGTCTACCCAGCAGTACTACAAATAAACAGAATGTATATAATTGAGCAAACACTAAAGATTCTACAAAATGCTGCTAAATCCAGATTTTAAATAAACTCAAGCTCCAAAACCCACAGTAGAATGCACACTGAAGCGGGAGGTGGCATCATGAGAAGAAAGATAAACTGGGGAACAGCATTCAGAGATATGCGGAAGGGATTGTGTTGGTCGATATTAAAAATATACTACTTCCCAGCTAGAAAGAGATAAGTTTACGTGGTGCATAACCTCTGTTCCTACTGAACCTTGAGAAAAAGACAGTGAAAGCAGCACAGAGTTACAGACAGCGAAGAGGAAGTTTAAAGCCATTAGACTCCAGTGAGAAAAGCACTACCCCTGAGAGCACAAAAATAGAGAAAACCTAAGAGAAACATAACTCTAAATAACACCACCTGCAGTGGAAACTACACAGCAATGTTGAAAAAGGCTGATAATTTTTGTTCAAGCCATGTAAACTCCTAGGACTGACCCAAGGCCAGGTAAAGCCAGCTTTGGTCTTTCTATTCAATTTTCAGAGAGCATTGAATAAGATCCTTTCAGTTACAACGATGAAGGCCTCCCATATTTTATTCCACTATTTATGGAAATAAACGCTTCAGGTCCTGCATTAAAACCAGACAAACTACAACGCCACTTGCCTTGTCAGAGGCTTCGGAAGCCAGCAGGTTGGTGGCCAGGGTCTGCAGTTTCTGATGGGCCACATTCTTCAGAGCGGCCAGGCTGCGCCGAGTCATGGCCTGCTTCAGGTTGACGGCGGGATGGCTGAGGGCGTCCACCGCCGCCGGCACCGCCTCGTCACACGCGTTCAGGATCTCCACCGCTGTTATGCCCATCACACACCTGTCCAGAGCGCCTGCAGACGTTTTCAAAAGCAGGAGTTTAAGCAAAAACAGTTTGGAATGTCTGAAGTATCACAAGTACAACAACAGGTGAAAATAATTTACACCACAGGATGTAACGCATAAAAGTCTCCCTCGTGTTAACAGCTGGTTTTAGAACTAATATTCCTAAAGAGATGGGATCTTCCTGACTTGCCATGAAGTTGAAGTGTGTAAGGAGAAAACACATTAACAAAAATCGAGACAAATTAAAAAACCCCACAGCATGATTCTCCACTGACCAGAGAGTGATGATGGCAGTTGCTCCACACCTTTAGTGGAAGGCTGTTTTCAATCGCTTTGGATTCCCTCTCCCACCCAACTACCTGCACAGATTAGGTTTGCCTCAGTGCATCTCAGGTTCCTCTCTGCTTCCTAGAGCTTCAACATAAACCAGTTCTCATCTATTTTTCACAATAAGCTGAAAATAATATTCAGGCATTACTGCGAGTTTGTGGGGTTTTTAAGTGAATTAAGGAGTTGAGAGGCAATTACACACTGCATATATTTGGATGCATTTTTTCGCCACTTCCTTCCTTTCAGATATCATAATATTTTCTAGCACAAAGCTGTTTTTATTTTATGCCTCATTGCCCATTCTGTTAAGGCTCACTTTTAGTTTCTTCTAAACTAAGCATTAGTCCCACACCAAAAAATCCCCACACTAAACATCAAAACAATACAAAAAACCAGACAAACGCTTTCTTCATTCTGCAGATGAGGAAAATATTGTAGAGTCAGGGTGCTGTGCTTTTACACCAAGCTCTCAAAGGAATTCCTGCGGAAGCAGGGACACTAAAACAGGGAGGACACTATGCGTGCAGCCAACACTATAACTGGTGTCTCTAAAGATAACTGGGAAGACATGCAGGGGGAAGACAGCTACAGCGAGCTATACTTCTCCAAAACTAAATGACTTATTCCAAATATCAAAAATATACATTTAACAAAAGCTTACATAATCCACAAATTTTGGGAATAGGTGGATTGCTAAATTCCCAAACACAAATGTGCAAAAAAAATTTAACTCCTCTCAGATGAAACTTACACAGAACTATAACCAAATATAAATAAATATATATATATATATATAAATNATAAATTGCTTAATCAACATCTTTGAACTGAACCTTACCAGTATCCATTTGCCAGACGTAGACAGAGCCATCTGAGCATCCCACCACCAGGTAGTCATCAGAAGGCCTCCACTTTATGACTTGAATAGGGAAGAGGTGCCGGGATGCCAACATGATGCATTTCTTCTCTCGCAGGCTCAGGAGACCTACCGAGTGATCACTGGCAACGGAGCAAATGCAGTGCTGGACTCTTGCCTAATAAAAGGAAAACAAAAAAAAGAAAATAAATCCTAATCATAATGGGGACAGTTTGCATTTAATAATTTCTTCTTCACTGGACCAAGCACAGTGATCAACAGCCTATTTTATAAACAAAACCCAGGCACATAAGTCTATGGCTGAAATCACTGAGCTCACTAGAAACACAATCTCACTTGCAGGAATTCTCTTGAATCCACTCTCTTGCACACCACAATGAGCAAACAGGTATCAGACCCTGTTTTATTGAGCCAAAATAGAAACCACGGTTTTTAAGTAAGTCAATGTCATTTTGTTCATTAAATTCTACCTACTTATCCAAGTGACAAAAGACAAAATTGCCTTTATATCCTATGAGCTACCTGGTGGGGGACACTTGCCTGTCACAAATTCCAAACGCCTTCAGGGGAAAGGCTGCTTCCATGTCATGGGAATCCTCTCCCGCTGTTGATGCTCTATACCGTAAAATGCCAAGCATTTCCATAGCTAGCTATGCTTTCATATCCAGTTTTTCTACTATTTTTAATCCTTTACATAGCTAAAACTTGATGGGAACAAAACCACGATCAACAGAACAATTAAACTCTTTGGTGTACACACTTATCAGCACTAATTCTTCAATTTCATGTTCCATTCACATTCTGAAGGAGGAGCTGTACCATTTACAGAAAGTGTGAGACAGGTTATCAGACGTATTATGTAGAACTTACGCTACAGTTTTCTGGTGGAACTAGAAGCTGTGTAATTTCTCCACCATGTACACAGAAGATATGTTTCATCTCTCCAGAAAATATATCCCATATGATGACTGAGAAATCCACACCACCTGAGATCAAATACCTTTGATCATAACGAGAAGAAACCTGATGAGGATACAGTAAACATGTAATTTTGTTTCGATGGCCTCGGAGAGTCCGGTGAGGTGGCCAACCTGAGAAATTGGGTAAAGGACAAAAGGAGGGATGGAAAAAAAGAGAGAAAAAAACCACAATTCAATAGAACAGTTCACAATCCAAAACACTGTTCTTGATTAAAAGAATAAATACAGACATACTGCAATTTTTGATAGAAGTTCTTATAGAATTAGTCCTCTCTTTTTTCAAAATGTTCATAATTTTTTTTTTTACTGGACATGGACTGAATAATTCCTTTTGGCTTGCCGTACAACTTCATGTTAATGTAATTCAGCTCCCTTAAAACTGCTTCCTTCTCCCCCCCGAAAAAATCCCAGAAAAAAAAAACATTAAGAAGGCCACAAAGACATGAAAAAATAAATTCCCTTCTCTATTATCAAACATCAATTTATCCAAAGTTATAATGACAAGGACCAGTACCAGGAAAATTGCTTAATCTTACTCTGCACTGGCCACAACAGTGGCATGGGAGTCTGCGGTGCTATGCGTTTGCTGCTTGTGCAGAATAGGTTAATGACATCACATTTAAATGTAAAAAAGAAAATATTTTTTGTGAACACACAGCAAGAACAGTGAGTCTTCTGTTCACTGAGAGTAAATACATTAGTTAAATGATGCTCATTCTAACCTTTTAACTCCTGCAAAAGGTGCTTACAAAAACCATCTTTTTAGATGGCAAATTTGACAAAATAGGCCCAGTGAATTAAATCCCAGAATCAGGTATTCTAGGCAATACCTGCACGACAGAGGGGAACTTTTTCCTCTACACAATTATGCTTTCTAGCAAGCACAGCCAATCTTATGTAGACGACACACAGGCACTTTATGAGGACAAAAATCACCAATGCTTATTTGTGGAATAATGTAGCAACTTTGAGGCAAACCAACTTCACGTTAAGCAAACAATCATTTTTGTAGGAAGTTATATAAAGTAAATCAGTTATAGAAAGGAAACGGTGCAACCAACAGCCTTGTATGTAACTGACAAGCTCATAGGTATATTTACAGATAAATATTTATGTCTCTTTCATTTATCAGCATTTGTAAAAATCAAACCCCAAATATTTGTTCTGAAACTATGATCACAAAAGCATTAAAATAGCATTATCTGGAACTAAAATATACAACAGCAGGCCAAGGTATAACACCCAACTAACTACAGAATACACAGAGAGGAGTGCTTCGTTAGAGGCAGTGTTTTCCCAAGACCGCCTTCCCCGGCACACTGACACCCAGTGCCACAGCCACTCAGAGAGAGACAGGAGATGTGGCCCGCCACGTCTTCACTCCTGCATCCCAAAAATGTCTTTCTTAAGCCTCTCTGGTAAGCGCCAAGCCCACGCTGTAACCCAGCCTTCTTTTCCTACCTCTCCTGAGCATGTGCTCTCCCTGCAGCAGCTGAACTATGGCGGTCTGCGTCGCGGGCACAATGACGATGCTGCCGTCCTCGCGCCCGCAGACCAGGCGCCCGTGGGCGGGGATGTACACGCTGGCTGTGACTCTGAGGGGCTCGTTGATGTTTGGGATTAAGCTCAGCTGGTCTATAATCCCGGCGGGGCGAGGAGTCAGTTTATCAAAAGCTTCCTGGAGGGATACTGAAGTTGTTGTTTGCAGTCCTGCTTGAAAAGGAAATAAAGATAAAGGAAGGGGTGAGGCAGGAGAAGGATTTATTAAAATAATAAATCAAGAACAGAAATTAGAAATGGTTTTCTGAGAAGATCTCGAAGTTTAAACACACCATGTTACAACACGTTGAACACAGTAAGAAGTACGTACTGGAGATTAATTTACCAACTGTGTAACACGGAAACAACTTATGTGAGAACTGGATAAGTATATGATTTAAGCTACAAGTTACACAGGCAGAGAGCAATGACCATAGCTAGTATTTGGAAAAAAAGCAGTTAAAACCTAATACCTGAAAAATATTAATACTAAATTAAGATTTTGATCATATATGACAAAATTAAATCACTGTGACTCTTACAAGAAGCTAACAATTAAAAAAAAACAGCTTGAAGGATTAATAAGAAAAGCAGCAGTGCTTTATATCCAGCACCGAAACACACAGCAAAAATTAGAGATGCCCATTAAAGGGCTTGGCAACAAGACCATTAATTAGGTGTACCTTTTGCACTCTCCTGTTGCTCAAGACTATCAGGCACGCTCCAAATACAGAGTCTCCCTGAAGAGTCCCCTTGGATTAGCAGCTTATAGGAAACCTCCCTCTGTCCATAGAAGAAGCGAGTAACTGGTGGGCATATTAGTAGCTGTTAAAAAACATAAATTAACAACTTCAGAACACATGCAAACCATGTACTAACCTCAAAATTTACTACGATAGATTTGCAAGAACAGCATTTGTAAATCAGATAGTTACTTATACCTAGTAGTATAGGTATAAGTACTAAATGTACGGCAGTCTTAGCTACATTAATTTATAGCAGATGCAGTTCACAGCACCATATAAAATGAAGTATAGCTCAAAGAGGACTTTGCCCTACAAAATTGGATTTTCTTTACTTTGCAAGAATTTAAGCTTTCAGATACTAAAGCTCTTGCTCAGTTATTGCCTAATCATCATGCACATCACAACCTGACTTCCAACTCTCCAGGCGCTGATGAATGATAAACTGTTAGTATACAGGGGCTGAAGAGTCACTTAACCGGAGACTAACCTCTGCATTTATCTGAAAACCAACAAGAGCCAACCCAAACAGCAGGGAAATTGCAGCATCTGTCTACTTTCTTCAGGAAAAGAAGAAATCCTAAAGGTCTACTTTGAAAGAGGAAAAAACTGGTTATGATGTATGTGTGTTTCAACTCTCTAAAAAAGAAATGTAGGCCATAAAAGAAACTCCAAAGATTTTACCTGTTTATCTGCTCTGTCCAACACATTGTGCAGTAAAGGTGGAATTAAATTTTCTACTGCTTTCCCCACATCTCTGCGAAATGAATCACTAGCTGGTAGACAGCTGGGTTTAAGAACAAAGAGAAAGGAACAAAAAGCCTTATATTAGTAGAGAGTGATTACTACATCACTAGCTAAGTAATACTATGCAAAAAGAACCCCCAAGCCCTTAAACAATACTCTTTTTTTTTTTCCCCAATTGTCTATAGTGTGTATAGCAGATCATTAATTTTAAAGTATAGAGTATGCTTCGTCAATTAATAGCTGATTAATGTGAAAACATTCAAGGATGTGCAAGATAAAACTATCTCTACCCAGAACAGAAAGATGTTTGTGTGTCACGAAGATGTCAGAAGAAACTAGGGAAGCCATTTATTTTACTTTTGTCATTCTAAACTTATTTAACCTCTTTGATGTCTAATTTCAAATTAATTTTCTATTTTCACACTTACATGCACAAACTCAGCTGTTCATGCCTTCCCTCAATGCACTGAAAGAGTACTCTGTTACAATAATGTAATCATATTTAACATTCTACCCCACATAGCAAAATCCTATTTCTTCCTCACTAGGACCTGGTTAAGGAAATATTGAAATTATATTCTATTTTAATTTATGACACTTGTTCCACAGTAAAATGCACCTCTTTCCATCACACAGCTTCATTAGGAAGTGAAAAAGAGTAAGTGTAATGTCAGAAAAAAGTGAGGCAATCTAAATTACCGAGCATTGCTCCAACATGATACATTTAGGGGCTTTACAATATGCTCATGGAATACTAGTTTCTGCAAGATCCGTATGATTTTTTAACAAAATCAAAGCCAAAGATACTCAATATTTCTTCAAATATGCTTGTGTTTTTATCTCAAAAAATAAAGAAACAGAGTCTTTCCGTGTTGACTACCTGGCTGGCAATTTATAGATGAAACTTTGCCCATCTTCCGTCCACACAATCACTTTATCAGCTGACACAAAGTCGCCCCCAGTCCAGGTCTGATCGTTTTCACTGGGGACCGAACATAAAAGGGAATAATCTCCAGCATCAAAAACCTGAAAAGGAACAGGAAAGTCTGCTGTCATTAACCAATTCCAGATTAAAATGCCCAGAGAACAGCTGATCTCAGTTTCAGTACAGCCACACGAAAAGGACCTACAGCATCTTGATCAAAATGCCTTACTGGCAGTGTAATGAAATCAGTTTTTGGGTGAAAAGCAGGCAGGCCTTACCCTCCAGTACTTGGAGCACACTACCAGCAGCGACCGCTGCGTGAATGCACAGAAAGAAATGCTTTGACAGTCCTGACAATAAATAGGTTTTGACTCCTCTTCAAATACTGGTGTTGTATCCTGAAAACAAACAAACAAAACCAACCTTAAATTAATGGCATCTTATTTAAACTTATCAGTCTGAAATTAAATAGAGCCATATTACCTTCTGTAATAACACCTTCAAAAAAGGCATTTTTTGATGGTTTGAAATTTGCTCAAGTCATGAGCTTGTCAAGGTTTCTGTTAATTTTAACTGAAATTAATACTTATGTTTTATTTCGATATTCCCATGGGTGTATCATATCTTGAATACCAACTTTCCTGTGATAAAGAGTCAAGTCTGCAGAATGTCTCAAACACCCTGCGCTGAGTCCGAGTCTCAGACTGGTCTATCACATCAGTGCTGTGCCTTGATTAACCTGTCCTGCCTCAAAGCAAAACCTTCTCTTCTGGTTGTACTGGGGGTGGTCACTGCTAACCTGCCCAGACCCAGCACACACAGGAACTAGCTCCCAAGCTTCTACTTTCGTAAAAACAGACCTTCTTTATTGAGACAGGGCAGAAAAAAATCAGGATAGCCAGGCAAGGAAGGCAGAAGCGGGGACTCAGATGTCCTAGATCAAAACTCCTTTCTCTGTTACACATCTCTGTAGCAAGACATTATTTTACTGAAATATTATTTCCTCATCTTCAAGACGGGCAGTAAGCCGCCTGTCCTACACAGAAATCATTCAAGTGCTCAGACAGTGTGACAGCCAGCAGCGTCTGAAGCTGAGAGTCTCTACACAGAACGACATACAGATGGAAATCAGAAAATACCCAGCTGATTTTTCTTCTTGCTCACACTGAACTTAGGGACATGACGGAGTCCACGTGATGGAAACAGGCCGATGCTGTTTCATAAGACACCAGATGGCCAACTTTAAAGGAAAAACCAAACACTTGTAGCAGTTCTTATTCTATTATTTCTCCTAAGAAGATCTGCAAGAGCATGTGGTATCCTCTTTTGTCACTTAAGTCTAACACACTCCCCAGCTGCACAGATTAGTGGTGCCTATTTAGTATCATCACTGTCAGTGAATTACCTTCCACCCAGCCAGTCAGCGAAACTAAGCAGATTCAGCTCACGTTTCTTTCTCTCAAGGTTCCCCACAGCCCAAACAGACCAAATTCTGATAAGCTCCTGTTTGGTTATGTCTTTGTGTTTCTAGTTCATAACAGCCAATACTCCTTACTGCTCCCAGCTGCCTTTGTAAGGGTAACCATTAACTGAGATGTTTGCTTACACACCACTCGCTGCATGACGAGGGCTACCAGAAGATGCTGTGAGAGCAAACATACTCTCAGCAAGTTTGAAACCATGAAACTAAAAAAAGGGAATGCCATCCCTATCCCCTGATGGGGTGAAAAGCAAGGAATCCATTACATTGGTCTTCCAAGCTAGTGCAAACTGTGTTGATTCTGCATTATAAATATTCTGGAAATAAACAAGTTAATGAAAAAATAGTTCATTTATGTATCATAAGGTTGTTTTTCCACAGTTGCTAAACATCTACAGTAAGCTCTATCTTTTACAAGAGGCTTCTGCAAATAGCTGATTTGCCAGAGGTCTACGAGACCTGTAGCAAACCTCTTTTAGGACTTCTATTGATTAGTACACAGAAGGCGGGAACTGCCAAACAACAGAGCAAACTGTAGAGAATCCCAAATAATGAATATTCCTAACACCAGATTCCCGGCTCAGCAAGCCTTCAGGCATCTCCACAGCACAATTCTTATCTTTCCCAAATAAAATACTATGTTTATTATTAAGTTTAATACTAAAAATATTAATACTAAATTTGATAATATTAGTAATATAGTATGATACAATAAAACTATAATGAAGATTTTTTAAAAATTAAGTACAGATATCATTAAGAGCATAAGAAATGCAGCTGGAGAACTTAAGATTAAAAAAAATGAAGTATTGTGATAAAGTCACTTCGATAATGCCACTACAGTATTTAAAGACACATGATTCCTATGCAGTACGGGTCAAGCTTTAGCTCTGTGAATTATTTCTTCTACTTGTACTAGACAGAGTAAACATGTAATTATTAGCATCACCTCTTGCAACTAAAGAGTACTTACACTGCAAGCTCCTGCACATAGAAGTTTGGCCTGTACTGAATAATGGATGCAGCACAGCATCCACATGGGTTTGGGAGGGTAAACATTACTGTGACAGTCTTTGTTATAGGAGACTTGCAGAAATTGGGGGATTATCCTACTCTTAATTTTGAAATAAGTTCTCCGAGTCAAACATAAGAAAGATTAGGAGTTCTGCTGGTAACATGAAGAATCAATAAAGCAAAATCAAGGAAGATGATTTTCAAATGGCAAAGAGGAAAAAACCGTAATATCCTTAGGGAGCTGGGAGAGCAGGAAACACCATTAACAGAAGTTCTCCCTTCATCACAACAGGAAATATCATTAATTCAGAAGCTTTTGTTTACCTGCATGCGACTAACTTCAGAGGTTATTATCCACACTTTCAGGATGCCAGTCACCGAAACCGCTACAACAGTATCCTCTGGGGAAAAACAAACATTAGGCTGATAAGTACAAGGACGCCTTCATTTTGTTGCACACTTGTGCATATCCGAGTACAAAAATACATCGAGAGTACCTCAACGTTAAAGTTTATCAAAACATTCCTGAAGTGTTTGCTTCAAAAATCAAACGTTTATTCGCAAAGTGGTATTCCAGAAGCACGTATACACATGCACAAACACAGATTCCATGGGTTTGTGTTTACAGTCTCATTCTTAATTAATTCTAGGACTTAAATTAAATGGGGAGGACATACAGTTGATTCTAGTATTGCTCTCAGACATAGTATTTGCTGGGTGCTGCCCAAAATCACAAGCAGCAACATTCCAGTTCCTTCCCAGGTTCTTGAAAAAGTTGAAAATAGTGTTTCTCTTACAGTGAGGCAAAACCATAACAAAAGCAACAAAACTAATTACCTTGCGTTCTATTGGATCGAATGATAGTCATGGAGCTGATCCAGTCAGGAGATATCTTTGATAATAAAGAATAAAGAACTTCAAGGCTGGTAGCATCCACGACGAGAATTTCTGGATAGTGTCCATGGCATAATAATCTCCCTTCACGCTGAGTCCCAACTGTAAACTGATAGAACTACATGGATATTAACAAAATACAGAAGGTTATACCCTGTGTGAGACACCGATTACTTCATTTTCCATCAAAACCATGATTTCATAAGTATATTCTAATGGCTGTATGTTTAAAAATCACTACTGTGCACTGCTGAGGAGTAGTTTTTTGCAGAGGCGCCTTCTCTCCTCTCCCCTTCCCAAGGCAGCCCTTGCCAACACACCCAGCTCCTGGACCTGACAGAGCCTTCCTCAGCCTTCCCTGTGAGATCATCCTCATGCTCCCACCTCCCCAGCAGTACTCTTCCATAACTGTGTTCCTTCTCCTCCTCTCTTTCCAGCCTCTCGTGTTAATTATGCTTCCCCCCCCCCCCAACACTGAAGCACAGCACGTCTTTCCAGCTCTAGGGCATTTGATGACACAGCATAAACCAAGAGATACTCCAGTATGCGTATAATGTCAGTATTAAGCTTAAAAAGGAAACGAGCCAGCCTTGCTTTATTCCTGCTCTATAGCTATCCGCGCTCTGCAATACGGAACAGGAGCTGTGAAGCATACACAAAGCACTAACCTGGATGCCCGTATGTGTGCAGGCTAGTTTAGTGAACTCGATGCATCTCCCATCATTCACGTCCCACAGACACATCTCCCTAAAATACAAAAAGTGGATTAAAACTATAGGGAAAATATTCCAGTCTTCTAGGCTAAATCATCTAGGCTAAAATGTGAACATACAAAGTATATTTTATTTAAAAGTTGTAGAGTATGACTTTTTTTTTTTTCTCTTGAATTTACCCGACGCAAATCCAAAACCACCTCAGTATCACAGTGGAGAAGTCCCACCATTTGGAATATTTATAGACAGTAGTTTAAGTGAAAAATGCTGCACGTGCAAACCGGATCTCTACCCTCTATTTCCATTCTTTAACACATCTGCATATGAATAAATCCTCAGGGAACTCACCCGCTTTCCGATGCGCTCACTATATACTGCTTTTCACTGGAAGCAGAGGCTTTTGATAAACAAGTAATTGAGGCTGTATGACCAAACAACAGAGCTCTGGGATTAATCTAGAATCAGGGAAATAAAATGTCAAGTAAAAATAACAAAGGCACTATTACTTAACCAGAACATACATATTCCAGATCTCCATTTTACATATTATCAATACATATGTTAATATATACACACACACACATTTAATTAGGATAGCAGCATATACATAATCTTGAACGAGTTTGGACAGAACGCTGCTCTAGTACATAGAAGAAAAGGGGTTCTACCTAATGCTGTAACGCAAATTTGTGGAAAAGAAATGCATTTTACATCAAACACATGCTATCAATAATTTTAAATCATGGGCTGAATTTGGTCCAACTTGAACACAAAAACTGTGTTCTACTGCAACAATAGTTCCCGCCCAAATCCAGTACATACCACAACTCGATATATTCATAAATAAAATAAAGCCCATGCATAGATTAAAGATAAAAAAAGAAAACTGTCCTTTATTTGTCCTTTCTAGAAAGAATGAGTTGCTTTTTCCTTTTCTTTAAATATACCAGACATAAACATAATTTATGGGGGTAATTCACAGACTTTCAAATTTTTAGGTATTCAATATAAACTTTTGCTGAAGCGCGCTTTTATTTTACATGAGATTATTGCTTTGCTATTCCATTCCAAGAGTTTAAAACCCTTTATACCATGGCAAACTACGAGATTATATTCCAAATAGACATTTGCAGATTTCAACTCCAGGGCAGCCACTGGCATTAAACAATTAATCATCAACCTTCATCTCTGCTACTAGCTTTTCTTCTCTTTCAGTTTGCATGGAAAAAAATGTTGGATAAAATAATAACCTTAAAAAGTTCTCCAAGTACAGTCCTCTGGTCACTGGAATCTGTTTTCACAAAACAATATTAAGCAGCTAAACTTGAAAGTACCAACTAGTTCAGAGCAGCTCCAGAAAAGAGGAAGTAATTACTTGCAAAAATTACTGCAGGAGCAGCAACAAAGTTCAAGACCAAAACTGTCTCTAAGTGCCAATCCAGACCTCATGAGAGGGGGGGAAGGAAGGACAAGTGAAGAGGGCACAGAAAGAACTGAAGACCAGAATGGATGCTCTATCAAAGAATAAAATCACGCTGGCAACTACAATATGCACTTTAGACACAGAATTCAGATCCTACAGACTTTAGCCTTACCTCTAAATCCGCAGAAAGGTCCCAGAGACATATCTGTCCATCGTGGCAGCCCGTGACGATCATGGAGGCATCCTCCATGAGCAGCAGGGTGGATATGCAGTGTGTGGGGGCTCTGCGGCCCCACAGGACGATGGGCAGAACCAGGCTGTTCCCTGCCATTTTGCTTTCACGCCTGTCAATTTAATCAAGATAAGAAACATTATGTCTCAGCAGATACGCCAGTCCTGCACTTAGCATGATCTTATCCTCACAAAAAATTAGAATACTAGCGTGAAGTGACTTCGTAAGTATTTTATACAAAAAAAACAGTCACTAGATATGCCATTCTTCAAATAAAATACAGCGTACCATCATCTCTCATCAGGGAATGCACTATTTTCATATATGTGTTAAATAACGTTCTTTAACAGTCGCTTGAAAAACACAGTGAACCATGGTAGTATTATATCGTCACAATTTTGATTTCTTACACGTTTTGCAAAAGACACTTTTCAAAGTGGCCTTTCCCTACACACATAGATACTTTTACCAAATAGCATCTCCCTATGCACACAGGTGCTTTTGCCAAAATCATCCCTTTTACAATAATTTTGAAGTAAAGAATGCTTTAAGTCCCAGGGCGGCAGCAGTTATTACACGCCCAATGGAAGAGTTCATCCCCATTTGCAAATGCAACAACTTTTATTCAAAAAAATAGGCCCTGGAGTTTTCTACAGATGACTATGCACTTTTCAAAAATACAGTTCTGTTAGAAGTGTTGCATTGGCATAGCTTTGTCAAATGGATATTTATGCTGGAATGTGCAGGACCCTGCATTAGGTGAAATTAGAGGTAGAAATCATTGTCCAGGTTAATGCCATTCCTTAATTCATACTCTTACTCCGATAGTTCCTTCCCGCTCACACCCCCAGCTAAAGAGGCTAACTAAAACAAACAAAAGCTAATTAGAGACAGCCTAATTAAAAATACATGTTAGTTTTGAACCTTTCAGTTTCTGGTTTCTAACCCCAAGTGGTAAATGTTTTCAAAGCAACACCTCTCAGATGTCGGTGGCTCACGACTCCCTCCTATACCCTTGCCTTCCACGGAGGCAGAGACAGCCACCAGCAAGAGCTGGGGTGAAGGAAAAGGAACTGGAGTATCAGTATCAAAAGATGTGGTTTGAGGGGAAAAACCCATCCTTACTAGCTTTATCAACGCTATTTAGAACTAAAGAAAACTGGGAAAGGACTAAATCCAGCAATTGCCATGATTTGCCATATGAACTAGATTCTGGCCACTGTCCAACAGGAAATAGACGCACCACTATCTTTACAGCAACATTTAGTATCTTATAAATATATTGACACAAATAACATGGTGAAATTTTGATCTGTCACAAAGCCAAGATTTTCTTGGTGACTGGGAAATATACAACAACAAACATGTTTGAATCATAACTTCAGAGAGAAAGAAAACATCATAGGAACTGATGTTGTCCTAATAAAAAAACCAGTTAGGGAGATTAGCGCAAGCCTTAAACACCCAAACAAACCACTGTTTTTGTTAGCAACATTCAGAGTTTGCCAACCACTTAAACGCTTTTATAATGTAGGATCCCTGAACCTGAGTTTGCTTATACTGAGCTTGGCAATGTATTGTCAGTTCTTTCCAATTTGAGTTATGGGAAGTTATTGCTTGGAGCACTTTGTGATAACTGAGCGGGCAAAATGGTTGTGCTAAATAAATAAAATAAATCCTCCATATGTAGAGGTTTATGTTCTAAACTCACCATGGCTCAAACCAGAGCAGAATTTCTGATTTAGAGGAGTATAAACGCACCAAAACCAGGCAGAATTCACTCAATATTTTTTTAAAAATGTGTATTTTCCTGTCTTTCTATAGATATATACATATTCTTCTAACTTGAGTGATCCAGCAATATTTGCATCTGTTCAGACACGTAAACCTATTTTACAGCATTTCAAAGGAGGGAAAAACATAATGAATTATGACAAATAAATAATAAATAAAGGTCATACCGAATCTAAGCCAGGCTCGTTACAACTGCCCTTCCCTGCTGCAGTAAAGGACAACTGCCCTTCCCCTCTGTGTCCCCACGATGCTCCATCAGACCCCAGCTGCTGCCAAACCCCACACAAACCACTTCTTCTTCAAGGCAGCCCGAGCACCAGCTTCACGCTGCTGTGGGAATTCACTGAATAATCTTCAGTTCCACTGAAAACCACCCTGCGAGCTTTAGTCTCCCCTTTGAGACAAAGAGTCCACATAAGCAGAAGGAACTACCGAAATCTTCCTCGCACCAGCCACGGACTTGACTTTTGATCTTACGCTACCCAGTGGTGACTCCCACGCTGAAACCAGTGCTTGCTGCAGCAAAAATACTGTCTATTTCACAACAATGCTCTTTACTATACTTCCAACCTGAAGGACTCTATGGAGTTCAACAGAAATTAACGTCATCTCTCATCTATATAAAAATTACAATGCAATTTCTTCAATAAAGTATTTTTTTAATTCATTTTGACCAACGCTGCTAGTACTCCTCGAGCAGACTACCTCTGTGGTCAGAGCAATCGAACCCGCTAATGTAGATGGAAAAATGGGGGAAGGGAAGGCAGCAGGAGCAGAATAATGCATAGCTTAGTGTTACTGCCTGGGAAACCGCTCCCGGGGACGGCGGGACCCACCGAGCCTCAAACTGCTGGAAAGGAAGAGACACAGAATAGTTTTTTTCATTTTTTCCACAAAATCCATATCAGTAAAACTCTAATATCACTTACTGTGAAGTGCCATTTTATGCCAACTCACTTCTTGCATGCAAGTGGACTATCTTTATTAACAACTATTTATTTTATGAAGCGTTATTATTTAATGAGCAAGTATAAATAAAGACCAGCAACCAAACGTTTTATCTACTGCACCATACCACCAGCTCCCCTGGAATCAGCAGCTGTAAAACATGCCTGCAAAGGTAGTGTTAATTGTTATGCAATGGGAGATCAATTGTTCTGTCTGGGTGACCACAACACAGAACTGTAAAAGTACAAAAAATTAAAGAACACAGTGACCTTACTAAAGAGCTATGACTCTAAAAAGTCTTTTTTGATAGTGAAATAATAATAAAAATATAGTGAAAAACAGAAATAAGGTGTCTAGATGTAATATATATATAAAAGGTAATTAAAAAAAAAAAAAAATCACCAAAATGAACAAGAATACTCATTTCACTCTTTCACCACCCAGTTTTTGTAGGTCCCCCTGCTCAGGGGTCACACTGGTAGCAGAGAGCTCAAAAGGACCTGTTTGACCACTCTTCCTCCAAGGGGATTTTATCCTGACTGTAAATGCTATTTGATCATCAGTGCAATCTATGAACTAAGTTTTAATGGCTAATAGAGCAATCCATCAACATTTTCAGAGCTGAAAAAGCTGACAAGCAACCAAAAAAGTCTCCTTTCATTTCCTATTGCTCACAGGTCAGGGACCAAGTCATGGTATTTCTGTGGCACCTGATTGTTTCACTGCTGCAAATGGCTGCAATTTTGAATAAATATTCAAAAATTGTTCAAAATTGCACAAAATTGTTCCTTGAAATATTGCAGTCAGCTTAATGCTCTTCCACCCAAACTACTTATAAGAACTTTAAAATCGACAGCACTATAGACCTAAACTGAAGAATACAAAAGTACCAGCACATACAAGTAACCCACTGTATTTTATATTTCCATGCAGAAAAACATGAGACAAAGCACTGAAAAACATTAACAGCAAAGTACTTTCTAACGGCCTACAGATATTCACATTTAAAAACTTTACCCAAGAGAAACAGAATTCTTACAATATTTCATATCAACTGTTGGGGGAGAGAGAACAAAAAGAAAAACTACCTCTTTCCTTCTAGTTTTTTATTATGGTACCGCAATGCCTTCATTAAAAACTTCATTTTCAGAAAGCACCACAAGCTCATTTTAACAGCTGAAGAATTCAGTCTACAAAGAACAACCCTTCTCTCTCACTGGCGAACACCGAATACATCCCCTGCAAAAACCCAAACTCACTTATTGTCTGTAAACAATCAATAATTTTTTTTTTTACATCATTGATGACAAACTAGAGTAGCAAGTAAACACTGTGCCATTGACAAATAGTCAAAAAGCACGCTGTGAATCGTTACAAATGAAATCCCACGCTTTAGTTACTTATACTTCTCTAGAATAAACTCTTTTTGCAGAAAAGGGAACTGGAACTTGGAACTGGAAAATGGAGATGTCAAAGTGAGTCGAGTTCTTCCCAGTTAATACCCCTCTGTCTTCATTGGGATCGTTACGCTTTGATCTTGTCACTTCCACAAGTGCCACAATCCCAGTTTCCTTCCCCCAAACACACAATAAAAGGATGAGTTTGTGTTATTGCATGCCTGCAGGGGTGTGGGTATGTGTATATACATATGGATAAAAACACACTTCTATTTATTTTGCTTCACTTTCAAATTACCTCTCTCAAAGAGCCAATAAATAAATGACACAGGGATGTGGGAAAAGACCTTCCTGAAAGGACCTGACAAAAGCGAAAGCTCTTTTTCATTCTCTGCCCCACAACAAAGGATCTTTTCTCACCCTCACATTTGCTTTTCCTGAGGCGAGAGCTGCTACATAGAACCCCGCACCACTATCCCTTGCGGTGCCTTGGAAAGTTGTGACTCCAAGGACAGGAGTGGAAGCAAAGCCCCTCCTCTTCAGGCCCTTTGCACCCTGAGAGATGCCATACATACCCCAAACCTACGCAGTCTCCTGTTCTTTTGTTCATTCAAACTAAAGAATTTTAGCTGTCCAAACCGCAGGTGAGGCTCATCACTCCGACGTGTCCACATCTCCCTTGGCCCCAGAAGCCCCAGACCATGCACAGTAGCAGTAGCATCAAAATATAATCCATTTAGAGTTATATACGTATACCTCAGTTATCTTCTTTGTGTTTAACGAGATAGCGATTCTTTAGATTAGCGGATGATCAAAAAAAATTAAAAATAATATGCTAATCTGACAGAATAGTTGAGCGACTCCTTTAACTGCACAGTTTAAGGCTGGTATTTAGGCAAGTTTCATAATCTGGCATAAATTCCTATTTCAGTAAAGCTATTAAACTGATTTCTTAAGTACGACATATTAAATACTGAATCAAGAGTCATGTAAACACCTTTATCACGCCACAGTCCTCTATGCACTAACTAGCACTTTCAGGACTAATAAGCAATGGCAAACTATTCACAGCTAACTTCTTGAACCAAACTACAATCAGCAAACTAACAGTCACCTCAAATCAAAGTCTGATGATGAAGTTACAAGGCAGATACACAGAAAATTGTAGAGTTAACAGTAGGTTCAATATAAACCAGGGGAATGACCAGGTGGGACAGTGTAAAACAAAAGGTCAGGTGCACGGTCAGAGAGCTTTATAACAATTGTTTCTGTAACAGATTAAAGGTTGAGTCATGTAATATTTCTGCCTCATCTGGCCCACAAAATAAACCTCATGTGCAGCAAGTCAGAATAACACCTGAACAAAGAGGCTGCACACAAACCGCAGCAGGATTCTAAGCCTTTATCAGATAGGTTATTATCTTCTGCCACAACTCACGCTTGGAAACTAATTCCAGTATTTCAGAAAATGATTAGCTGTCTGCTTGTTGCATATGCTTTTATCTTTCCAAGTGACAGCAAGAGACAGGCAAAAAAATCCAGAAGCCTTCTTCCACCTGTATACAAACTGCTCCTGAAACAGGAACATTATATTTGCAATTTCCTCAAGTTTTACAACAGCTTTCAGTCACAATTGGAAGCCTCGAGATATCATTAAACCTTGCAAGCCTCAAGTTATTTACCCTGCAACAGCATCCGTAATAAGGATTTTTACAGCCAGAAAAAGCACCCAAACAAAATCAATTTACAGTAGGAAGCCCAGCAGCTAGCGAGAGCAACTCTTCCCCTCCGCGCTGCCCTGGGACAATAAAAGCAGTTTCCTTCCACGCCTGCCACTAGCAAGCGGAGATAGCCCTCTAGCTGGTACTATTTCCATGCCCTGTGTGCCGGGAAAGAGAAACAGTTGTGGCCAGTGCGTAGGTAGATTTCCTTGCCCTCATATATTCCAGTGGGTAGACATACGGGGAAAGGTTTAAAAAGAAGCAGGGATAATGATGTTGCAGACTGCACAAGTAGAAAAAAAAAAGCTAAAGGAGAGGAAGGAAGAAGAGCACATGGGATTGGAGATGCCTCCAGCAGAGAGAGCCAAAAGGCATTATCAAAATTAATAAATAAAGGCATAACTAAAATTATGGAGCAAGTCACAGCATTGTCTCCCAAAGACAGACTGAGAACATCCTGTAATACTTCAGTACTTCCATGTCCTGTCACAGTGCTGTGGAACAGCTTCTTTGGGGGAAAAAGTAAAGAGGTAAGTAAATTGCCTTAACAGAGCACAGCAAAAGCCAAGACGAGCTCTTTCCAAACACTTTTATTTCAATTAGAAAAAATGCATAAAGAATTAATCTCAGGATGTGTGTGGCCACTGAAAGAATCTCCCCAAAAAAACACATCTATGAATTGACTGTTTCCTTATCATATACGCTCTTGGTATGTACCAGCTCCAAAACGAACCATTAAAGGCTGCCAAATGAACATCTGCTTTTAAATAAATGTAACTGTGCTTATGTTCAGAGCAACTCAGAAAGGTTAAGAATAAATCATTCCCTTCCCTATCAATGTTTACCACATGTTAATGCCATTTTCTGTATTTTCAGCAGAATTTAAATTACGTTATTATTCAGATTTGCTACCAATAAGTACAGAGATGGCTGCCATCCATGACATCAGGACAAACCTTTTAAGTGGATTGCATATTTTCAAGCAAACAGCAATTTTTATGCCTAATATTTTTCACACAGACAGAACCTTTCATTCAAAAAGACATTAGTTAAGCATTGTAACACCCCTCTTAAACCATTTACATAAAGACAATCATACATTTATGGTAAAGGCTCATCATGGCTTCCATTTGAATAATCCAATGCATTTTATAAAAATGTGATGATTTTAAATTTAATTACAAATGAACTTTTCCATTGGGAATGGAGAAAAAGGATTAATGAGGCAGGGAAAAGAAAATTAAGTACTTTAGCCAGAGTTGCAGAAATCTTTCACTATCAGAACCCATATATTTAAACAAGAAATAAACAGTTTTGAGTAAATAAACCCTGAATTATCAATAAAAAATAAAAAAAATACTATTGCAATACTGTGCTAAAAACTACTTGTAAAAAGAAGTATTTTAAAATGTATTTTTTCACTAAGCGAGTATCATAAGGAAACAGGTGAAGAATGCCATCAATTTTGTTAGCTGTACAGTCAAGAAACAATTTGTTCCTGATGCCAGCAGCAGCAGTTTTAGTGCCACCCCCGTGCACATGGACACACACACAAATACACACACACAAAGGGACAGCAGCTGGGGCAACTAGGACTACATTAATTTGGATACCCAACTTTTCTTGTTTCAATACACACACAGAAAGCCCCCAACAGGTACCAATGAGAACTGAGATAGCCCTGCACAAGCAAGAGGTGCAAGGACTTCCCAAGGCCCAACTTCCATAAACACAGCACGCTTCATTTTACTACTGTGAATATTCACACTGCTCTCCCTAACCCTACTCATTACAACAGAACTGAGTGTTATCTGCAGGAGAGAACTAACCTACTATTTTGAACTGGGTTGAAACTGTTAGGCTACACAGAACAGGTGCAGTGAACAGGTGATTTCAATCCAGGTAATGACTAGCAAACCAGACTGTCCTTCTCAATATGCTGAGGAAGGATTAAAAGATTATGGGCACCTGACCTTCTTTTACTCCCATGTACTGTGTTGATTCAAAATTCATCACCTCACGTCTTTTCTGCTTTTTTCCCTAAATTGGCAGCTTTCCTGTAACACCGTGCAGCCAGTACCTCTAGGTCCCCCTAGTCAAGATATCTGTAACAGCTATCTCCAAACTGCAGTGCTACATCATTAACACAGCTGTATTTCAAGCACTCCCAGACTATACTTCTCACAGGGCTCTGTCTTGAACTGGCCATTACGTATTACAGTGTTCTAAATAAAAAAATCACAAACAATACTGTCGAACCTTCCCAACACACTTGGGATCAAAATTAAATTCAACAAATACAAACCTGTGTTCCAAAATAGAAATTGAGAAGTAACTAGTTAAGATACAAGCTCTTCCTTAATTGTTAGGTGGTAATAACAGCGATGACCCAAATGCATGATTACTGCTTGCCCCTTGCCCAGCTGAGGGAATGACTATAAATGCCCAATTTCAAAGCATATGAAGGTAAGATTGGTTATCCTGCCTCCATCAGAAAAACACAACTCTTATAAATAGTTAAAAAGTTATAAAACAAGCAAGAAGAGGAATTAACAATTTGGAACTCTAAATCCTTCATTATAGTTAAGAGATACCTTTGAAAGCCATTTGCAGGTTTTTCTGGCACTTAATTTGATGACACATAAAATCCGCATATATTTTTCCTGTTTAAAGCTGTCATGATCACATGAAGGACAGTTACCCAAAGCAGTTGCAAAAGCAAACTCTAAATCATATCCCTGGCTGCCAGTAATACCATGGCTGCCACAAAAAAAAAGGAAATAGATTAGGAAGGCCACGACATAATGAAAATTTGGCATTAAAAGAAATTCAAGTTCCCACAAAGGATTATTTCTGTATGAAGAGTGGCTCCTCAGATAACTTTCCATTAACAGAGGAAGAGCTCTCCATCTCATTAATAATCGGTCACTTATTACTGACTCCCGTGACACATCCATGCGCCAGCCCAGTGTCCACAGCAGGGTGGTGCATTTCGGGTTAAAACTTGTTAAAACGAGAAGCCCGAGACCTGCAAGCCTTAGGCTGGAGAGCACGTCCCCAGCACTGCCCAGGCAGGTGAAGCCACCGGAGCCTCCCGCCGCAGAGGAGCCGCCGGTGATGGATGCGGCCGGGGCTGCGGGCCGCTGCCATCGCCTCCAGGCAGGTGCCGGTGCCGCCGCCGCCCCCTCCCGCATAACAACATGGCGGCCCCCGGGGAGGGTACCCGCTACCCGAAGGTTGCCGGTGACCGGCGGGCACTCACCTATATCCCCGCCGGGGCGGTGGGGAGGGTGGCCGGGAGCCGCTCTCCCTCGCCCGGTGCGGCGACCAGCTGACACACCGCCGGCTGCCGTGACTCCTCACCGCCGCTGTCGCAAAGCCCCCGGCCGTCGTGACTGACGGCAGGCAGAGGCAACCGGCGTCGCCATGGAAACCAGGCGCTCCCTCTCCCGGGGCCCCCCCCTCTCCCGGGGCCCCCCCCTCGCGACGCGGGGGGGGGGCACGGGAGAGGGAGCGCCTGTAGGTGGGTTCTCTGAGGTAAAAAAAAAAAACCCAAAATCCAATTTTTGCCATCGAAAGGGAAGGGTCGTCCCCATAACGTCACAAAAAATAGCGCCGAGACAAGGAGAATTCCTAAGGTGGCGCGTTTTGAGGGAATTCCGACCCCAGATGATTCAGGTGAAAGCCCCCCAAGAGGGCCTGGAGATGGCTGGGCCTGTTCTGTGGCCCACGTGAAGCAGGTTTATTTCTTTCTTTAACCAAAACAATACTTTTAGCTTTTTATATGTGTGAACAATTAGTTTTAGCCACATGCACATCACCTAACGGCAGGTGAGTGGTGGATTTCTGCTTTCCTATCAGGTCTTTAACAGAGCACATCAATACATCACAGCTGATTAGGACAGAAAGGGAAAATTATTTCTGCAGCTGAAACCAGAGAGAGTATTTTTCTCTCAGCCAGAAGTAATTAGAATAGTGAAATTAGTTCACAACTATGCGTTGGCACCAAACACGTTACCTATATGGGGACCTGGTATCTGATACGTTCCATACCACCACTTCCCAAAAGACAAAACAGCTCCAAATTTTTATTGCTATTGAATTGCTGAAGCAATTTCAGTTCAACTGTGGAGTAGAGAAGTAGGGATAAACATTGCTACTATGCTGGTATATTTTTGATTATAAAACTGAGCTATATCAATATATCTGTAGAGAGGAATTATGTGCAGCCACGTGGCTCCTGGCAAACGAGCGCTGAATCCCCGTCATCCAAGAGGAACAGATGCCCATCGGTAACAGCAGCCTATTTACCATGAGAATTACTTTCAGCTGGGAGAACAGTCTCCACTTGTCCTATAATAATAAATTCCTGAAGCCAACGTGGATCAAAGACACGTAGCATCACATCACAACAGAGGTAGGTGTATTTTCCTTGCTCTCATGTTAAGAGAAACTGTTTTAAAGTAACTGCTATAAAAAGCTCATGCATGTTTTTTGAATTACAGAAAGCATCAAGTTTTCTTATAATATAGCACTTATAAAAATATCAAACCTTTTCATTTTGTTACTTTAACCATTAATTGTGCTGTTTTATCTGCATCACCAATGCACACATTAATGATAAGGCTTGGGAGAACCTTCTTTACCTTGAGGGTGGTCAAAAACCAGGCCATGTCTCCCAGAAAAGTCTCCGAATCACCATGTGTGGAGATGGTGGGAACTGCCTGGCCACCAGCAGCAGCAGCTCCTCGGTTCTATCTCATTATAGCATGAAACACACCTTACTGCACTTTGGATGCTGCCAGGGAGGTGGGATGGGGTATTTTGACAACTAAGTTTCCTTGCCAATTTCATATATCTGGTGTTAGCAGTCTCAGAGGCAGCTTCAGCAGCTAACATTAGTCAGTGCCGCTCCACTCATCCTTAGAAATCACAGCAGAGCAGAAAGACCTGCTTTCCTGTTCTTTAATTCTTGTTAACAGAAGACCCGCAGGATGACACGTGACTTATTTTTAATTCCTGTGCTTCCAGAACCGGTTCTGGCCTAAAGCATGGACCTAGGCCCTACAACAGGAAGGCCGAGCCCAGGTTTTCCATCCTGTTTCTGAGGCGCCGAGCCCCTTGCCAGCCTAGCCAAGCTCAGTGGCTGTTTCCAGCTACGGTGCCCAACCCTTTCCTCTTTATTCTTCTTTCTTCTTCTTCTTTTCGTTTTATTTTTCCTCCTCTTCTTCTCGACCACCTTCTGCCCGACACCGAGAGGGCGCACCTCCACTCCCACAATTCACCGCGCTTGCCCCTAACTAAAATGGCTGCCGGGCTGGCTGCCCTCTCTTAAAATGGCGGCGCCCGCTCCCCGCCCCGCCCTCAAGATGGCCGCCCGGCGGGCCGGGGCGGGGAGCGGGCGCGGCGGGCGGCGCCTGCGCCTTGCGGTGCATGCCGGGCTGCCCCGTTCCCGCCGTGACGCTGCAGATAGCAGGCCGGCTCCGCCGCCGCCGCCGCTCCCCCCTCAGCGCGGGCCCCGCCGCCCGGTGAGGATGGTGGGGGTGAAGGTGATCGCCAACGACACCGAGTTCCAGCCCGAGCTCAGCGCCGCCGGCTCCCGCCTGGCCGTGGTGAAGTTCACCATGCGGGGGTGAGTGAGGGCGGGATGCGGGCTCCCGGTTGCCTTCACGGGGGGCAGGGGCGACGCGGGGAGCGCCCCGGGGCGGCGTCCGCCGCCCCGGGTCGCTCCCCGCGCCGCCCCTGCCGCCATGTCCCTCCCCGCGGCCTCCTTCCCGCTGGGGCGAGGGAGAGCGGGGCCTGTCCCCACCGGGAGGCGTCTCCTCCTCACCCCGGCCTGGGGCTGAGGAGACTCGGGAACCGCCGTGTTGGGGCCTTGAGGGGTTTGGGTGGGTTGTTTTGGTTTTGTTTTTTTTTTTTTAATTTATTTCTGAGGCGAGGCGAAACTTCAAACTTGTGCCGTGCAATTAAGGTGGCGAAGCGCGGTATCATTTTTGGTCCCTGGCCAGCTGCTGCAGATAAGACCTGTGAATTAACTGGGTTTTTTTTGGGCGCTAATGACACTCCTTAGCTGTAGCATGTGTATGGCGTGGCCTGTTTCTGGTGTTTAATTAACCTTTTTGCGGCAGAGCTGGCTTCCCCTGCCCTCTGGACCTGTCATTCTGAGGGGACGGGGCGCTGCGCTGGCTTGAAACCTGGTTGCAGGTGAAGAGGGCACCGGCAACTTCATCTAGTTTGGTTTCTGTTGAAAAACATCTTTCGCCTGAATAAAACTTACCCAGATCCTCATCCTTCTTGCCCAGGGCAAGCAGATGTGCTTATTTTTCCCCCCTTACTCTGCAGGGATTTGAAGTATGGCTGTGCTGTAGTGAGCTGGTGACCAAAGCAAATCTCAGCAATTTGGTTATTCACAGGAATCTGCGGGGCTGGGGAGAATAGCAGTAGTGTTGGGCGTCCCGGGCTTTAGAGCACACCTTATTGTTGTCAAAGTCCTCACTCTTAGTGCCTATACTCTTTTTTTTTTTTTTTTTTTTCCCCCCTTACCTTCCCACTCCTTATTTATATATACAGTTGAAGCATTCCACTTCTGATGGCTGTTGGGAGGGGAGGTTGAAAGAGTTCAGGTCTAGTGTTGTGAAAGATGTTGTATTTGGGTAGAAGAGGCCACAAGAATCACTAGCTGTGCGCTGAGTGGGTACTGGAAAAGTGAGAGTACTCCTTTGCAGGAATGGTTGTGTCTGTACACTTTATATACACCAGCAAAGGTACAATGGTAAACAAATAGGTGTTTTTCAGCAGAAGTCAGGTCTGTTCTATCGGGATCAAAAAAGTATGGTAGAAACCGGTTACAGTTGTAGTAAGTGGGATTTAACGTAATAAGAATTGCATGATTCATGCTAAAGGTTTGATACATTATTACTGTTAAGTAGTTCAAGTCATATTTCTTGTAGATACTGTTTTTTCACAGAAGGTAATGTGGAGAGCTAGGACCAGTTTTCTGTTAAGAGTATTTTTTGCTGTTTCGGGAAAAGCAGGCAACTCTTTGCCCTCCCTTATGTCACTTTGGTTAGCAGGACTTTGGCTCGCGGTAAAAGATGCAGGAGCTAAACCCATTAGATGAAAATATGAAGTTAGTATTAATTAATAGGTGAAGCTAATCATGTGACATTGAAGCTGTCTGAGGAAGTGGGAATTAACACTTCATAATGTGTTTCTAAATGTCATTCTTAATTGTATCACCAGGATTGCTCGCCATCTGTCAGCCAGGTAGGAAGGTTATTTTTACGTGTACCAAGGATATCAGTAAGAAGATGAATGTGCTAATTCTATTTGGGGCAGACGTTTTTCAAAGAAAGACTGAGTTAACTTAAACTGTATTTTTATTTTTTTTTCTCACAGATGTGGCCCTTGTTTAAGGATAGCCCCGGCTTTCAATGCTCTGAGTAACAAATATCCCCAGGCAACGTTTTTGGAAGTAGATGTACATCAGTGCCAGGTTGGTATTGGAAAACATATTTTCAGTCGTAAGAAAAAGAGCGGGTAATGTAGTGGATGGGAAACTTGAAGAACAACTGTGGCTTTTCACACATTTGGTGAATCACAAATAGCTGTGTTGTGAAATTCTCAAAGTCAGGATCTGCACAAAGATGTGAACAGACACTTTTGTTTTGAAAAGTATAGCTGCAGCGGTGATTTCCTGCATGTAAGCAGTGTACAGACAGTTTAACAGTTCCTGCTGCTTGTACTGTTTAGATAATACTGATAAACATAGAGCGTAGCATCAGTATGAATAAAAAAATAGTAAGTCTTTCCAAACAAATAGTGGCATAATTATTAAGCAAAATGAAAAATGCAGTAAACTGATCTGATTAGTGGGACGAGATTCCTCTCAAGTGCTCCTTAGCTGTTTTTAACAGACAACAGTGTTGCAGATGAGCTATTGATTGACTTAAGGGTTGTTAACAAAAATTAACAATGGTGTGTTGAAAGGAAGTATCTTGAATTACTACAAATTATAAAGGCACGAGATGAATAGAAAAGTGGCAACAATGTTTGCAAATGACAGTAAATTATGGAAAGTTTTGGGAGAAACTATTACGGGTGCATACCAGGTAGAATACAGGTAGAAATCAACTGGCTGCAGTTCCTGAGTGTGCATCTCTGTGGCTTGGGAGAGGAAGGACTGCAGGTGTAAAGAAAGCTTGTAAAAACGAAGTGTTAAATTAAGCCATTTTCCACTTCTGAGAGTGAGTGAGTGATAAGATTTTTATGGTGTACCAACAAATCTACTGGCAATGTGAAGTCCATTCAAAGAATGCCCAAATGTGTAAAGGTTTAGGAGGATCTGAAGAATTTAAATGCATTTGAAATGGTTGTCTGAGTTAAAGCTGTTTATAAAATAACAAATATTGTTTGGGGTGATGTAGTTTGATTAATAGCTTGTGTGTGCATTCTTGTGTAGGTGAAGCAAGCTGATGTTTCTGTCTGCTGTTGGTAACTCTCTGTGAGGTAACACTTGTAACTCATCTCTGCCTTCTAGGGAACAGCTGCTACCAATAATATATCAGCAACGCCGACGTTTCTCTTTTTCCGAAACAAAGTGCGAATCGACCAATATCAAGGAGCAGATGCTGTGGGCTTAGAAGAAAAAATTAAACAGCACCTGGAAAATGATCCTGGAAACAGTGAAGATACAGATATCCCAAAAGGATATGTATGCATCTCTTCACATGGTTTTGTTTGTTTGTGTAACTTGAACAGTTAAAAAAATCACTCTTGCTTTTTAAACACACCCTAAGCCAAATAATAGTACTTCAGTCAAAACTGCAAGTCCCCATGGCTTTGAGAAGATCACCTGTCTGGGTTTCCTTTTTCAGCCAAAACTAAATGATTAACATGTACATATGTAGTACGTGTGGTTATAGAATTGTAAAATGTTTTAAGAAGAATCTCCATGTATAGTCCTTAGACATGAAAATCATGAGTTCCAGGTTTTTGGATGAAGTTTTTGCTGCAGCTGCGTGTTCTGCTTCTTTCCTCTTCTCAGGCATCCCAGTGTGTCTTCCCAAAATGTGTTTTAAAGTGTAAAAACGTCCATGGGAAAAGACATTATTAGACGTGGTTGAAAAGTTGCTCTGATTTTCCTTAAGAAATCCTCTCTTATTTATGTGGTAGGAGGATCATTTAGATTTTTTCTTTTTTCTTCTTGCTCCCTACCCTTTCTTTAATCCTTTTTATTTCATTGTTTGTTTCTTTTTTTTTTTATAAAAAAAAAAGAGGCAGAGATTCTGTTGCCAAAGGAATTAACCTTTAGAACTGTTCAGCTCCATATTGCTCTCTAGCAGCCTGCCCTGAAAATAGGATGCCTTTGGGAGAGGATCAGTAGATAAACGATATCTCATGGTATATTTTCTTGCACCTAATTGCTAACATTTACAAAAGTGGGTGGTGCTATACAGTGTTCTCTTTAGATTTTTTCTTGCCTGTGAAAGTGTGGCGGGGATATAAAAATATATAAAGTAAAAAACATACTTGGAAAGGATTACGTGCCCCGTCTGAGCGACGTACAAGAATTGCTTCTTGCTGACTGTGAATTTGCTTTCAATATAATGCTTAATGTGCATGGTTTTGCTTCTGTAGGGGCACTGCATGTCACTCCAGTAATCGCTGATCAGGCATTCACAAATAATCTAAATTAAGTAAATAACTTGTAACTTTTTAGTAATTTGTAAAAAAGAAAAGTGAATGTTTCTACATATATGTTCTCAGGCACAATGGTTTTTAAGCCTCACATCAAAATATCTTGTAACTAAAACTTGATTTTAAAATTTTTTCCAAAGAATTTAAAAATTGTATTCATGAACGTTTTTTTTTTTATCATTGTGTGATTTGCCCACGTCTTCTATGTACATCAAAACTTTATAGGGATGCTTGAATTTTTGGGCAACATTTCCATAGGGGAGCAATACCAGCAAACCAGAAATATTGGTGCTCTCAGGAAATTATTTTCACCGTGTTCTGCCTGTTTTCCTGTTTCCTCAAGGCAACTGCATTACGAATCCTAAGCCTGTCTGCCAGCAGCACTGACAAACGCATGTAAATGAGAGCTCTGATGTGACAAAACGCTTTCCTAGAGCTGTCCTCTTAGGTGGTGTACTCCAGGCAACCCTGGGTGTAATATTATTCCTTAAACGGGATTGTCTGTTGTTCTGCCCAAAGTATAAACACAGCTAGTTTTGTGGTGTGTTACATTTCACTTAAATCGTGTGTCACAGCTGAGTGCTTGGCTCATTGCTGTAGTGCGTGTGTTGCTCTGCATTAGCAAATCTAATGCCTTAAACTTAGCTGTGATGAGTTATCTGTAGAACACAAAATTCTGTTGTTAAATGCAAAACCAGTTTTTTTGGAGGTTGAGTGTTTTAAATTCCTAGCTGGCCGAGTCCTATCAGGCTGAGTAAGGAGAGTGCAAATCCAGATGAGTATTTCTCATTTAAATAAACTGCAAGGGCACGAGTCGCTTGAATTTCTAGAAGTTCAGCTGCTTGCTAGCTGTTCCACGGCATGCATTGCACTTCATTCTATATGTGAATGCTTACTTTTATAATTATTGTTAAATCCTCTGTGGGAATGGCAAAAGAGAAAAGTTTGGCTTGTTGGCTTTGGAGCCCTAAATGTGCTGAAAATCATTCCGGTAGCGAGTGTGTGTCTGCTTAGATTGGTTTTGAGATGAATGCAGCACCTTCTATGAAAAGTTAATCTTGTAGGAGGTGGTGTCTTACCCCCACGAATTGTCCTGGGTATGTCCAGGCTCCGTGGGCCCAGCGGGAGCTCCGTTTGACCCGTCAGTGCAGCTGAAATGCTGGTTTAGGTTATGCTTGACCCAGACTGGACTGCTGTGGGCTCCGGGAAAGCATCCTCATCCTCTTGTAGCTGTGTGTTCTCTTCTCTTGCCTTGTATCTCTACCAAGTGTTGGAGTTGCAAGCTCAGTTTTCATTTGGATTTCAGGAGGGGTTAAGTATTTTTTGCTCAGAATAACGTAGTTGCAAGAGCCAAGGGAAGTCGGGTACGGGAACTGAGTTGTTTTCTCTTAGCAGCCCATTTTCAGATTCTGTTTGTATCATGAAGTTATAGCCTGAGTTGTGTGCAGTAATCTTGGAGCTAGTGTATGCTTTTTTTCCAAGAGTGATATGTTATTGTTTGGGACCTAATATCTGCCTTAAAGGAGGGTATTTTGGATTGTAATCCTAAAAGCTCCTTCACATTTTTGCATCTGGATTGCTGTCTGTACACTGATCTCAAGTTTGTACTGTTAGTGTGAGACATTGATGCTGTGTCTTCAGGCCTTAACATCTGAAATACTTGATTTTTAGCCTGGTTTACTGTGCTTCTGTTGGACTTGGTTTACTTTAGTTGCAGGCAAAAAATTCTGATTATCTGGAAATGGATACAGATTATTCTGCCTCTGCAATAATAACACCTTTTAAATGGCTGAGGCTTGGACCATGCATAGCATTCTGTTTGATCTGAGAATGTATGTATCTTAAACCTTTTAGTTGGACCTTTTACCAAAGAGTTGAGCATTAAAAGAAACTGAAGTAAAGTAGGACTAGCTTTGCATATGAAGCCTGGTAAAAACTATACTTGTGGACTTTTAATTTATTCTGTGGTATGTAGTATATTTCTGAGGAGATGCGTTTCTCTTTGTCTTTTTTTTTTTTTTTCCCCATGAAGTTGATGATGGCTCCAGCCCAGTGTCAGTTTGTCTGTGCCATGGTGTGACTTAGGATGCTGTAATCTGAAAATTCTCCCCATGCCCCATTTCTTACCCTCAGAATGGCAAGCACATGTACCGGGGCGCAGGATTTTGCATGAAGGGGAAAAATATCGTTATGAACAGGACACATCCAAGCGCTCTAGTGTTCGTCATTTTTGCTTGTGATGTCTTTTGATGTAAGCCCCCGAGGTTTTCTGTGTGCCTTGTTGTTTTAATCTGTTGAATGAAGAATTTCATTCATTCCAATGCTTACTAATCCCCAATGAGTTAATGGCGCACTTATCATGCACTCAGCAATGCTCTTGCTTTTACTTTCAGATGGATTTAATGCCATTTATCAATAAAGCCGGCTGTGAATGTCTTAATGAGAGTGATGAGCATGGATTTGATAATTGTTTACGTAAAGACTCTACCTACTTGGAATCAGACTGTGACGAGCAGGTACAGTAGATACTTTAAGTATGATATTTTCAGTGATGGGCTGGTCTGCAAGTCTCGGGGTTTTTTTTAAGAACTTACCTACTTTATATATTTATGGTAGTGTAAGTAAGAGTGGAAGAAATAGGATATAATTGAAATTAGCATACAAAGGTCATTGTAGCATTTCCAGTTTCACATCCCTCTATGTATGGAAAAAAATTCCAAGCAGAGTAGCGTTTGATGATATTTTGAAGTGACAGACTAGTCCATGTGTGAATATAGTGACAGTAAGTACTTAATTTTATTTCAGAGCTCAGATTTATTTCTAGTTAATTATTGTGCTATGTTTGTGTTTAAGAATGATGAAAACAGTATTTAACAGCAACTTTTTTCTCCACAGCTGCTTATTACTGTAGCTTTTAGTCAACCTGTCAAGCTTTATTCTATGAAACTTCAGGGGCCAGATAACGGTGAGTGAAGTGTCTGTTTAATCATATCTTTGAAACCAAAGCTTTGCCCGTGTTTAACTGAATTTTCTAAAAATGTCACTGTTGTCCCTGAAACCATTTACCGCCTGGGAATCCCACAGTAGCTTCAGTAAATTTGTTGTTAATGAGTTACATGACGAATGATCTCATTCACTTTTCACTGCCCTAGTGCATGAGTATTTGGTATGTTGTGACTGTAAGTATTTACTATAGTTTGATTTGCTGCAAAGAGGAAGTTAGATTTAATTCAAGAATTAATGTGAGCGCTACTGAGAGGCATAGCTTAGTTTTTACAGTAATTCAGTTTACGTTATAAAATGAAATATTATTTTTTTAGACATTTTATTGGACTTTTTTGTGGGATTCTGTCTGTCCCTGACATGTAGAGGAGTAGTGCAGCTTTGGATGTCCTTCAGTGTCCAGGCTGGTGCTGTGGGATTGGCAGAGAAACAGTAGAAGTATAGAAGCTGCTGCCTTCCTCGAGTGGTGTCTAGAGACTGGGATAAGCAAGGGTTTCTCAAGCAGCATTTTGAAAATATGTTTAAACAATGGAGTACCACTCCTATATTTTAACACAGGGCAGGGTCCAAAGTACATAAAAATCTTTATCAACCTTCCTCGATCTATGGATTTTGAAGAAGCGGAAAGAAGTGAACCAACTCAAGCCCTGGAGCTGACCCCCGATGATATTAAAGAAGATGGTATTGTCCAGCTTCGCTATGTAAAATTTCAGAATGTTAACAGTGTAACTGTAAGTAAAGTTTCTGTCCTGAGGTCTGGGCAGGTTGAAAACTTCATAGGCTTTTAAAACAGTGGGTGTGTTTGTTGATTCCGTTGCAAGTGACTTTGCACAGGTTTCCCGTAGGTGTTCTGACTCTTAAGTGCAATATTGTTGATTGAATTGAACTATGTTTTAGTGGGCTGGCCACAGAAATCACCAGCTTATTACGAGTTACAGGTAACTGCAGAACATTGATGCACTCTCAGCCTCTTCATCACACTTTTTCTTCTGTAAAACGTTTCTGTTAAATTTCTGAATTACTGTTTGTGGAGTGCATTTTAGATCAATTGGCTACTTTCATGTTTAGCAATATTTTACTAGCAATTATTTTCAATGTAATGGGAGGTGAACCTAAAAAACCTCCTTTTTGTGTCTGTTATTTCTATGGCATTACCTTTGCAACCAACTTTATCTCCCCCCAAATGAAATAGAGATGGGTCGCGTGGTCTTGTATTCTACAAAGCTGTGCTGACAAGTACAAGTTACGTATTTGTTCTTTAATGAAATCCTGTGTCAGCTTTAGGCAGGATGATGTGCAAACACCAGACAAGTGATAAGATGATTAAATAGATGTTCTGCTTGTTTGCACTCTGCGTGTGGGTGCTGCAGTAGCACTCCCCTAGTTTCCTACATAAACCTGCATGTGGGATTTAATACCTCATTTGTCTCCCTACTTGTTGAACTGTTCATGTGGTTCCGGAGACACAATCTCTGAAGGCATTGCAGTTCACCTCTGTTCCACAAAACTCAGTATTTTTTCCATAATCACAATGAAGTGTGGAAACATCCACAAACACCTCATTGCTCTTCTCACTCCAAGTTCCTTACTAATACTAAAAAGTGTAGTGGTTCCAGCAATGATTCCTTAGCTCGTATTTTAAAAAAAAAAAAAAAAATCAGCTTTGATATTTGTTTGAAAACCTAAAATAACTTCACATGCCTAGTATTCATGCTGTAAAACACATAATTATGCAAACTGTAAACCACACAGTCTTAGGAGCTTGCAAGCATAGTTAAATTAGTATTTAACTTCAGGTCAGATTCTAGTGAATAGTGAATTGTGACTTCTTAGATCCTGTTTTTGTTTGCTGAATGTGGTCTCGGGTCAGAAGCAGAAGCTGGGAATATCCAAGCTTTGTGGGGTTTTTAACAAACTACCAGGGAAATAACAGCATTCTAATCATTATTTTAAATAAAGAGGACAGTAGCTTCTCTAAAGGTTACAGAAGCCTTAATAATTGAAAGAGTGTTAATTTGGTTCGTTCCAAAATGTTTATGTTTTAAGTATTAATTCAGGGATGGATTGTTTTAACTCTTATGTTTGGTGGTTTTGTAGTTGTTTGTCCAATCCAATCATGGTGATGAAGAGACAACAAGAATTACGTACTTCACATTTATTGGAACTCCAGTCCAAGCAACAAATATGAATGACTTCAAGCGAGTGAGTCCTCTTTCTTAAAAGCACTTTTGAATGTTTTAAACTGACTCAAAAACAGGTAGATGGAACAAATACACTCGGTTGTTACTACAGTTCCACAACTTAAGGTAGTTTTGGCTTCCAAAGGAAAATGTGTAGCTTTATCTTGCAGATGTTTGGTCTTCCTTAAAAGTTTTAGTTCATCAACTTCTTAAAAACAACTGGTGAGAATGTATGTATGAAAACCTGAGGGACTGACGAGTTATACACACTATAAACAACGTTGGGGTTTTTTAACAGCTGTGAGATTTATGTCTGGATTTCGAAACTTGCTTTCTGATGGCTTTCAGGAAGTAGAGGAGCAATGGCATGGACAAGTTAGGGAGACTCGTGATTGACTTCTGCTTTGAAAGATTGATTCACTGGGCAACGTTCAGCTCAAGAGCTGAAAAATACTTGCTCACAAGGTGTCTGTTATATTAAACATACCTGCTTTATAAAGAGGGAATGAAGAAGCAAAGGACTTGTTATGGTGTGACTTTAGACACTCTAGTGCTGAACAATAAGGCATTATTGGTCCTTGATTATTATTTTTTTTTTTGAGAATGTGAAATGGGTTTGAAAAGATTGAAACTTCAAAGCTACCTGCAGCTTTTCAAAATGTAGTAAGTCTTTTTAAAATAAACTGCTTTAAAACTTAGTAGCCTTTCTAAAAGGGCAAATCCTGCTGTAACACCAGCCTACAAACTACTGTGTGGGTGACTGGGAACATCAGAAGCACCACAGAATGTATTGTGCAAATTACCTATAACTTCAGAAGGTTAAAAACACCCTCACCGACATGTCATGTACTTGAAAATTTTCACATCAAAACTTGGTCTTAACTTCATGTGAAATATATCTCTGCAGGCAATAATTAAGTTAATAAGTAAAAGTTTACAGGTTTTGCTGCTTTTCAATGAAACTTGAAGTCATTGAAAAAGTTTTTGTAACGTACTAAAATTAACTGGATAGCAATTTTAGCACTTCCAATATTTAGAACTTCCATTCCAAAACTAGAAACGTGTTAATTGATTTACAATGTGCTTACATTTTTTGGTTTATACAGCTTTTCTGTTGGTATTTACGGTATTAGGGCATCCCTTGCAATGAGCTGTGCAATTGCTACTTTAATATCGTTATCTGCGGTATTTCCTGGTATCCTTGTGAGGGGGGTGGGACTGACTCGGTATTTGATCTCTGTGTCACTTTCGGTTCTCTGTTTTGCTTTCAAAAGTACTGAAAGTTTATTGTCAACAAGTGCACTCTTTAAACCTGATCTTCTGATTGTTAAAGTAGTGATTTTTATTTTTTTTTTTTTTTTTAATTGTGGTGTTAGCATTGTGCTGGGAGCATCAGGGTGTTAAGGAGCTGGTCAGGACGGCCTTAAATAGAGGAGCAGGTGTTACTGGGGTATGAAGTGGCTGATCCTGTCTGAATTCAAATACTCCTCAATGCTATGTGCAATACTCCTGCTTTGCTTCCTGAACATGTAGTTTTAATATTAGGCTGTTAAAATATTTCACCGTAACAAATGGGATGTGTGGTCTGACAGAGTTACAGCGCTCTTAGGAATTTTAACTTTTGTTTCCTCTCTTCCAGTGATGCTGTCAGTTACGAAACCTTAATATAGCGTTGGGCATTAATTATATTTAGGCTTGTAGATTAGCTAGGAAACCTTATTTTTCTTTTCATCTCCTTGAGTAGTTACCCACGCTACTCCTCACTGCTTTCATCTGTCTCTCTCCCCCATCTCACTCTGTCTCTGTTCATGTTCCTCTTCTAATTTTGACAGAAGTAGTATTGTGATGTGGTTAACAAGAGAGGGGAGTGCTTTTTTTTCGCCTCTTGAGTTTTTGAGGAGCGTTTGTAAAATCTGCTGATTTGAAGGGCTTGAATTAAGAAGTGGAAATGGGTGTGATTCCAGTCGTGTTTTTATGATTGATCACGTTGGTGCTCAGTTGATTGTATGCACGTTCAGTTTCCAAGTAAAAAAAACCCCAAGCACATTATTTTGAATGACTTCTCCTAAAAATCAGGCTAATATGTTTTGCTTCCCAGTTTGGTCAGGATCTGAAGGCATGCTTAGGTCCAGCCACTTAGTGCGCAGCAGCTGATGACTGAGGTGCAGAACTGCAGCTCCTGTGTCCTTCAGACAGTCAAGGAAAGCTCCTAGTTGCTCATGTAGTGCTGTGCTAACAGCAACAGGGCTGTAAGAATCACCTCTTCTTGATCAGGGAGTCAGTTCACATGTTTAATGTAAACGAGGCATTGTTTCTGTTAATTATGCTGTCAAACACAAAGCTAAAATTCATCCACTCCAAAAAATAACAGAAGTGCTAAGCAGGTGTGGTTAAGTCAGTCCTTCATTAGTGGTTCTGTCCTCAAGTTAGTTTGGGGAGTCAAGGACCAGCCCGGGTTGGAAGGCACCCCTAAAAGATCATCGGTCCGACATTTGATGGGAAAGGGAGCCTGGATGACAATATTGAGCACCTTCTCCAGTCCCATTTTGAAAACCTACAGCAATGGGGCTGCCGTGTCATTGCGGAGGGTCTTCCAGTATTGACTGGGCTCATGGAAAAAGTGTCTTCCCTTCTGTTGCATGTAGTTGGTATTGCTGGGGTGAGCGAGTAAAGTTATAGAAGCTGCTTTCACACTTGTTTTAACGTGTTGTGTGTATCCTGCTCCTTGCACAACTTGATTTTAACCTCTGGGGAGGAGGGAAGTCTTCAGAGTGGCAGAGGGGGACAGAAATGTTTCTGAGCCACACAAGGCCTGACGTAAGGTATAACTGCTTGTGCAAACAACTGCAGTAGACTGTATTTGAGATTTTTCCAATGCACAAAGCCATTTCTTAGTTGGGCTCCTTTGGGCAGACAGCTAAAAGAGAGGAAAGGTGCGATTCTGGGTTTCTTAGTATTGCCTGATAGCTTAGTATTGGGTAGGTTCTGGTGAATCTTGTGGTGAACTTGTAAAGGTGTGTTTGTTTTTGGAAGAGCATGCAACTGTTGATGCCCAGTATATTTCTTGTTTATTTCTGGTGTTATTGAGTGAAATTGAGTGAAACATACTGCTGCTCAGATTTGAGGTTGGGGCATAGATGAATAGCGACAGGTTGTGGAATATTTTCTATGTCCCCTCTTAAATGAAGGCTCTCTTTCTACTCAGAGCTACTGATTTGCACTACATGCAGCTGCTTTTTTTTTTCTTGTAACATTTTGTTTGTTTGTTTTTCAGCTTAACTTCCCATTTCTAAAGAACTAAAAAGGCAGAAGAAATTAAAAAGTAATAATAAGATTGAAGTGGTCTTGCACTACTCCCTCCCTTGCTCCCTCTGCTCATCTAGCATCTCTTTCACCCTTCCCGCAATCTCAGCCCTGCCGCGAGAGCCGCCTTCTCTGCACCTTCCACCGTCAGGAGCAGCCTTCTCTACCTTCTGACTCAGCAACTCATCCTTCCCCTCTGCTCCCTGCTCCAAACCTGCCCTTAAACCCTTCTCTTTACCTTCCAGTCTTACAAACCGCTGTCCCACTGCTACCCTGAACTTGACCTTTGAAAGGCATGCCATGTAGTACTCTTATAAATTATTTTCTGTAACTCCGTTTTCAGACTGTGCTGAATTTTGTAAAGCTGCTTGAGCTGCAATTTGTGAAATACTCTTGACAAGTCTAAAAAAAGACGACTTTTTTTAGTATCTTAGTGGAGCTTAGCATTCTTGGTTGTCACCCTTTAGTATGTAGCCAGCATGGGCTGTAAAGTGCTACTCTTTATTGTCCCACTGGTGGCACTGGGCACCTGCTCAGGGAAGACACAGTGAGGAGTTGGTGAGTGTTTGTACACACATGGCTGTATGTACAACATCCTACTAATTTTACTTGCTTGACCTCTTTAAAAAAAAATATAAATAAATCCAGAAATAACACCAACTGTTCTCCAGAAGGTTCAGGGGTAGTGTTTCCAGCCCTACTCTTGGTTGGTAATGAACCATAGAGTTGATTGTGGCTTTGTCACTGTCAGGCTCTGCACTCATGCTTGTGAAAAAGCCAAATGATTGGCAAAACAAAGCTTACTCCAAAATCATCATCTTTTGCGTGGGAACTCCAGGCTGTAGCCACTGCTGCAGAGTGTTCCGCATGGCACTTGTTTCTGTAAGAGGAAGGAAAACGGATCTACTTCCGAGAGAAGAATAATGACAATGGTTTGGTTTAAGTATAAAGAGCTTGTTTCCTTTTGGGGAGGTGGAGTGGGATGGTCAGAAAATGGGTTTCTTTGACCTCTGATGTCAAAATATGCAAATCAGTGTGATTGATTGATTTTCACAGATTATACACATGGGCGAGTTGTCAATTTCTGCCTCAGACTGGTACAGCAATCCTTTTCATTGGCGTTCCACACTTTCTAACAGCTAATCTTTAATCTTTTAACTGGGTTTTCTTTTTTTTCCTCTTTTTTCGTTCTTTTTTTTTTCTTTCTTTAATCTGTGTGTGAACACAGTTTGGTCTTTGGAAGCGCACAGAGAATAAATATTGCTTCTTGACACATTTAACTGTATTTTTTTTTTAACTTGATTAATTGGATTTTAATGCAAGTGATTGGGCTTCTGATTTTTTTTTTTTTCTTCTTTCTTCAAATAGTCAGACTGGAGTTTTCCTGATCTTAAGCATTAGGTTGAATTTACAGCTTGGTAAAATGCTTGTGGTTAAGGGTTCCTTGAAGGTGAAAATGGTCTTCAAAAGTACTTTCCATCAGTAGATCTCCATTACTTTGTGATGGTGATAACTCAGCTGACCAACAGGGGCTGGGTAGTGAAAAATTCTCCCTCTTGAAGTTTAACAAGAAATGAAGAAAGAGGAGGGATCAGGAAGAATACTTCTGGTGGGCCCATGAGCCTTCACTATTTTAGGCCTGTGGGGGCTTTGGGGTTTTTTGTATTATTTTTGGTTTTCCCCCTAGTTCCATATTTCACTATTGATTATGAATTTTGTGGGATATATTGCCACTTAACTGCGGAGGTAATTAATACTTAACGTGTTTGCTGTAGCAGGCAATTGGTAAGAATACAGGAAAGGTGTTACTCCTTCATTTTCAGCATTATTATGAGTAGTCACGGGAAAGTCTATTCTCCGTTTGTGTGATCTTCAGATCTCTGTTCATGTGAATTCTGGCTGCACCTTGTCAGAGCCGTACGTGCTGCTCTCTGCTTAGGTGGACGTGAATCAGGAATTGGTGCCTTCCCCGCGGTCCCTCCTGAAGCCTTACACTTTGAGACTTTCTTTTTATTTTGGTTTGGCTTATAAATGGATATTTTTTCCAAGGGTCTGCATAAGCACTAGAACTATGTCTGAATTTTTTCCTGAAAAGTGACTAAAATGGCGTTGTTCCCTCCTCTCCGGCTTTCGTGTTGAGTTACCTTAGGGAGGGGGTCTGGCTTCCCTTCCGCAGTGCCCCACGCTGACTCTAACCCCCCAGCAGTGTGGAGCGCTGCTGGCTGGCACACGGACTCACCGGAGTGGTGGCAGTGGGGACCTTCTCTGCAAAGGGAAGCACTGAGCTGGCTCTGATTCCAGGTGGAGTTGGCAGAATTGGAGATTGGAAAGAGACTTGGTAAGGAATAATGTTTTGACGAGGCATAACTGAAAATCAGGTGCCTTCCAGGTTTCTTTAGAAGTTTGAGCTGCACTATAAGGTAAATGCTGTCAGTGAGGGACACGGCAAGGGGGCCAAGGGAAATGAACGAACTGAGATTTCAGCAGTCAGTGGTTCTCTTCCCACTATAATATTTTATATCATGGATTAGGGTTGAATGCTTGGTGTATAACACCTACCTTTTAAAGCGTGGCCTGTTCTGTTGCAGTTACTGTCTTCTAACTCAACATGAGAGTGATGCTTTGCTGTCTGAGTACTACAGATAAGGTTTCTCGTGTGTCTTGCATCCCTCTTAACCCTTCAGAGGGATTCACAGCTTCTGCGAGTGCTACAGTAACGCATGCGTAAATGCATCGATTTAGTTGAAAATTCAGTTGCACTTGTTTATTTTGAGACCTACTTTAAAAAATACTTGGCAGGGCTCTTTTTGGTTAAACATTCTTTCTGGTTTTTGTCTCTTACCAGGTAGTTGGCAAAAAAGGAGAGAGCCACTAGGACGCAAAAGACACTGGAAGGCCTTATCGCAATCAGAGATCTTCACTTTTATCTACAACTCCTGGATAATTGCTTGACCATAACCAGAGACTGTCAATCTGTTTCATTTAATGCCATTACCAATAAATCATTGCTTTTGTTGAGATGGAGCTTCCCTAGTGTGTTTCTCTTGTAATCCTCCTACATGTATCTGTAAATAAAATTCATTACTTTTGCCAAGTTTAATTTTGTTATTAACTGTGAGTAACCGTGGCTCTTCCCTTCTTCCATTGAAACTTCAGAACTCCACTGGCTTGTCTTTGGAAACAGAGACGTAACGTAGCTTGTGCTTGTTCGGAGAGTTTGAAATGTCAGATGTAAGTAAAACATAGGTGGCCTTCAGGAGCTATCTAAAGATAAAATCCCAGTTATTTTGTTGTAAGTCTTAGGATCCTTGTCCTTGCGAAATACTTCTGTTCCCACAGATACTTCTCAGATGTGGAAATTTCCAGAAGAGGTGAAGTTACTCATTTCCTTCCCCGCCTCCAAAAGCGGAGGAGGAGGAAGCGTGTTTTAAGTTACCATTCCATTAACTTGCAGGTTGGTCCCAAACGATGTGTTGGTGCATTCCTCAGTGTTCCCAAAGTGTTTGGGATTTTTAATATTCTTAGAAAATAATGACCTCACTTCCCAGGCAGACTCTAGCAAGCCGTGCAGTGACGGGGCTGTAGGTGTTTGTGCACCCCACCTGAATGTAGATTCCTTATTTCTTTTATTGGGTGTTTTTTCCTCTCTCTGGATCTTGATAAGAAAATGTTTATTGCAAATATTAATTTTTCATCTTAATTGGAATTCCTGTACTACTTTGGTAGATTTTCTTGGAAGCCTGCCCTGAGTAATTTTAATAAATCGGGCATTGATCGGCACCCTATACATATAATGCTGTATAAATTCCCAGTAAAACTTGCTAAGTGTTTTAATTGGCATAATTAATTTCTTTGTAAAGTTAAATTTGTTACATTTCTAATTACCATAAATCCCGCTAAGGCTTAAATCCTGTCCTAATTGGCATTCCTCCCTTGAACGCAGGAGGGTGGTTCTCTTCTGCCGTGCCAGACGGGTGTGTTAATACCAGCTTCACTTTCTGCTCCCAGTGATACTATTTTTTCTTTTTTTTTTTAACAGAAAACTGGGGATTGTGTAGAAAAATGGTCTTTTTGGGAAGTGTTTTTTTCCCCCCCGTATGACCCGTGTACTCCTGGGTACCTCCTCTCCCTGAGTCGGTCAATGGCATGCGATGATGATGATGATGGTGGTGACTTGATTTCTTTCCTACTTCCTTGCTGTCTTGCTTCAGTGGGGCGTGGAAGGCATGTAAGGCACTGTACATAGAATATAAATCCTTTTTAAGAATAACTGAGGGCAATATGAATAACTGTTCCTGTTTATAATTTTGTACACTGATTACCTTTTGGGTTATTGTTTAAGTGCCTCATCTTAAGTATTGCTTACCTCATACTATTTATACCTGAGAGATTTGATAGCCTGGTGATTCTCATCTTTGTAAAAGTTCGGTCTGATTTCTGTTGTTTCCGAGACTGTGCGTGATGTCCCGGGTTGCGTCGTGCACACCTTCCATGACGATCCTCTGTACATACAGCCAAATAAATGTTTGGAGGTGACTCCTCGCGCCTTTCGCTTCACGGAGAACGGGGACGGAGGTACGGGCGAGGAGCTAGAAGTCGCCAACCCGAAGTTACGATGCGATGTTGTCTGTGGTGAAGTGGTGTTCTGCTGGGATTGCGTGGGTCCCACGGGATGCGTGGATCCCGCGGGATGCGTGATTGCGATGCTGCTGCTGGGCCTGGGGCTTTTGGGTCTTGTCCTTGATGGGAAAAGTCGCGCCGAGAAGCAGATCTGTTTGATGGCTGGGCAGGAGCCCCAAGAGGGGACCGCGATGCTGCTGGTCTTTGGTGCTGCCCAGGCTGGGGTGGTTGAGATTTGTTGCTGGTCCAAGCCCCCAGTACTCGCTGTTGTTGGGTTAAATGGGTTCCCTGCTGAGGTCACTGCTTTTTGTGTGTCCTGAGGCTGGTGTGTGTTTGGGCTGGGGGGGTGAAACAGGGCATTGGAGCGTTCAGAGCTCTCGTGTGTGCCCAGAATTATTTAGGCACTTTGTTTCTGGCAAAAGTTGAGCTGTTGAACTTCCAGTGAAATCCTGAAAATCTGTGGGTGCGGGTGTATTTTAGAGCAAACGCCCTCGTTGGACCGGT
Organism: Calidris pygmaea; assembly: GCA_003697955.1. Classification (NCBI taxonomy): domain Eukaryota; kingdom Metazoa; phylum Chordata; class Aves; order Charadriiformes; family Scolopacidae; genus Calidris; species Calidris pygmaea. Next base: position 1,182,691 of record QJSC01006009.1, on the reverse strand, counting down.
AGCCGAAAGAATAGCTTTGGCTGTACCTTCTCCCGCTCCCGTGGTGGTGACGGGCTCGGTGTGAGGTTTGCTGGGTGTCTCTGAACGCCCAAAGGCTCTCTGGCTGTGGGGTTCCCCTGGACTGGGCACGCTGGCTGGGTAGCGGGTTGGGGACTGCGTAAGGCAATTAATGCCTTAATTAGAGCATCGCTGTGTCAACTCTTCCTGCCTGGATGGGCAGGGAAGGGGGATTGGAGCTGCCTTTGGTATGGGCCTGCCTCCATCCTTTATGGCACTTGTCTAGTGAGATCAATAAGCATGTATTAGCAGAGAGGCACTGGGATCGAGCTAAGGGCTGCCAGCACAGACCTAGGGAAGTGGTTTATTGCCCTGTTTATAGTCCTCAGTGGTTTTATTTCTGATAAGAGTCTGAGGTATTAGAGGACTAACCTCTAAACATCGCTTGGCTTCTAAATTAAGGGAGGGAGTATGAAAAGTAGTAGTGGTTGGGAGCTGAAGCCTGGAAAAGTGCTTGTGGTCGGGGAGGTGCATCTTTGATGTGCCCAGGGCTGCTGCTGCCGAAGGCGTGCTTTATTTTAGATACAATATCCAAAGGACTTTGTACGTACAAGGAATGTCAGAGGTAATAAAATGAGAGAAGACGTCCAATGTCCAAAGGGATAACAACCTGCAGCAAGCTCTGCTTCTGAAAAGTTACAGATTTTGGTCTTTCTTTCTTTAACAGCCAGTTTGTAACTAGATTTAGAAGAGTATTTTTGGGCCATTCTAATAAAATGCCCAGGTACTGACTTGAATATCAAATACTCAGAGTATAAAATTCACTTGTGTTGGGGAACACGAGTATTTATCCCCGCATTTAATTCCTAGCCTGGTTTGGCACAAACTCTAGTGCTTTCTGTGGATCTAAACTATTCACTTCTGGCTTTCCTGAAGGTTTGACTCTCTGATACCAAATCTATCTTTTCCTGTGGCTGAAACTTTGAAGGGTCTTTTCTACTTGGATATTTCTTATTAAAGCTTCCTCCCTTGTGCCATGCGTCTTTGCATGCTGTAAATCTATTGGCAGTGTTTTTTTAAAAGTACTTAGTGTGTTTTGCTGATGTCAGAATGCCGGGTTTTATCAGGCAGCTGAGCAGGGTGGAAGAAATAAATACCTAAATTGCCTTCCTGGGCATGGAATCTTGCTAAAAATGTGTATGTAAATTGCATTGGGTGATAAGGTCATATTTTTTATTAAGCTGTGTTGTCTGGCATTAACCACACTTCTCCCTCTTGATTATCTTTAGATAATTTTCAAACTTGTGTTGTTTTGTGTTTTTTTTGCATCAGGACGGGAGTCAAAGCAACCTCTCCTTAACTGGCCTTGAATAGTGGCAGAATTTCGGCAGTTTTTCACTCCTTGATCTTTTTTCCTCATTGAAATGGAGGGTGTTGCTGAACCAAACATAGTGAGGGTGCCCAGATGATGCCCCACAGCCCTGGTTTAATTTGCGTGTTGGTGACATGTTGCTGGGACACAGGTACCTGATGGCTGCGGCTGCCTCAATTGAGATCTTAACCTCTTTGTGCCTAATTCTGGGTGGATACTGCTTTTTTTTCTACGTTTAAGTGGAAAGGCTGACCTTAAATAAGGCTGGACTTGTTTAAACCTTAAAAGACAGCATTTTATTTTTTTTCTTCTTGGAAATTGGAAGAAATAGATTATTCCACACAAGGAATATTGCATAGATAGATTCTATGCAATAGAAAATTGCATAGAATATTCCTCTCCTGGAGCCCCCGGACGGGGCTCTGAGGTCTCCCCGGAGCCTTCTCCCCTCCGGGCTGGCCCGGTCCCCCCCCTTTATGGCATCCCCTCCCTCGCTGAGGGTGCCCTCGTCCCGTGTCGCCCGCAGGGGTGTCACCCCCCGTGGCCGTGGCGTGGCCGTGGCCGGGCGCGGTGCCGCCGGGCGCCAGCAGGGGGCGCTGCCGGCCCGGGCTGTGATTGAGCGCGAGAAACGGGCACAAACCGGAGAAAAACCACCAAAACCGGCCGGTGGCGGGTGCGGGGGCCGGCGGGAGAGCGGGGAGCAGCGCCGAGGTCTCGGTTGTCCCCCCCACGTTGTCCCCTCCCTCTGCGGCTGGGTGTTTGGGGCTAGGAAACGGGGGAGAAAGGGCGGAAAACCCCATCTACATCCGTTAAAAGTTAGCGAGAAAGCCAGAAGGACCTGTCCAAGCGCAGGTGAATAACTGCAAGGGAAACTTCAATGAGCCCCCCCGCCAGCTGTGGCGGAGGACACAGGGCAGCTGCATGGCGGGGGGGGACCCCAAACCGTCACCCCTCTGTTCCCAGGCTCCCCCCCTTCTGCGTTTGAGGCAGAAGCTGGAGAGGGACAGTCACCGCAGCGGTGAGACAGGGGGTGCAGGGGACAGCGTGTGACTTGGCTAGCTCCACACCAACATCTTGTTTCCATATATAATTTAAAAAAAAAAAAAAGAAATTAATGTGGATGACGGTAAATCACCAGTTCATGCAAAGCGATCAAATTAAACCAAAAAGTTCAAAATACTCAAAATTATTTTGTTCTGGACTGAAAAGCAGGCGCTGGGCAGTGTTCCCCCTCCCGTGGGGTCAGGGGGTGGCTCAGCCCGTCAGGCTTGTGTTCAATTCCTGTTCCTCTTGCGTTCACTTGGAACAGCAGAGCCTCGCAGAGGTTTAGGCGATTAAGTTCAATTAATTACGCTACCTTAAAATATATAATTTGAACCTTGTGCGTCCTGAAGCCTTGCAGGTGTGAAACTTACCGTACAATTTGTCTCTTGTGTTGCGTTTTGCACTAGTTTGGTGTTTCCTTTCCCCACCACCTACCGTGGCTGGATGCAAAAGCTTTTAAAGAAGAGAAAAAGCCCCAAACCCATCCCATAAAGTGAGTTAAAGTGGCTGCGTGTGGGCGCTGCTGCCGGTGCCCCCTGTGCCAGCGCCTGCAGAGAGGTTTTCCTTGCCCATCCCCTTCCTAGAAATGTCAACCTTGTGTTCTTAATGCCAGAATCTGGAATTGGTGACCACCCAGATACTCACCAAAATGATTTTTCCCTGATAAAACATGTTCTAGCTTTTGTCATTCCTTTCCATAGTGCTGCAGAGCACATAGGGCCGAAGAAAAACAACCTGAATTCAGCAGCAAGAGGGGCTTTGGACTTATTTAATTTAGTAGAGACCTGAGTTTAAATCCAACAGAAGCTGTGGCAATTAATCCTGCCCACGGTGGCCACTTGTCCAGCCAGAGTTCCCCAGTTGCCTCGAATGGAGATGCGGGTGGGAGTCGGGATCCACTGCTGCCGTTACCCATCATCTTCCCAGTGACAATGGGGTGATCAATAAGACTTGATGGTTGTTTAATTAGGCCGTGATTAACTGGAGGACGTTACCTGCAGTGGGTGTGAGCACTGTGGGTGGGTGTGTATATATGTATATATATATATGTATTTATGGGAAGGTGAGTGTGTTCTCAACTAGTGCCACAAAAAACTTCCTCAATCGAAAATTACACTATTTGCGATGAAATTTGTGAAGCTCATTCTAGACAGTACCCAGCTGTGGAGGATGCACATCGCAGGAGTTTTACAACGAGGCCTGCAGTCCTGGGTTGGATACTGATGGTGCTGAGGGATCTGCAGCTGGATGTGAGCAGAGCCCGTCCTTGGGGAGCAGGAAACGGCAGGAGCTGCCTCTAACTGTTGTAATCTACCAGATCATCCCATTAATTGCACTTGTCTCCTGGAGTACCTTAGTTCTAACTCAAAATTCCAAGGCCAGGGTAAATCTGTGGAAGTCCTCAAAATTCCATAACCAGGTAAATCCGTGGAAGTCCTCAAAACCAGCCCCCCCAAGAGCCAGGACTGCTGTCCATGAGTGGATGGTGAGTACCCCCGACTCCATGACTCCGGTGTTTCCTCTTGGCCGTGCTGTAGCAGCTCCACTTCATCCCGGAAATTTCCCCCTCCGTTCGGAGATGGGAAAAGGAGAGGAAACGATACGCTCCCGGTGAAGAGGTTAACTTGCATGATTCTGCATGTCTGCGTTGTTTTAAATGAATTCACCCGAATTTCAGCGGTATCTGAGCCGTGTGTCTCTGTTGGGTGCTCTGATTGTCTAATTGTTTTTTCCAATTCAGATCCGTGAGTGCCGGAGTGGATCTCGGCGTGGATGGGTTACCCCAACCCCGGCTGCTGCTGCAGGACCCTCCGGTGAGAGGTGTGTGTGTTGGGGGGAAATAACTCGGCTGTTCTTTCCCAGCCGGCGTCTCTGGCTCCAGCAGCCCCCCGCCAGACTGACGGCGTGATCCTGGTGGGCTTCTCCAAAGGGAAGGAAGGAACAAGTGTTTTGGAAGCGCGGCGTGTCCCGTTGGGTCTGTGTCCATACCTGCCTGACCCTGGTACCTGCTGTGTTTTCTTTCTCAGGGCAAAGTGTCCAGCTGGAAAGGTGTCAGTGGTTCAGGAGGGTCTTGACCATGACCCCTTCAACGCCAGACGGGTGGAACGTGGACCCCTTTCCCGGTGTGGGTGCCTCTGCAGCAGACAGTTAAGGCTGTCGCGTGTCTTTTGTCTTGCTGTGAAGGTGTCTTGTCTTATTTTTGACTCCTTCCCTTTCTTATAAGCTTTCTTTGTCCTTGGTTCTAGAAGTGCTGCCTGCAAACGGTGGCAAGGAAGCTTGCTGTAGGGCGTAACGACGTGCTGACCCATCTGCAGAGCCAGCCGCAGTTCAGAGCCTGCAGGTGAGCTCCTGGTCATTCCTGCTCTAACCCGAGTGCTGATACACACAGGCACGGGGGCACTTCAGGGAATAACGGGGGCCACAGAACCCCCCCTTTCACCTCTTGCTCAAGGCTCTCTGTTTCCCCACGGGCAGCGCCCACTGTGGCTGCTCTGCAGCCCCTGCTTGTCCCAGCCCCGGGGGTCTCCCTCTACTAAAAAGCCTCCTTATTGGGGCGGATATAAAAGGATCTGGTGGGGTCCAGGGGCAGGACAGGAGAAGAGGCGCTGGTCACCTCTATGGTCATGTTACAGAATTTGCTCTGCTTCCCCAGCACTCTGGTGTGTTTGATCTCCAGGTAGAAGGACCAGCTGGAGGTCGTCCCGTAGACCGTGCGTGAGCTGCCAGGGTTGGTAGATCAGGAAGGGATGGGACCAAGACGTGGATCATCTCCTTGTTTCTTGCTGGTCCAGCTCTCCCGGCAGAGCAGGCTGCCTGCCGTAGCCAGGTTTTGGCAGTGGGAGTGTGGATTCCCCCAGCAGAGGAGAGCGCCGTGGTCTTGGCTCGCTCCACTAAGCGTTACCACATTTCTTCCAACTTCCACTTCCTCTGGGCTGAGTTTCAGCTCAGCTTTCTTCTTCCAGATGCTCGTATCTCACAGACGTCTCCTTCCTTGTGATGAAGCTCCTTGAACCAGATGAGAAGATGGGGTGTATTCAAACGCCTGTGTCAGCTTGGTGGCACTGGAGTTTTAGTCCCAGATCTCCAGAAAGAGGAGGAGGGGGAGATTGCAGTGCTTCATATGTCTCTCCACCAGACAATGAACTGCCCAGATTGTGTGATGTGAATTTCCCCACGTAATGTGAATTTCCCCATCAGCTTTGGGCTCCCTCCCTAAATCTGAGCTGTTCCCTGGACTCGGAAGGGCCCGATGGCATGTGCGGAACTGCCAGAGCTCCCGCGGATTCAAGGCATTGGTCAGGCAAATGGCTAATGTTTGCTATTCTGGACGTTAATTTCATAAAATTAATCTAACACATCTTGAGGGAAATTAGCGCGTGCAGATGCTATCATTTATCACAATTATTTTAAAAGCCCTAATCTAGCACTTCATCGAATTCTTCACATCCACGCGCCCGTCGAGCGCCGCAGGAGAGCGTCCCTGCCCGTGGAAGCGCCGTGTCCCTGCGGAAGGGTGGGGGGACACCTGGGAGCACCCCCAGGAGGGGATGTCACCACCCCACGTTAACTGGGGACACCTTATTGCTGAGTACGTGCCATCTCACAGTGCTGTCAGCCATGAAGATCTGGGCAAGGAACCCACCCCTGGTCCCTCCACAGGTCTCTAGGCTCCAATGATGCCGTTAGCCCAAATCAGGGCAAAAACTGCTCAAATTTCCGATGAATCAACTAATTGAAGGACAAAACATTGAAAGCTCTCAAGGTGTTCCTCTGTGAACCCTGTGGCGCATACTTTGAACAGTGACTTTTTCTCTTAGGGGAAAAAAAAATGTATTTATAACTAAATACGTCTTTAAAAGCTGTTGGTTTGAAAAAGCTGCAATAATCAGGTTTCCCTGAAAGGGAAAAAAAAAACCAAACCAAACCAGACAGGACACTACTTCTATTTTGTGAATCTTTCAGTTAAATGAATAGTGATTTTCATTTTTTTTGGCAAGGACATCCTGCTTATGTCTACTTTTGATGGCTCTTGGTGCCATGGAGCCCTCAGGAGCTGGATGGGGAGCAGGGGGGGCTGTGGCTGGAGCAGTGGACGGGGTTTTGCGACGGTTTGCTGGATTTGTCTGTATTTTCATCACACTTTGTATTAACCCATCCGTGCTTCTCTCTTGTACCTCTCAGGGCCTGCCAGTTGAGCCGACAGACAATTACCTGGGACGGACCCGCTCCTCCTCCTCGGCTATAAACACGTCAAGGTACAATGGGAAGGAAATAAAGATGGGATTTTGAATGTCATACTTTGGGTATTCGCTTGGCATTTCCAATGCCCCGCGTAAACAATAAATTATCATCTGATGTAATTCAATATAATTCTGCTTCCAGTACAGGAGGCGGAGGGGGAAAGAAAAAGCTATATTCAGAGATTGAATCAAATGGCTTGATTTTTCAGAGGCACAAAGCACCTGAGAGTTCCCAGTGACTCCTCGTGTTAGCAGAGATTTTCCTCCAGATAAAGAACTTGTGATAATGAGCTGCGAGGCTGAATGGTTAAAACAATTATCCCCCAAGAAATTCCCAGAGCTTTTTTCAGCAAGGCAGAGCAGCTAAAGCTGGCAGAAAAGAAGTCATTTGAACAATTTTTCATGGGAAAATATACTTTTGATGAATCTGGGATGATTTGCAGGAACATTTCACTTTTCATACAATCTCTTAGCAAAATAATTTTGAAAGGATTCACAACAAAAAGGAAAATTAGCTTTCCAAGTGATTTTAGGTTTGCATTTTCTGCAATCTAAAATGATGGATAAGGATTAAAAAGCTTCATTTCCATAAGGTGATGTTGATATTTGCAAACTGAGATATTTGGGAGTTTCCATGATACAAGTATTTTTAGTATTTGGATTTTCCTGATTCAATAGAAAGCCAAATTTTAGAGGAAGAATTCCTTTAAAGGCAAAAAAAGTTCTTTTTCTGTATGCAGTTGGTTATCACGGAGTCGCGTTGCCCACCCTTAGCCCAAATGCTGTGCGAGTCTCGGCTTGATGCTCTGGAGGCCAGCGCGAGGTAGGCGGCCAGTTGTGGTTTCTGAGCCCCACTCTGCAAGGATTCGTGGGCAAAATAAGACATCTGCCTTGCTGGTGTGATTTTTATTAAAAAAAGAATAATGCAGGGGAGCAGCAGGTCCAGTTCAGCTGTGCTGCTGGTCACTCAGTGCTCCTGCTGGACCGACCTGGGTGCGTCCGAGCTGTGTAACTGCAGAACAAGATGCCAGTGTTTCTCAAAAACACAGGCTTTTGCCTCAATGACATGCTTTGTGGGAGTAATTAATGTGTATTTAATTATTATCTAAGTTGTGAAGAAATGTTCTGAGGAAGTCGTATCTTCAGCACAAGTTCTTTCAACTTTTTTCTTTCAGATAAATTTCTTATTTAGACTCGCAGCATTTTGTGTTTTGTGTGATAACACCAACAGGAGACTCCTTAGCAAGAGTCACTGCTTACAATTTTTGCCTTTAAGGCTATCTCGTAATTATGTATTTAACTAATCAACACTCCAGAACTTCCAGATGCAACAGATACAGGGTTTGTGAATGATTTCCCTATATACGTCTTAATTTTCTAGCAGCAGCTGTAATTTATGGGATTCCACACGGAATAGCAGGGCTAATGACGAGCAAATGTGTTTGTAAAGTTGTGCCGGATGCAGACGCGGGAATAGGGTGGAAGGGGTGGAAACAGATGACTTCGGAGCGTCAAAGCTCCCGCCTCTTCTCCGTAAACGCTCCCAAATCCCGGCTGGGCGAAGCGGAGCCCCACCAGCAAGGGCTGGGGGGCACCGGGGGCCGGGAGGGGATGCCCGAGGGATGTCCCGACCACAGGGCATCACGCTCAGCAGTGGAAGCTGGGAAGGAGCAGGAAGGGGACGCTTGGGGTGATGGCGTTTGTCTTCCCCAGCCACCGTTGGGCGTGATGGAGCCCGGCTGTCCTAGAGGGATGAGCTCCTGCGGTGGGGAGGAAAGAGGGAATTCCTCCTCCTGCTGTGCTTGCGCTTTACCTTTTAAACTATATCTCACCCCACCAGTTTTGGCACTTTTACCCATCTGGTTCTCCCCCATCCCACTGCCGGGAGCAAGAGAGGGGCTTGGAGGGCTGCGCTGGCCACCGGGGTGAACCCCCAGCTGCTCTCCCAGGTGGGACCTGGGGCACGGCGTGGAGACGGGCAGAGGGGAGAAAAGCTCTCCGTGGCGAGTTGATAATCATTGATGTTCCCATTAAAGAGCAAGGAAATGCTTAAGTTAAAGCTAATTTCTGCTGAAAATGTTTCCAATTTCTTTCCTTAAATCTACTGGGCCTTTCTGGTTGGATACGCTGGTGTAAAACCGGCACAGCCAAATGCAGAACGTGGAGAATATTTAGCCTCCAGTGCAGAGGGAAGCTGCGTTTCTCCAGTTCCCATGTTGATGATACGTGATGTGAACTGAATTCACAGAGGGGTAGGGCTCATCATGGAGGGGCTGCCAGGGAAAACTGCCTGCCTGGTCCTGCCAGGTTGAGGAGCCCACTGCTGGGAGCGTGTTGAGATCCCTCGTCTTGCTAAAGTCCGTTTTTCTTGGCAATTCTCAGCAGTAGATTTTTCCACTCGTGAACCCCCAGATCATCAAAGGAAGTGATGTGGGCCCCCCTGAGCTGCGTGGGATTTGTCACTGAGTATCCGTGCGCTAAGGCACCAGCCTGACACTCGGATGCACTTTGTTTTCAAGCGGGAATTCTTTAGGACTTTTTTCCTTTGAATTACCCAGCCCCACCGTTTCCCCACTTTTCCCCTGGGAGCAGGTGTTCCCGCGGCATGTTTTGCAAATGCTCAGGGTTCAACCCAGCGCTGGGTCTGCGTTTGGGCTCCTCTCGTGCTAAATACTGACCTATATTGCAAACTGGGGGGGCTCGTGTTTCTGGCCNAAAAAAAAAAAAAGACGACAATAAAAATTGCTCGGTGACTTTTTCTAACCTTTGTAACATGTATTTTACCCACCGAGAGCGCTGCCTCTCCACGCCGCGGGCTCAGGCAGTGAAACAGAGAGATTATAAATATACTGTTCACTGGGAAAGTGCCTTTTTTTCTTCTGAAGTGAGCTTTCAGGGAATATTAATTTATTCATTCTGTTTTAATCTTTCACTCGTTCATTCTGCATGGTTTATATCTTTGTAGGGCTGAAGTCCTGCATGGTGCTGGGACGATGTCTGATCGTGGCTCAGGTCACCGAAGGCTAGACAGCCCTTGCGTGCTGCTCAAAGTGACGTTTAAATGGCCAAAAAGCATGCAGAATCAGCCCAACCGTGTGCCTGGCTCTCCTCCCGGGCCCACCTCGCACACTGGACTCTTACTCCTTAAGAGCCATTCGCACTTAGGTGCAAAATTGATGATTATAAAAGTCTGGTGTCTCTGGGCTGCTCCTGGAGCCAGCAGAGGTCAATAAACGGAGGTGACACTGTCCCACTGATGGACAGGGTCTCTGTCCTGGGGCTGGCACGGGATGTGTGAGAGGGAAACCTGGGGGCTAAAAACCTGTCTGTGAGAGGGGGAAAAAAAAAAAAAATTCAGTGGGTTTTGGAAAAGGATGGTTTACAGCTGAAAAAAAGAAAGTTTGAATGGGAAGTTTCCATCCTGCTCCATTCGGAACAGAAATGACTCGTGGTGCTGCCTTGCTTATGAGAATAGTTCTTGGTTATNTCTGCATCTTGACAAAAAAAAAAAAAGACGACAATAAAAATTGCTCGGTGACTTTTTCTAACCTTTGTAACATGTATTTTACCCACCGAGAGCGCTGCCTCTCCACGCCGCGGGCTCAGGCAGTGAAACAGAGAGATTATAAATATGCTGTTCACTGGGAAAGTGCCTTTTTTTCTTCTGAAGTGAGCTTTCAGGGAATATTAATTTATTCATTCTGTTTTAATCTTTCACTCGTTCATTCTGCATGGTTTATATCTTTGTAGGGCTGAAGTCCTGCATGGTGCTGGACGATGTCTGATCGTGGCTCAGGTCACCGAAGGCTAGACAGCCCTTGCGTGCTGCTAAAAGTGACGTTTAAATGGCCAAAAAGCATGCAGAATCAGCCCAACCGTGTGCCTGGCTCTCCTCCCGGGCCCACCTCGCACACTGGACTCTTACTCCTTAAGAGCCATTCGCACTTAGGTGCAAAATTGATGATTATAAAAGTCTGGTGTCTCTGGGCTGCTCCTGGAGCCAGCAGAGGTCAATAAACGGAGGTGACACTGTCCCACTGATGGACAGGGTCTCTGTCCTGGGGCTGGCAAGGGATGTGTGAGAGGGAAACCTGGGGGCTAAAAACCTGTCTGTGAGAGGGGGAAAAAAAAAAAAAATNAGTGGGTTTTGGAAAAGGATGGTTTACAGCTGAAAAAAAGAAAGTTTGAATGGGAAGTTTCCATCCTGCTCCATTCGGAACAGAAATGACTCGTGGTGCTGCCTTGCTTATGAGAATAGTTCTTGGTTATATCAAGTCTTTATGCTATCGAGGAGTGATAAGGGTTGTGTTCTCTCCTTGCAAAGTTGCGAGCAGTGGCGGCCAGAGAAGGGACAAGGAAAAACTTCTCACGGGTGGCAGAGAGCAAGAGGAGGAGCTGGTGTAGCTGGGGAGGAAGAGTGTGGGACTTTGAACTGAGTAGCTAACCTTTAATGTGAAAGCAGCAAGTAGCCGTTTCTAAAATTAACGCCTGGGAATTCTATTAATTTTCTTTTCCACAGATCTTCATCGATGTGGGCACAGGACCACGTGGTGGCTGGTCCCATGGCTGGGGCCGCTGAGGACACCTTACGTCCCGCACCGCTGCTCCCCCTCCAGACCTTCCTTAGCACGTGGCCAGAAGCGGTTGGATTTCAAAGGGATATTTGACAGAGGAAAGTGCTTAACCTGGAGAGGCGAGGAGAACTTTAGCAGGTGAAGGAGGGGCTGGAGAGAGTAAGAAATTATTATCTGTGAGCACATGGGGAATATTTTCTGAAGTGCTTTAACCTGGGGAATTTTTTTCCTGAAGGGGATGGTGGTAAATCAAAGAAAAGGGGGGGTTCCTAATTGTGGGATTAATTTGTGGACTATTTTGAGAGCTGGCAAGATCTATCTGGAGATCTAAACTATGTATTTTATCAGTCCATTTTTTCTGAAGAGCTACCCCTTGCTTGCAACTGTAAGAAATCTGTATTACAACTCCCAGGGAAGCCCGTTTCATACATCATTTTAGTTCCCTGTGTGCCTCTCGCTGGTGCCCGGTGATACATTATTTATAGTCTAAAATAGCGAGCGATAGCCTGGGAAAACACGTTCTCTGACAGCTCCCGGGGCAGGTTCGGCACATATTTCCGCCGTGAGATGTACCTGACATCACCCCGCTTCTCGCCAGCCGGCCTTCGGGAGCTGGTGGCCTCTGACGCTGCTCCTGCAGGGCTTGGAAAAAGGGGAAGGTGGCGATGCCCCGTGTCCTCCCAGCCCTGCCTGGGGGAAGCCACTGCCAGCACCCCCAGCGATGGCCTGGGTGGTGGAGAGGAGCACGGCAGCGTTGGGACCGCCCTGAGAGCGATGGCCCCGGGAGCGGAGCGGAGGGATGGGAGGGTGTTTGGATCAGCTGCACGCAGACAGGCAGGTTGCTTAAAAATTTATTTGATCTAAGAATTTATTTATTTATTTCCCCCCCGACAAGTTCTGCTGGCTGTGGTTTGCGGCGGGTGGAAAAAGCCAGCTCCAGCCCTGGAGAGCTGGAAGAGTGAGACATCTCCGTTGTACTCCAGAATGGGAAGAAACTGAGACGTCATTTTTCCGGCCGTGCATCATTCCCTGAGAATAAGCGTGCATATTTTACATAAGAATTGCATAATTACTCTCTACCTCTGCACGAGGCTAGTTCTTTTGCATCTCATAATACCGGGAGTCTTTAATAGACATCTTAAAGTCCCGTTATCTTTGGCAGCATCCTGGCAGCTTGGCACGCAGCGCGAGCTGTGACAATGACACCAGCTCCCTTTTCCCCCCCCCCGTAACCACCGCGTCACCAAGAATACAGGGAATTTGGCAGAAGAAGCAACCAAAGGCTGACCGGGTGTGCATGTGAGCGGCAAACCCAACCCCTGGGTCTGGTTAGGATTTCGTGTGTGTTATTTTGGCCTGTGGTTTGCTTTAGCTCTCTCTTTCCAGTATTTTTCATACCGTGCTGGACGCTGCTCCTTGTCTCAGGGACCTCCATGAAACTTGTCTCTGAGCCACTTGCAGTATTCCCTTGAGGCAGCAGGAGAAACGGTGGGGCTTTCAAACTGGGGTTTATGGGGAAAATCCTTCTCTTGGTGATTTACGTCACTGGTTTGTCCTCCCGATCTGCAGCGGGGAAGGCGGTGGTTTCACGGGCTGTTGGATGATGCTCTTCACAGGGGTGGCTTTTCCTTTGGCCCTTTGCAAGGGCTGCTTTTGGGTACCGATGTCTGGTGGTGTCCTGGGAACTGCTGATGTTCGTGTAAGCTGCCCCAGGCGCCGTGACCTCAGGGTGAACACCTAGGCCATCTGAATATTGCATTAAATGGATTTATTCTAAACACGGAGCCCTGAGGGCCCTGGGAAGCGTGGGGGCTCTTCTGCTGGGCGATGCTCAGGCAGTTACAGCTGTTTTCTGAGGGACTCGGCAGGTTCTGCAGGGACTTCAGGGCAATGGTTGTCTGAGTGAAGTATTGCAATCATAGAATCACAGAATGGTTTGGGTTGGAAGGGACCTTAAAGACCACCCAGTTCCATCCTGGGACACCTCCCACCAGCCCAGGTTGCTCCAAGCCCCCTCCAACCTGGCCTTGAACCCCTCCAGGGATGGGGCAGCCACAGCTTCTCTGGGCAACCTGGGCCAGGCTCTCACCACCCTCACAGCAAAGAAGTTCTTCCCCAGATCTCAGCTCCATCTCCCCTCTTCTTACCACAGCACACGTGCCACAGGTGTAGACGCGGGCTCAAAGCCTCAACAACCAGCAGAGCAGGCAAAATGTGTTGGGTTTTTTTTTCCCACAAAAGTGATTCTTAGAAATCATCAATAGTTTTTAATAATTATTTTTTATTAACAGGGGAGAATAGCTCTCTGGATAAATTAAGACAAAAGAAGGGAAAGCCGAGGTGGTGGGCGTTTCTGAATCCCTGTTTATCACATTCTAATGTTGATGGAAAAAGGGAGAAAAACGTTGATGGCATTTTTGTGAAATTCCACCCGTTTATGACCATATGAAATGAAAGCTTTTATACACTTATAAAGAAGCTCCAAAGGGAACAAATATGTTTTTCCTCCTGAAGTCTGCTTAAAGCATATAACAAATACAATTGCGCAGCTCAATATTTCATATAAAACAATATGCTCTACCATTTTAATTTTCCCTTACAAAATTGATTTTATATGAATTCATGTTGCATTATTTTCCGATTCCAACCAAATTAGAACTATATAGATATAAATGATATACATTACATTTATTATACATAATCTGGGTAAGAATGAACTAATTCATCAACCATACCTCAGCTTTCCTACAAATTGTCTTTTGTGGCGGTTTTGCTTTTATTATGTGTAAAGTCTCACAGTCGTGGGCTTATTTGCCTGGGTTTGTAACTATTGCAGTCCTGGTTTAATTGTGTTTCTAGGTAGGGATTTGCAGGGTCCATGGAGGAGCAGGTCCCAGCCCGGGGCGCAGGGGGTGACAGCATCTCTCGGGCGAGCTGCCCGAAGCGGCCGGGGACGAGGGGGGGCCGGGCTGTCATCTCCATCACGCGGAAATTGGTCTTTCGGTGTAATTTTCCTCCAGTAATTAGTCTCTCTGTGATTTTTTAGGCTCCGTGTCGTGGTGTGAATGCAACATGTTCGACAGCATACCTGCCGGGGGAAAATATCGGCTGCGATGGGTAAGGAAATATCATTTTTCATGAAAGACATCAGGAAAAATTGAACATGGAACTTCTGAGCAGTCGGGGGCGCGGTGACTTTCAGTGACGGGGGGGGGACGACTCTATCTGAGCCAGCCCTCCTGTGACAAACCATGCCTCTTTCCTCACCCATTTGGGCTTTTTTATTCTGTGCGGGGCGGCACGGGCTTTGTTAATGCCCGGGATCCAAATGGGATCGCTACGGGCAGGAGATGTTTCACATAAACCACTTGTAGCTGCAGCAGGCACGGGGGGGGGGGAGAAAAGGAGGGGCTGAGAACCAGAGAGAGCAGAACAGCCCTGCAGGAGTGAAGGGCTCGCTGCTTTACAGGAGTCCCAGGATGGTTTGGGGTGGGACTGGATGGGCTTTAAGGTCCCTTCCAACCCTGGACACCGCCCACCAGACCGGGTTGCTCCAAGCCCTGTCCAGCTGGCCTTGAACCCCTCCAGGGACGGGGCAGCCACAGCCGTGGGTGTGATTCTGTCACAGGGTTTGGGATGGGAAGAGATTAGTTGACTTTGGCGCAAATAATTGCTGCTAATTAAAATTAAGCTTGAGTATTGAGTTGGGTCTTAATATTGTAAGCGAGGTGAGTACATACAGGTTTTATTTTTTAATACTGGGTCAACCTTATTGGAAAATGGTCGTTTCCAGTGGGTGGTGGAGCCGGGAAGGGGCCGGGGCTGCTGCTGGAGGGGCTCAGGGGGCAGAGGGCTCCAAGCTGACCATGTTCTTCCCACCAAGGAGCAGAGCCAGGCTCCGGAGCTGCTGCTGGCACCCCGTGGGGACACCGATGGGCCCGCGCCGGAGCAGTGTCCGGGGGCTTTGGCTGGAAGAGCTGTGCGGGGTGGGCAGGAAGCCCCTTCCCAGGCTGGAAATCAGCTCGGAGCGTCGCATCCATCATGCCCAAATTGCTCAGCAACCTCCAGGACAGCGTGAGCAGCCAGGCAGCATCTGTTCCTCCCCTCCGGAGCCGCCCTGATGGACTGCCAAGGACGGAGCTCCCTCCTCCCGACGTCCCCCTGTCTGGAAGCCCAAGGTGAGACGGAGTCGACGTAAAGCGGGGCAGGGGGTGCAGACCCCACTTTTTCCCTGACCCCACTTTCTCCCTAAGGACTCATGGTGCAACCACCACCGAAACTCCTGGGGTCTCCCCCAGCTGGTCGGGGGGGGGGACTGAGTGAAGGGGAGTCCCTCTCACGCCCCCCCCAGCACTAACGCTGCCTGAAATAAGGCTTCAAAATGCTTTTATTAAGGGATGTGAAATTAGATAATGCAGGGTACTGGGTTTAGTGGAAGTTAAAATGCCGTATGTGTTGGGGCTTGCAGGATGCTCTGTTATTTTTAACATCCACACATTTGCAGGGATTGTAACCAAATCTGTTTTCCAACAGGAATAAAAGCACGGGCTTAGGTATTTTATGAATGGCAGCTGTGTCAGGGGCCGTTCAATAAAATAAACCCACCCCTGTTCAGGGGTGCTATTAATCCAGGCAGGAATTTTGCTGGGGCTGGGCAGGGTGTGTGGAGCGGGGTGAAAGCCTGGGTCTGGCCAGCGGGAGCTGGGCTGGGCTCCCCCGACAGCGCAGCTCCCACCGGGGACGTTTAAAGGGGATGTTTTCCGAGGGGATCGGGGGAGAGTGTCCTTGCCAGGGCTTCCCGCATCCTCCTGAGGGGGGGCTGGCAAAACCAGCTTTTTTGACCCCTCCTGGCTGGAAGCGTGGGGGGGGACACTGGTGTCTCTGCCAATGAGGTGCAAAAACCACACCCTTTTCTGCCTTTAAATTGCACCTTTTTTTATTTTTTTATTTTTATTATGATAATTGGAAGAACTGATTTTTTTTTTACAGTTAGTTTATCATGGAGAAGACTTGTGTCTGCAGCAGGTGAAGGGGATGGCAGTACAAAGGGCAATCAATAAATGAGGGGCGGGGGGGCAATATTAGGGCCAATAGCAGCGGGGCTGTTGCACCTGCACGCGCTGTGCTCGTTAGGCACAAGCGTAAAGGAAAATAATATTGTTGTTGTTTCTGTCGTTATTGTGATTATTGCTCCTGTGTCCTGCTGGGGAGGAGGGGTGCGAAGCCCCAGGTGGCAGCTCCACAGGGTGGTTGGAGACCCCTGGGGAGGTGAGTTTCGGTGTCCCCCCAGCCCTGTGGACCCCCAGCTCTCCCAGAAATAGTGACGATGGTGGTGGCGGTGGCAATGGTGGCATGTGGGGCCAGGGCCACCCCCCTGAGCACAGCTGGGTGCGTGCTGGCAGAGCTGCTCTTGCATCCCTCCCCATATTGGACCATCTCAATGTTCCAATCTTCATCTTCAGACCTGCCCTGGAGCTCCTGGAAGCTCTGAAGGCTCCAGGCACCCATGGGGAACAGTGAGACCCATGTGCCACCGTGGTGTGGGGTGACAGCAACATGGCACGTGCTGCCAGCACCTCACCTGCCTATGGGCAGGGTGTCCCCAGCCCAGGCGGTGCCTTGGTTTGCCACAAAGGGCCACCACAAGCCCTCCCTGTGGGCGCTTGGTGGGTTCTGGGGTACTTCACGGCTTCCCTGTCCCCTCCAGCCACCGTGGCCACCCTTTCCCTGGTGGCTGGCCCACCCGGGTGGGAGCGTGATGGGAAATGCCAGCCTGTGCCTGCGCTTCCCATCGCTAAGCAACGGCGGGTGAGATATATCCCCGTCTCTGCTGCTCCCATTTGGCACCTCCCACCATGTTCCTCCGTGTGCAGTTGCACAGCGTGGCGGATAAAAAGCCCGTTTTTCTATCTTTGGGTGCCAGCGCACATTGTAGCCACCGGCGGGAGGACGGGCAAGGAGTGAAGGGTGACATCGGGACCCCGAGCAACTGCCTGCACCGAGATGCTGCGGTTCATCTCGGGGCCGGGTGCTGCCAAGCAAAGTCCAAAAAGTTATTTTTTTAATTTTTTTTTAATTTTTTTTTTTTTTTTCACATCAGAACTTCAAGCCGATCAAAGAAACAAACACTTTTAATGAAACATATGCAAGATACTTAGAAGGAGAAGATTCACAATGCATCTGCTGCGGGACCAGAAGGCTTATCAAAAGTGTGAAGTAGGAGGAGAAAAATTACTAGTGTATGATGCCAGAGAAGATTACAGAAATATTAAGCAGAAGGAATGTAAACACGTATAGCTGGTGAGAGCTGGTGCGGGGCTCGCACCGCACAAAGAGCCCCCGTGCAGCGCGGGGCGGAGGATGCTCTGGCTGGCGTGTGTGAGAGCCAGCGAGCAGGGGATGCACCCAGGCACCCAGCCCAGCCCTCCCGGCCCCGCTGGGCTCCCAGGGATCAGGCAGGGCCGGCCACGGCCACCTCTTGGAGGACGGTCGCCTCCCTGGAGCCCCTCTCTCCTGCCACCCGGCTCCAGCTCGATGGTGGAACCTCAGCGGAGAGCTCGCCACGCATCCAGTTCAGCTCTCCTCAGAGCCCAGCAGCCTTGCAATGGCAATTTATTTGCATTTTCCTGATGAAACAAAAGCTTCCATGAATATAATCCATTTTCTTGCAACGCGTTTTATTGAAAATGTAAATATCGTGGAAAGCTGTAATTTCTGATGATAATACAGTAGGTTTATTATCAGCGGGAATATCGCGTAATTATTTCTGTTCCACATTCAGGAGCGTGCAGACATATGGCTTATCTATTTCAGCCACTGGCCAAATTCTGCTCTCCCTTAACCCTTGCAACCTCGGTGAGTTCAGCGAGGCTGCACAATTATAGCTGGCAGCAGGATCTGGCGCTCTTATTTCTTCTTAAATGAATTTTTTTTATTATTTTATTTTTTTTCCATTTCCAAGCTGCCTTCCCGCCCCCCCACGTACAGGCTGCTGTCCTTGCCCTGCGTTAATGGTTTTGCTTCTCCCTTCTCGGTGCTGGCGGTAGTCTCTAATGGTTTTTCTCTGGCTGTAAGTGCTACCACCAGCTCCGCTGTGGGGGACTGGGGTGTCCCAGAGGGGTCTCTGCCCTCTCCCCAGGCTGCTGGTGCTTTTTGGGGGGAGCCCAGTGTGGGCTGAGTGTCCTGTCTGTCTCCCCGTTCTTTCCCACCTCTTTTCCTAACACCCACTCAGGAAAATCCCCGTTTTTCCCTTCGGCACTCCATTTTCCTGCTCGGCATCGCTCTGTGGGCGGGTGGGGGACGAGCCAAGTGGGTCCCGGCTGCCAGGTCAGTTTTGCCCGAGGTTACCAGTCACAGAAGACCCACTGGCATATGCCGAGGTGGCTGGGAGGCAGGTTTAATGTATGCTCCTGACCTTTCCGATCGTTCTTCTGAGCTCTGCATCTGCGAGGCTGCCTGGTCGCCCAAGAGGGACGGGTCTCCTCCCTCTGCCCTGTTCGGGAGATGAAGCCCCCACCGCCTCCTCCATCTTCTCGACTGGAGAAGGAGGGGCAAGAGGCAGCAGGCTCTGAAACAAGCTGCTGTGTGGGCATCATGGTCAGTCACCTCTTTCTGAAACTGCTGGCAGGTGCTCCCTTGCCTTTGGTGGACATGGGTGCCAACAGGAGTGGGGTAGAGTAGGGGTAGAGTTGACCACCCTCTCAGTAGAGAAGTGCTTCCAGTCCAGAAGGTTCAAGTCTTCAAGGAAGGTTGCCACACTGCTGGCCGTGGACCACCAGCGGTCCAAGGAGCAGAAGCTGGGGACCTTTCTTCTTATTTCCAAGCAGCGATTCTGGGTTTGCATCACGGTGATGAAGAAGCACCTCCAAACTCTGCGTTCCGGTGAAGGGCAGCGTCCGCTTTGGAAAAGCTCAAGCATTCCCCATAGACACACCATTTATTGGGCTTTGTAACTCCCTCTCCGGGTGACAGGTACAGCCTGGAGCGTTGCGTTCCGCTCGGCACGGTGTCGCTGGTTGGAGAAGCAGCCCTAGCAAAAAGTCAGATTTCTCCGAGGTTTTCAGCATTTGTAAAAGCAAGCTGGAAACGAAAATAATAAATAAAGACATGCAAATAGAATCCTTTCCAAAACACCCATGCTCAAGTGGGGTTTTTTTTCTACCACTGTTTTTAAAAAAGCATCTGGCAAGCCTTTCTTCAAATTTATTTTAGCTAAATGCAAACAAACAACTCCTCTAATAGGCATAGTAGCGCATTCATTAACAGTTCTGGCTACAGCTTTTGAAGATAAGGTGAGGAAAAAGTTCTTTAATTTTACTTGTGGAAAAATATCCGACTGCCATGAAAGGGATTTTAATGTTAAATAACAAAGAGTGTAAGTGTATATATACACTTTGAGCAACCTGCTCTAGTGGAGGTGTCCCTGCCCATGGCAGGGGGGTTGGAACTAGATGATCTTTAAGATCCCTTCCAACTCTAACGGTTCTATGATTCTATATAAAGCCCTGCCAGGGCAGACATCGCCTTTTCTGCTTCTCCTGGTGATGGGGGAGCTGCAGGAGGAGCCCCAGCCCCATAGAGCGGTTGCTGCATTGCAATTGCTGCATTGATGCACAGCTCTTCTGCTCTGCTCAGATATTGGGATGGACACCGGGCTTCACCCAGGAATAAAGCCAAACTGTAAAAGAAAACCACCCCAAATCAAAAGAAAGCAGCCTGTTCCTGCCTTGTACAGCGCCTGGGGGTTTTTGCTTCTCGATGGACCTGTGTGAAGTGGATGGTAATGTTTCATGGCTCCAAACTGTTCCTTTCCCTTTGCTTTCTGAAAGAACAGCCCTGCTGGAAGGGCTGGCCCCCGGTGTGGGATGTCACCGTGTGATGGTGGGACAGGGGTGTCCCAGGGGTGGCCAAGGGCAAAGACCAAAACGCCTGGCTGGGGTTTCCCTCATTTCAGACTGTTTTGGTCCATGGATTCAGAATAGCAGGAGGTTGTGTTTATTGTTGTGATATTTGTCGGTAAACTCCCACCCAAGTGGCCAGCGCAAATAGTCAAGCTTCCCTTTTTTCAGCGTCGTCTGTATGCAACGAGCGTCTCGATTCCAGCAGGACTCTTTGTTTTGGTCCTACGTCCAGGACTCGATTACACCAGGACGGGGAACCCCTTCTCCAGGGTCACCTCAGATGAAGGAGATGCCAGTGCCCGGTGAGGGATGGGAACCCCAGGGGATGCTGGAAGTGATGCTCAAGCCTTGGATGCCGTCACCTTTGAGTGCAGCCCCACCGAAGCTGGCGCACAGGCTCCGGAAATACAGGGAAGTAGCGGGGAAAACATGTTTGCCGCAGTATAAATGAGACTCATTAGAAAGCGAGCGGAAAAGATGGGGCCGAGCTGAGGCGGGAGGACTAAGAGTTTCCCCCCGATTCGCTTAATATTCATCCCGCGTCGTGGCTAAGAAGTGGCTGCATCCTTGCAGAAGTGGCAGCGCACACCTGCGCGTCCCGGCGGTTGTCTGGGGCCTCCGCCGCGCGCCGCCGGCCCCGAGCCACCGGTAATCACGTCAGGTGACTCGGGAGAAGCCGGTGTCTTCGCGCAGAGCTCGGGCGGGAGCAGGTAATGAGTATTCCCATCTCAGCAGATTTCTAATGCAAACTCGTACAGAGAAATATTACACATTAGCCTCCTTTAGAGGAAGCTCATTAAAGTAGGAGTGTTTGCGCTCCCACTGCTCTATGAAGATGTTGCATTTTTCAAATTTGATTCCGAAACCAATTAGTTTTCCATACTATAAATGCCTGCCTTCATACACTGCGCATTAGAAGGCAGGCTTGTCATTTCTGTAATGGGAACCATTATTTGAGCTGAGAACGTTTGTTCTGGCGAGCGGAGTTGGTTTTCCAGCGCGTAAAGCAAAGGCGTTGCTTGTCCTTCGCCTGCCCCTTCTTGCACCCCCGCCTCCTGGGTGCTTCAGCGTCCAGAGGGTCCCGTCCTTGGGTTTTCACTTTCTCTGAGATCAGCCCAAGTTTAACGCTGCTGAAAAATGTCCTTCGTGTGTCTGCACCCTCAGAATGAGAGCCTGGGACCTCTTCTTTCTGGGCGACCCATGGCCACAGGAGACGGAAGGTGGTACCCGTGCTGCCCGTTCTCACCACCCCAAGGGTTCCACTCACCTTGGGGGGACCCCTGTGGGTCCCTGCCACCAGTCCCTGGAGCCACACGGCAGGGGTTCCCGGGTGGGAAGGAGGATGCAAGTGTCCAACTTTGCACCCCTGGGAAGCACCCCTTAGTGGATAAATGGTAAGTTTTCGCTTTACCCTGTTTTAAAAGTATTGCGCTGGCATAAAATCCCTTTCCTTTTTAGACGGATGCAGTGCAAGAAGCTGGAGATGTTTCGAAGACATACACAAGGAATCCGTTAAACTGCATTTGCATTAAATTAACTTGGGTGGTCCCCGCGTTATCGAACATCTAAAGGAGCGGAGAAAATGTACAGCTTCAGAAACGTATTATCACGTCTAGCGTAGCGGCGACCTGTTTAGCTGATGTCAATGTGTTTTCTTTTAGGAGGGCTCCCTCATTTTTTCGCTCGCGGTGAAGCTCTCCAGCCTCCCCGAAAAGGCCTGGATGGGTGGTTGTGGGTGTTTGGCAGCATGTGTGGGGCCAGGGCTGCTCGCCGCGGTGGTTACCGGAGGTCGTGACTAAGAGCCATCAGGCAGGGATAACACCAGCGCTGCCTTTGGGAAGGAACAATGGAAAATTCTCTTCATTTTCTGCAGCAAAACAGAGCTATTGCCACATGATTGCTCATTAGCAGCAAACAATAATTCTCTTTGTATTTGTCCGCGTTCAGCGCAGCTTTATAAAAAGTCGGTGCCTGATAGAGTAAATCATTGAAATGAAGACGGTGAGCCAAATTTAGCTTTCATTTACTGCCCTCAGGAGAGATGACCAGAATGTCATTAATAAAGTAAACAGCAGTAGGTGGCTTACGAGTAAAAGACATTAATTCCTGAAAGCAGGACACACATGGCATCGTGTACGTTGGCCAATAGTTTAAAAATAATTACGTCTGAGTTGTTTATACAAACATGGCTAGATTTTGGGTTTATCTGAACTGATCAGATCTGTCTTGAAAACCAATCTCCAGTCCGATTTCCATCCGGTCTAATGGTTCCCTGACCTATATCTACCGCTTACAGTCACGGCGGCAAAAATGCTTATTGCCCGTCTGCGGGCGCTTGGGGCGGGATGCGGCTCACATCTCCCCGTGCTTTTGTTGGCAGTGACAAGATGTGGCATCAGGTGGAGGTGGCAGTGCCGGAGTGCCGTGCGCTGAGCGGGGAGGTGGCAGAGGTGCCCGTACCCATCCTGGGTGCCCCACAGCTTTGGGGCTTTGAGTTTTGGGTGATGGCCATCTCGCTGCGGCGGGGGAATAGGTTCCTATCATAAGAACGTGAAATGGTTATTATATACGTGCTTAATGCACCCCCCAGGGCAGGGGGGTGGAACTAAATGATCTTTAAGGTCCCTTCCAACCCAAACCATTCCATGCTTCTGTGATTCTTTTTTTTTCAAGCTGGTGGTCAACTCCTGCATTTTGAGCAGGTCCGGGTGTTGAAGAACCCCTGCAGAAAGTCCTCCCAGCCGCAGGGGCGTGTTTGAGGTGGCAAGTGTGTCCTGGAGGAGTATGTGCCGTACCCGATACATACGTGTCTCAAAGAGCCACCAACTTTGTATCTGCGGTTTGTGTGCTACAAAGTCATTTTAATAATGCCAGCAATGATTGAACAGCCCCTCCTGAGCTTTGCTGCCTCCCCTGGAATGGTCTCCAGGGAGGTGTTTTATACACAGTCAGAGATTTGCTAAGACTGTATGTATCGTCTGACCACGGTGCCACCGGGCTCAGTCCCCAGGGGCCCCAATATCTTTGGTGGTAGACACGGACAAATGTTTTTCCTCTCCTTCTGTTTCTTTATGGGAAGCGACAGCAGACACCCTGAGGCTCGAGTCCTGGGACATGGGACAGCACCCTGACCCACCCCCTTGATATATTTGTTGGCCAGACCCCCTCACTCGTGGACAGCCATTGGTGGCAGAGAGGTTTCCCTCAGGGCTTGGGAAGCCATGGCAGGAGCGTTCCCAGCAGTGCCATCCGACCTTCCTGGTCATCTGCTCCCCATCCAGTCAGCGTTCCGCAGCCCCCGCAGTTCACAGAAGTCATCCCAGTTACTCACTGAAGTGACTGCTTGATAATAAGTGAAATAGAGTTGGAAACTGGCTGTAAATAAAATATAGGTTATTAAAGTACTGTAATACGATGGTAAAGAGCTTATAGGTTCTTGTAATTAGATGGGCTACATGTAAACGAGGGTGCTGGCAGCTTAACTGTCCTCAGCAGCCACCGAGTAGGAGGCTTCTTGAGTAAGCCAAGAGGAGAGATACTGTTTGCAGTATTATCTCTCCTATTTATTAACTCCCAAATACGCCATAAAGTCACACGAGGCATTAGTCTGCAATCAATAGCACTCTTTGGGCACGAGGCTTTGTGTCTTCTTCCGTGCCATCTGCAATAGGAAGCCAAACCGGGGCTGACGGCGAGCTCCGGTCGCCGAGTTAGGGAAGTCATTTTTCATTTCGGGAGAAGTCCTCTCCACTAATGGAAACGCTGAAGGTTGTTGCAATAATAAACGAGTCGGCAGCCCGGTTTGTATGAGGAACTAATGTACTTTCTTACGGAGGGCTGTTTAATTCCTTGTAAATCCAGCACGGGCTGGAGGAGCCCCGGCTGGGGCGCGTCTCTGCGGAAGGGCTGCGGGACGGGGGCTTGGCGTGGCTCGTTTCGTGGTGTCCAAACAGCTGTTCCTGGTCGTCCTCCCCGCAGGTATCTCTTTGGGGATTAGTGATGCTTCGCCTGCTCCTACATCACAAGAAGTGGATGTGTAATTACATTAAACACGCTTCATCTCCTTGGACTCGCTTATCCCGAGTCGCTGATACTAGCTCAACTCGATGAATTTTCTTTACAGATTCTTTTATTTTTAGCCTAACATAGTGTTTGCCGGCAGGAAGCCCCGCACCAGGCTCTACCTTCCAGCTTTCTCACCAGGTGCCCCAGTTTTCAGCCCAACGGTTCCTCCTCTCACATGGGTTGGGGTTTTGTGCCCCTTTTCTGGGCTGGCTCGCTCTGGCCAACGTTGTCCTGGCTGGAGACACTGGTCGCTTCCCACCGGGGCCGCTCTGGCTGTTCCTGGGCAGGCTGCAGGAGTAAAACCACAAACCTCGAAATATCTCATCGCGGGGACATCGCAAGGGTCAACCCGTTGGAGAAAGGAAAAGGAGGTAAGACCTCTTAAGAGGGTGAGCCCACCCGATCCCACCTCAGTGCTCACCATGGCCAAAGCTCTGAGTGTTGTGGACAAGTAAGACATCAGAAACCAGTAAACCTTTGCAAAATGGGACAGTCAATATCCATTGCTGCCTGAGTTGGAGGTGTGTACCCAGTTCTGTGCCACCTTTAGTGCCTGACAGCACATCCATTGCCAGGAGACAGGCCTCCATACCGTTAAAGGCATACTCCTTTTTTTTTTTAGATAATATTTCCTGTTACTCTATATTGAATATTCTACTGCCATATTGAGTGGGAGCCTGGGAGCTCTTCCTGCAGGACGGTGCCAGGAGCAGCTCCTCTGGCTCTGGGGGTGCTGCCCTGGGTGGGCAAGGACTGGGCTGGCACCATCAACTTGAGGATGAAGGCATCTGAAAGGACCGGTGGTGTCCCGGGTGAGAAACAGATACCTCCCTGGTAGCAGCAAGGGAAAAAAAACGGGTTCTGAACGTTAAAAGTTGCCAGGCAGGCCCTGCAAAAGGACGGGCACCCTCCCAGCCAGATGGCGGGCACGTTTTTCCAGGCTCCCCTGGTTTCTTACGGCGTGTCTGCCGAGCACACGCATCTGTGGCACGCTGGTGAAGGCAACACGAGTCACACTTAGATGCCCGATGCATTTTTCATTTTCCTTGGGGGTCTAATCAGAAAAATCTCTGATTGAAATAGATGAAGACAGTCACTCCGGTCTTCACTGCAGACAAAAAGAAAAAAAAAAAAAAAAGTAAAATAAAAAATTAAAAGGGAAAGACGAGAGGCACGAAAACTTTAAATGAGAACCTCATGCCCCTGGAGTGATTCACATCTCGGAGTGGTTTGGTCCCCCTGTAGCTGCACAGCAAAATCCATAAAGATTTAGTGTACTCCCAAACGCCACCTCCCTTCCCACTCGTCTTTCATGACTGAGTCTCCTTGATTAAATCGTGTTTACTTTAGTTTATCTCAGTCCTAGGAAACCACAGATTTGCCTACATCGGAGTCCTAAGAAAATGAAAAAAAGCCCCAAAGAAGTTCCAGACCTGGGAAGTTGCCCTGAGAGCACGTGAAGTTTTTCCCAGGGCAGATGGGGATCCCGAGCACCCAAAGCACCGTTCCCTGGAGCCGGGACACCCCGTGCCGGCTCAGCCCTGGTCTGGGCAGCCCCCCCGCCAAGATCCAGCCTGTCCTGCAACCAGAACAAGTGCATTGGCTTCGTCTGTGCCCTGCAGCTCCTCGCCACCCCCGCACTGACTCCCAGCTAGTTCAAATCAGGGGAAAGAAAGAAAGAAAGAAAGAAAAAAAGGGTTTTTTCTCTTTTTCTTGCAGCAGCAGCACCCTTCCTGTGCTGGGTCTGTTTGTCGCAGTCCCGACACCCCAATACTCCAAGCAGTGTCCACCCCAGAAAACTCACATCTTTCTTACAAAGTGGGAGAACCAAGCCCACCCCACAGCCCCGGTGCCCGCCCCGGCTGCCCCTCAGTTATCGCTAAATCATCCCTCTGGCTCCTTTCCTCCCCTTTTTTCCCCTGAAAGCACTAGCTTCGTTTCTCTTGCGAAGCTGCTTTTCTCCCCCAGCAAACCCCGGGAGACCCCGCACGCTCTCCCACCCACTTCTGGTTCCCAGACAGTATTTCTCAAAAGAAACCCCCACCCCACCAATCCACCTGTGGGTTTGTGATCCGCTTGGGCTCTGCTGTAATTCCCACCGTACTGAGATCCGCCCGTTGAGGTTTGGGATTTTTTTTTTCTACTCGGCTCCGTGCTGCAAAAACAATAATTAAAGATATAATCCTTCAACGTCGATATAACGACACTGAAAATTCAAAATGCTTATTCTTAGTTTCTCATTAGTTGCGTTCAGTTGTAAGGTTAGTTATCCTTCTTTTTTCCCCCCAAAAGAGAAGCTCTTGCAGCTGACCACGTCGGACCATCCCGCTTCCCCGGGGACGGGCTGTGGTTCGATGCATCTTTTCTTACCTTTTTTTAGGTGGTGGTTTCCTGGTGGCCGAGTGGCTGCTGTGGCTTTGAGGCTGGGAAGGTGCAAGGGGGTGCTGGAGCATCCCGGTACCCTCCTGGGGGCTGTCCTGGAGGATGCCCCAGCCCTGGCAGGGGTCTCCTGGCGCCAAGTCCCCCCTGCCCCCCCTCCCTCCCCTCTCCCCTGGGCAGGCAGGAGCTGCAGAGCTGGAGGGGAGTTTGCATCTGAGCCCGAACGAACACGGCTTAAGAGACTTACAGGCCTTGAATCTCCCCTTCGGTGGGAGATTAGAGCGCGTTTCTCCTCCAAATTCCCACCAGAAGCAGCGAACTTCTTTAATCTCGTTCAGGGCCTTGTTATCCTCTTTTCTGAGACTCATCCCATTGAACGTGAAGCCTCTCCAGACGTTTCCCAGAGATCCCCGACCGCCCGGGATCTCTCTTCGGAGCCTGGGGACCCGCCACCGACACCACGTCGGTGTGGGGGCTCTGGTGGGTGCCCTGGGGAAGGTGACCACCATCCGTGGGCCGACACTCCACCGCAGCCGGGACCTCCTCTGGAATTTGGGTGCCATGGTTTGCAGAGAGGCTGAGTCTGAATTTGGGGAGAAGTGCCTGCTACTGCTGCATGCTTTTTATTAATGAATATTTTATTGTAAAGGTTACTTGTACCCCGAGCCCAGAAGTGGCAAGAGCTGAGCTGACCCTCGCCTGCGGGTGGGTGGTGTGGGGAGGCTGGAAGACCTCTTCAAGCCTCAAGATCTGCTTGAATGGAAAGGATTTGAGGCCGTACTCCAGTTCACCCTTTAGGATCCAAATTCCTTGTGCTGTCTGAAACATCTTGGAGCATTTATCAAACATGAGGCTGCTCTAGCAATTAGTCCTGAGCTTCAGAAAAGGAAATCAGCCTTGGGCAAACACAGGGCACGGAAACTCCCCTCGTTTCTTTTCACCTTAGTCCTTAAAACTAGCAAGCATCCCGTAGAAAATTCTCACTCTTCTTAAGAAGCCCCTTCTGGACACAAAAATGGTTCTTGCACTGATCTCCAGCTGTTCCTCACCTCCTGTGGCGGCACCTGGTGAATTTGGTGTGAATCCACATCCGACTGGGGACATACCGGGTGGTTGGGCAGCAGCACCAGCACGGCCCTGACTCCAGCAGGAGCCCGTGAAGAAAAGGGCTGGAGACTCTGAAACTGAAAATTAACACACTCCAGCTAGAAAGAAATGGCAAATTTTTAGCTGCGATCTGCCCTTAACGTTTGGATAATGAAGTGACAGTTTTGCTTCTCCAGCCTTTAAATGAGGATCACATCTGAGAGCTCAAAGAGGAGTTATATTGCGTTGCCGGGCTGCTGTCTGCAGCCTGTGATATAAGGGCACTTTCTCACCTTCAGGTACGTGATCTTATTAATTTTTCCAGTGATCTGGCACTTCCTATGGATAACGGACAAGGTAGACGGCTAATTCCCTTTTCTTTCTTTTTTTTTCTTTTCTTTTTTTTTTTGGTCAAGGAAGAACAGAAGAACAGAGAAAAGTGGGGAAGAAAGGAAAGATGTAATAAGACATACTTTCATGTAGTTGTATTTAAAGAATCACAGAATATTTTTCTTCCATCTTCTGCAAAGCCGTGAAGCATTTCAAAAGCACCCGCACATTCAAACGGCCAGGAATATTGTGGTTCATACCTCTCTGCCATTGATCTCTAATTCCACCATTATCCAATGAAAAATACCAATAGCAATAAAACAGAGAACTCGATGTGCCACAGACAATCTTCAAACGGATGGCTTGGCGAGTGAGAGGAGGAAATGAAGCACTTAAATCTCTCATCAGATGTTCTGAAAATTATTTCAGCTGCTAAAAATGCTAAACAAATTTTTATTTCAAAGGATATGTTCCAAAATCTTCCCCTTTGATAATTGCTTTTTTTTTAAAACCATCTGTCATATGTTTCGTTCCCGTCTCAGAGGGCCCATGCTCCCCTCCCCTGAGCGCCCGGGGGGCGAGCGGG
>QJSC01006009.1:1117308-1153328 GCA_003697955.1 Calidris pygmaea | reverse complement strand
CCCGCCTTTCCAGCCCTTGGCGAGGGGAAGAGCCGACGGGAGAGTGCCACCGTGTGGGAGATGCGTTTTCCCAGGCTTCACCCCCCCACCCCCCCCCCCCCCCCCCCAAAAAAAAAAATCTGGTCTCCCCTGCAGCCAGCCCGGGGGGCGCGGGGCCCATCCAGCCTCTCCCCAGATGCCCACCCAGGCTGGGTGGGATGGCGGCGCCGCTCGGCACGGTGGGGTGGCACGTCCCAGCTGCATTGTCAGCGATGGCTTCTGTCGCTGCCAGATCGATGCTCGCGCAGGCAGGGGTGTTTTGTTGGGTTTTTTTTTTCTTTTTTTCTTTTTTTTTTTTTTTTTTTGCCTTTTTTTCCCAAAACAATATTGTGAGAAGGTTTCAGATTTGCAAAATGCTTTCAATTTGGTGATGTTGTTGGAAAAATATTTGCTTCCAAATCAGTGTGCAGTGTAAAACAGAAGGGCTTAATGCTCGGTGCTTTGCATTACATGCTTTGCTAAGGAATGAGGAGCGCAGCGCCGGCAGCCTTTTCCCACTGCTGGGGAAGCTGAGCGCTCTCCGCGGAAAACAGGATGTTATTGCCTGACTTAATTTTCTTAGGGGGTTAGCATTTCAAATATCACTCGAAAATACCAAAGCTTGTGCTATTCATTGACAGATTGATAGCCCACACTGTGATTTGTAATACTTTGGTGAACATCTTGAAATACTTATGTCATGACTGAGGTAAGGTTCGGAAAAAAAACAAAAAAAACCCCAACATTTGCTTATTCAGTTACACTCCTTTAAATGTTATGATTTCTACTGATACTAGCGCGTCGCTAACCCAAACAGCGCTGCGCTCGGCTGTGCTCTCCCCCTTGGGCTCAGGGAACAGGCACCTCTCCTTCCCACGGGAGACCCCCGGGGTCCCCCATCGCACCGCGACACCCGCCGTCCACGGGCTCTTCCACGGGGCTTCCCCCTTCATCTTGCCAACGAACACGTGCAATATCAACCCGAAGCAAGGCAGAGAGGAGCAGGGAAGGAGCGCGGACGCCGGGGCAGGGGATGGGGCGGGAGGGTTTTGGGGGACACGGCTGCCGTACCCGCTTCTCACCCCAAGGTTTGATCCACGGGGCGATGGGGGGGGGGTGCTCGGCCCCACCGTCCCCCCCCCAGCCTGGCAGAGGGCAGGGGGGTGCTCCTGGCTGGGTGCTCACCCCCCAAAGGCAGCAGCTGGCAGAGCCGGCGGCGGGGCCCTACCCCAGAGCTGCTTTATCGTTATTCTGGGCTCTAACACATTTTGCTGAGATCCTTGGGCTCTTTCTTTTCCTAAGTCAGACCTCTGAAATCTGACGATCCTAAGGGTCTCTTTTGACATTATAGCAACATTTTAAATGGATTTGTAGGGGAATACACGAGAGAGATAAAAAGTCAGGCTACCGTAGCATGTGCTGAAGCCATCTGACTGCACGTCGTGAGCTGTTGTGGTGGCAGGTGCCAGAGGAGCCCCAGACCGAGCCCGTTGGGAGCTGTGACCTGTGACTAACCCACCCGACGTGCCAGGGGAGCACCCCCCGCACCCCTCCGGCCAGAAAGTGCTCAGTGGCAAGGCTGGAAGGGGATGTCCTGCCAGGAGAAAGCTGTCATGTTAGGAATTTCTTCCCCAAACTGACGTGAGGCAGAGAGTGTGGGTGATACACGCAGAAAGAGAATGGTTTTGGGGTGTCCCCAGGCCCCCCCATCACTAGAGGTCAGTGCAGAGGGTCTCCAGAGCTGCCCTGAGCGCCCCGAGGCCCCTCCCTCATGGGCTGTGGGCTCAGCTTGGTCCTCAGCAGAGATGTTTGCCACTTTATGGTGGTCCTCCGAGGTCCCCGTGGTGTTCTGCTGGAGGTCCTGAGGGTCCCTGCTACCCTCCCAGCCCTGGAGGGCGCATCCCCCTGCCCGTGTGTCACAGCAAAGCCACTGCTGGCGCTCGTTTCCCACCCACCCTGAGGTACTTGTGGTTGGATTGAAGGGGCAGGTTTTATCCCCGGGGAGCACACACCCTGGGGAGGTCACCTTGCAGAGTGATGCTCCCCAGCACCGGCACGGGGTGGGTGCCTGCGCCATCTCGGGCCACGCTGGACCGACCCGAGCAGCAGGTGAGGAGACACTTTGGCTTCTGCAAAGCTCCAGGGGTGGGCATGAGCCGCGATGGGCAATCTTCACACCCCTGGCACGGGCTGAGCTCTGGGGCAGGGACCCATGGCTGCTGGGGGTTTCTAAAGGAAAAGAGTTCCTTACTGCTACGGTAAAGGTCCTGGAAATACATTCCTGTTAGTATAAGGAGTTTAATAGTGACAATTTCAGCTCTAAAGCAGCCTGGGGCTGTGCAGCCATTCCAGTGCTGCTCTCTGCCCGTCGCTGGGAGAGGCAGCAGCCAGTCCCGTCCCATGGGCACAGAGCTCAGCCACCCTCACCGCCCAAAAAAAACCCCAACCCCCCAAACCCTACATCATCCTCAGGTCAGAGCAAACCCTTCTTTCCCCCCCCACATCTGGGGCTGAACCTCCCATTTAGAGTGCAAAACCACCGTGCCTGGGGCGGGGGGTGTGTTGAGTTTGGGGGTGCAGCGGTGCCTGGGGGGCAGCACCCCCCAGCACAGCGTGGGAGGGAGAAGGGAAGGGGGGCTGCCTGCCCAGACGCCGTGCATGCTAATGTCTCGCTGGCTCCCCGGTGCCAGCAGTTGCAGCTCATCTGTTGGCAGTCGGAAATGTGCTGAGAAAACGTATCTATTGGATTAAAAAAAAAAAAAAAAAAAAAAAAAAAAAAAAGGCTATAGGGTGACCAGATGTTCTGGGCACCAAACCAAACCAGTTTGAGGGAGGAGGGGGGAGTAAGATGTCTCTTCGAAAAGCGCATTAAGTCCTGGGGTTGTCTTTTTCTCTGCGCAAAGGGCTGGGTCCTTCAGGGTGCGCTGAGTAGCCTGGAGGCTGCAGAAGGCATCTCTCTCAAAGGCGGGGGGATGTTCCTGCATCTCTCTCTCCATCTGACCCGTGGCAATAAGCTGCACCTACATGAAGTCTGCTTTTAGCACTGGGCATCCGAGGATGCCGGGTCGACCTCTCCTGAAGGGACAGGGACACTCGTGGCAGCCCT
This sequence comes from Calidris pygmaea, assembly GCA_003697955.1. Classification (NCBI taxonomy): domain Eukaryota; kingdom Metazoa; phylum Chordata; class Aves; order Charadriiformes; family Scolopacidae; genus Calidris; species Calidris pygmaea. Next base: position 1,150,204 of record QJSC01006009.1, on the reverse strand, counting down.
AGAAGCTGGGAGACCCCTGCGTGGCAGGACACAGCAGTGCTGCCTGTTGTTTTTATGGATACACTCGCTAAGAGATGTTTGATACTGGTGGGGGGGGCACAGAACCAAATGTTTTGGGGCCCAAGAGGATCACACACAGAGCTGTTTTGCCCGGTTTCCCTCCTGTCCCCGCTGAAGATGCCTTTGGGGAGGGCAGGAACATCTCGTCTCGGTCACTGATTCCTCGTGTTCCTCTAGTTCCTGGCCGTGTTATTGTATGTGACAAGAGCCAGGGCTGAGCTGGGCTTTATCCCCACACAGGGTTTAACCTCGTTACCTGATTGCTCAGATCTAACCTCAGTAGGTTATGTGGCAGCCCAGAGGCTCCTGGAGACCCAAACCAGGAGAAGAGCAACTGTCCTGGGGGACTGGCCCTTTTCAAAGCGGGAGATTGCAGGGGGGAGATGAGAGAACGGGTCTCAGTTATCCTCCAGTTTGTTGGGGATGTAGGGAAAAAAAAAAAAAGAAGTTTTCTTACCCATCCTCTCCTTTGAGATGCTGCACGAAGGGCAGGGTGAGAGACAGTGAGACAAATCCTCACTGGTTTCTCCAAGTCATTCCCAGCCCAGCCCTTATCCTTTGCATCCCTCCCTTTCCCAAATCATCCGGAGTGTTGCCGCTTGGACCCTTCTATTCCCATTTCCACCCGTTCTTCTCAAACCATATGTATGGGTGGGCTTGCAAGAGCGGAGCCTTGCGTGACTCCTGGAATAGCAGCGTCCCCATAGCAAAAGCAAATTCGGCTTGAAAATGAATAGTTCCCCCTTAAGATGAATGCAAATCAGGGAGCCTGAAGAATAGTGGGAAATCAAGTAAAGTTAAGTCCTGGAAACTATTACCTCCTGCTGGTAGTTTAGGGCTGTACAAGAGCCAAGTCCACAGACATCAAAGTATTTACAAATTAAAATAAAGTCGGCTCTCATGGTGCTGTAGGAAATGGGATGGGCTGATGGAGACCCAATGTGGGTTTCTTCATAAAAGGGGAAAATTAATATGGGAAGGAATCTTATCATGTGAAATTGCTGTATGCAGCCGACACTGAATTTCAACGGGGGGTTATAAAAAATGACCCTTTAATCCAACCTCAGCATTATAGTATCTTCACTTTGCTTTCTTTCATGTTCGTGTGAGCAGCTGAAGAGCTCCTGCAGCAATGTCAGCCCCGTGAGGGGGTGGCACAGGTCGGAGCATCCCTTGTCTCCCACCATGGCCGGAGGCACCGCTGGCACAGGCGACCCGGGTACGTGTCCAGGGCAGGGGGGAGAAACGTCCCGTGGAGGAGCCAGGTGTTTCTGATGACTGCAAAAGCAGCCCAAGTGTCCAGGCTAAGCCAGAGACCAGCTTTTTATGGCTAAAATTAGGTCAGATGTCCTTTTGTCCTTTGTTCTTCTCTTTATTGGTATCAAACAACCGGCTTAAAAGTGAAAAGCTTAGAGACTATAAATAACTCAGCTGTTCAACTGGCAATTTTTTCTTGTGAAAACAAAATCTATTTCTATCATCTTTTTTTCACAGCCTTTTGAAATTACATTTTTTAAAATAATTTTTTTGGGGGGAAAATGTGTTCTGAAAACATTACCCTCCTTCCCTGCTTTTGGGTGTCTTCAACCTGACCAGCAACTCACAAAGATGATGCGACAGTGGGAAACAAGTGGAGATAGGCTGGAAGAAGGAGATGTAGTTGTTAGAAAGCGATGATCGGGAAGTGGGATTAAGTCCTTCATCCTCTAATTCTCGCATCGAAATGGAGGTTTTCCAAGCCATTCACACCACGTGAGCTAGTGGAGGCCGGGGTGGGAGGACATGCCCGTGTATTCCTCATTTCTGGACATTGTGACTTGAAAGACCAAAAGGAAGTTCATGCTTAAAGGTTTTCAAAAGCCAGTTTACCAACATCTTGAAATATCAGTTTCGCTCCTGAATCCCACGTGGCACAAAGATATAAGTGATAGGAATAACAGAGAGAGAACCCTCGGTTACCAGAATGGATGGCGCTCACTAGAAATGAGCAATTTCTTTCTAAAACTTACATTTATGAGAGACGTGCCCCCTACCGCACAAAGAAATGGGTATGTATACACAAATACACCTATGCAAATGTTAAGATACCCCCCAGTTCTCCCAGCCCAAGTCCACGATAAAATCCCCATTCCCATCCCTTACACCAAACCGGGAGGGGAAAATCTGCTCACACCGATGAGCATCCCCATCAGCTCTACAGAAAGACCACAGAAAAGATTACAAACCTCGACAGTGCTAGTTACAGGGACATTATCCATAAAGCATGTAATCCTATCCAAACCTTCCGACAACAGTTTCACAGTACGCCAGAATTTTTTTAGGATATTTTCTATTTTCATCCCGTGATCCCATGTAATACATAGTCTTGGCATTTCTTATCACTTCCAACCATGCATTTCTCAATTTTTTTATGTTTGTTCCAAATTTCAGTGCTGTGCATCCTTTTTGCCTTAGACCAAAAGCATATCACACATTCTCATCATTTTAATTAAACTAGGGCCAATCCAGGGCAAATGTTTGATTTTGACTCAAAAGGTGCATGCAAATCACAAATTCCATTTGATTCGAAATGGAAAAGGCTCCCTGCTACAGCCTTACTGTATACGGAATTAAGCAGGCTGCCAAATTCGTGGCTGCACATCACTTTAAGAAGTGCCTGTGTTTTTGAAATTAAAAAATGAATTCGTACATGAAATGTGAGTTGTGCATGCATTGTTTCTAAGCTCCGCAGCGAATACTACAGTATAAAACTCAGATCTTCCCACTGGAGGCAAGCGCCGTCTAAATTTATCAACTCTCAACAAGCCCAGACTTCAGTGTGGATTCCGGCTGAAATTTGCATTAAATGTCTACTGAAACAAAATTTCCTAGCGTGTGGCTGATCTTGAAATGACTTCCTTTTTGTAATGGCTTTCCCTGAGAAGCCCTTCCAAGCGCAGCTGCAGAAACAGCACCCGTGGAAGGTATGAACCTGCACCTTCAGCTGGAAAAGCGGGGTCCTGCGGGGCTGAAACGGCTTCTGTCCCACTAAAATTTGCTATTTATATCTGGACGAAGCTGGAACCATTGACAACGCACTCGTGAAATACTGAAGCTGTGTCTCAGAAAGAGCCTGGTGGAGGAGGCACGGAGTTTATGGTCCTGACTTCTTCCTTCTCTGCCTACTTCACCTTCACAAAGGTGAAGTACCAGTGCTGAACCAGGCCAAGTTCAGCCTTGAACCTTGGCTGCAGCTTTCTCTGGGGAGGATGCTCACTCCAAGGTTAGTCCTGGATGTTAACCGCATTGTGAAACCCACCTTAGAGCTGCAAAACACTTCAGCTCAGTATTTTCCCAACATGCCATGCACGGAGAAACTTCTCATCGGCTGGAAGCCACGTGTCCCCACCTGGACAATCCTCTCAAAGCGATCGTTATGTCTTCAGATGTGAGATGCCACAGAAGGAGGAGAAGCTCATTGGCATGAGACTCCCAGCATCCCCCTGAGAGGAGATGTGGGCACGGTGTAGGCTCTGTCCTGTTGGGGGAAGGCAGGGTGCGGTGTTGGGTTGGTTGTTTAGTGGTATCTGGAAACGCCCAGAAGTCACCGGCTTTGCCATCTGCTGGAACATCGCCTCTCCACCCTGGGAATGCAGATCTTCTTGCTCTGAGAGAGGTCATCCTTGTCATGAAGTTGCTCCTTCTTCCTGTTTCCCATTACTGACAGGACGGGAGTTTTTGAACCACTTCTGGTTTTTATCCATGCAGAGTTCCTCGATGTGACTATTTCTTCATGCCTGCCGGGCAATCTCCCCATCGTGGGAGCAGTCTGTGTCCTCTCCCAGCTTGGAGCTTGTCCAGAAGACAAGGGCACATTGGCTGAGCTGAGCTGGAGATTTTCTGTGGCCGCATCACATCGCCACACCATTTCTCGTGCTCACAAAACAGCCTGTTGACTCCTGGGCTGGAAACGTATCTGCTGAGCTGCAGAAAGCCTCACGGTGTAAGTTCTGACTACGCTTAGGTCTTCATGGTCCCCAAGCCGGTGTCTGAATGGGCTGCTGTGTTGTGTGACATCCTATCGCTGGACGCGGAGGAGCCCCACGTCCCCGTGCAGGCAGCGCCACCGCTGTCACACGGATCGACTGATGGCACGGGTCATGCTCGGGAAGCATCTTAGCGTGTAGGTCCCCACCGACCAGGGCCACGGTCACACCTGTAAAGGTCACAGATAGCACATACAGCACAAGGCCTGGGCTCACCCGCTCAAGAGAACCATTAAGGAACCCAGTATTTGCTGGCTTCTCCGCAGGGAAACCCGCAGGATTAAGCACAGTGTCTCTTGCACATGGTCAGGTCCTTTGGAGCTTTGTGGCTCCGACTTTGATCTGGCTGGAACAAAGCTGCACATCTGGTTTCTCCAGTCTGAATGAGTCTTTTTGGACTGGGGAATTCATCGGGATGGAGACAGTTTAATGACTTTGCAAGAGTCCAGCTGATGCTGCTGGGAGAGGAGTCCACTGCAGCCGGGGAGAAGGTCCACCAGGTGAACCCGGGCAGGCACAGGGGTCTGGGCACGGGTCCCACGGCAGAACGCACCACTGTGGGGTGATGCTGGGCTCTGGTGCCTCAGCCTGTGCAGGTAAATTCCCAGAAAGCAAAGAAATCCCCTGGAAAAGTGATCAAGAGGGCACTTGTGGTGGTACCTACCACCGGCACAGTCCTCTCTCCAGTGGGTTTTCAGGTCCTCAGCGCCATCATTTTCCTTTCCCACGTGTTTTCCTCAGGATCTAAATGTTTTTTCAGAGAAACTATATTTGAGTTATTTATTGACAATGTATTTTCACATGAAAAAAATCTACAGGGCTGTAATTTGGATGTAATGTTCCCCAAAAGCCATTCAGGCAAAATTTCTTTTTAACTGTGGCTAATTACATATACTCGGTTGCTCAATACCAAAAATAAGAGCATCCAATGTAATGTTTATTATTTCTCTCACAAAGGGGAAAAATCATAAATTCTTTCTAATGGGATCTTTAATAATAAAAAAGAACATAATCATTACTATCAAAAGATGTATGGCTTCCGTGGGGTTTATTTACCAGCATTTTGCCTGATTACGTCTCTGTTACACTCACAGCATTAATTATTGGAGACTAATTAGGCAAAAATTGCAATGTAAACCCTAATGGAAAGTGGTCTCAGAGAACCCTAGCCCTCCTTGCCGCATCCTGTCGGCTAGGTGAACTTTTTCCTGGCACCAAAAAAGGCGCTTGTTCCTTTGCTGGTTGCCCCGATTCCCACCCCGGAGCCCGGGAGCATCACGTTCTCGGTGCCGGTCGCAGGGCTGGTTTTGTTAAGGTTAAGGAGGAAAAGTTGTTTTCCAGCTTCGCTTCCCCTCTCTCTTTTGTGCGTTGCCGTGAAGTGCTTCGGTTGCCTTTGGCTCGCCCCAGCCTCTCCCCGGCGAGCCCCCCCGCCGCGGCAGGTAGCCCGCCTGCAACGTGACCTCCCCCCCCGGCGGGGCTGGAGACCCTCACAGCCTCCGCGCTCCCGCGGCCCGTGTGCTGGCTCAGCTAAACGAGGCCACAAATTCCTTCCTCCCCGAGGGGCCACTGTCCTGGGCTACAACCTTTCACAGGATGGCTGAAATACGGTGGATTTCTGCTCGCTTGCGCAGTTTTTTCGAAGTACAGAGGCCCCGAGGAGAGATTAGCCACCTCCGTGCTGAACTTCAACTCAATATGCTCTGCTAACGCCGTTCCTCTGCCGTGGGGGTAAAATTAAAAGGGGGAAAAAAAAAAAACAGGAAAATGTGTTGCTTCTTTTTTGGATAACAGATCCATTTAATTAATTTGCAATATCTCTAATTTTAGCTTGGCAGTGACAGGAACCTACACCTCAAAAGGTCTCCAGGCTTCTTACAAACCTTGCAGAGATGACTGCAGCCAAGACAAGAGCATAGACAACTTCTGGACAGAAAAGTTCTTTTCTCCGCAGCAGTTTCCCGCCCTCCCTGGGAACAATGAGAGGGACAATGTCCACCTTTTCCTCGCACAGCCGAGGGTCGCTGGGGCCCAGGATGGCAGGGGTACCCTGGGGATGGTGGGTTGGCCACCACAGACATGATCTGAGCTTGGTGGGCACTGGGAGGAGCCCAGCACCTTCCCCTCTGCAGCAGCCTGCAACATATCTGAGGGCATTTTGCATGTCTTCCTTCACCCATCTCTTCCCCAGACTAAACAAGCCCAACTCTTTCAATCTTTCAGGTCATTTTCTTTTGGCCTCCGGTGGTTCTTGCTGCTCTCCCTGGGCTGTCTCCAGCTGGTCCCAGCTTCCCCCAAAGGCTGTGCCCAGAGCAGGGACCGGTCTCCAGCCGAGACCTTCCCAGCGCTGCCTGGAGCGGAGGATTACTTCATGTGTCTTACACATGACACTCCTGTTTATACATCCTGGTACGATGTTTGCTTTTTTTGCAACAGGATGACATTGTGTACTCAGCCCAGACACAACCCAGATTGCTTTCCTTGGAAAGAGTCCCTTGTATAATGTTTTCCTAAATAAAAATAATCATTACTTGAAGCTGTGTCCTTTCGAGTTTCCCAGTGAGGCACATCTGAAGTTTTCTTTTTCTCTTTTTTTTTCCCAGCGCTTAACATTTTTCCCCACCATCCGTAATCATTAATATTGCACAGAGACGACCTTCGCACAGCACACTTCGGATTCCTCACCATCAGACTGATGGCCTTTTTTTTCTTTTCGTATTTATTTCACTGGTCTTTTCGTATCAATTCCATCTCATCTGGCTAAAAATAAATGTGGAAACTGGGATTTCTGTGCCTATCTCGGGCTGACGCAGCTGCCAAGCAGATGTAGCTGTTTTCAGTTTTCCTGTTTGTAAAATGGGCGCAGCTAAATCTGTCTACAGCATAATTATTAGCACAAATGACAGCCTCTGCTGGAAGGGACGCAGCTCCTCAGCCATCGTCACACGCTCTTCCCTCATGCACAGGCTCAGGTCTTTGCAGGTTGGAGGCCAAAACCATTGAAGTTACTTTTTACAGGCAATAAGTTACAGGAGTATAAAGGACGACCCCTTTTTACGTTTGCTAGAGATCCAGCCTTGTGTGTTGCTTACTTTTCCCCCTTTTTTTAAGGGAAGTCATTAGCCTCTCAATTTACTTATTATTTGGACAGTGCTAACGATTTTGAAAGGCTTTCTAACATTTCCAGGTTGTACACCGAAAGAAATTATTCTGTGTCAAAAGAAATCCTCGTTCCAGGCAAGAACGCCATTTCAGTGCTAATAAATCTTTCCAGTGCTTTTTTTGAAGTTGAAGCCCAATTTAACCAGCACAGTTTGGCTTGGAAACGGACGTTCCACCAGTGGCAGGTGTTGCCCATGACCCACCGACTGCAGTTGGGTTGAACTGCAGAAGTTGAGATCCTGAGCTCCTCTCTCTCTCTCCCCTGTGTGTAGTCTACAGTATTTCACACAGCAGAGGCGACGGATGGTGTTGTCTTTACACACATAATAAAAAATACTCCATGGAAATACAGGGGTTCGTGCCCAGAGCCAGGAGGAAGGTGGACCTGGCCCAACCTTAGCCGTAGACACTGTTGAAGCACATTAGAGTCACCAAGGAACCTGCTTAATCCCTTAGGCACCAGGACAGGAAGCATTTCACCTTGCTTTTGAGATCTACAAATGTGGAGGGCATCTAAGCTTGATTCCTAAACACTGGAAAAGAAATAAGTGCTTCTGAGGCACATTTTATCTGCCACGGTTTGATGTCTGCCTTAGGATGAGATGAGCAAGGACACTGTAGGCTGCTAAATCCCATCCCTGAAATCTGCTGGCAGCTCAGGTGTCAGCAGAAAAGTTCTCAAAGTTCATAAAAGTGGGGTTTCTTTCTGTGCATGTGCCAAGACCTAGTGCCTTCTTGGTTTTTGCTGTGTTTTTGCCACACAGGTACCGAGGAACGCTGCAACATCCCCGGCTCAGTAAAGCCTTGGTTGACACGAGATCCCACCCAGCGTCTGTGTTCTCCTTGAAATCCTCAGCAGAAGATGGAATAAGGGCGGCACCGACAGCATTAGTAACAACAGCTCCACATCAGGGTATTAGGGACTGAGGGCAACCCATAATTACTGCACGGCTTTATTGGTAGTTAATTAAGAGTAGATCCAAAGATGTCATGTAACCATTAGTTCTGTTTGTGGCCACGATTTAACTCCATCGGACTCCCTCTACCTCGAGTCCCGCGGCCAAACAATTTATTCTTCTCTGGTACCGCTCCGTCCCTGTGGGCCAATTAGGCAGAGAAACCACCTTTTGAAAGAAACAAATGATGAAGCCACATGTCTTTGCCGCGTTCAAGGCAAGTCATCACTTCTGCTGTTTATTTCTGATCTTCCCCACGGATTTCCTGGGAGGGTTTTGCCCTGCGAGTTGTATTTTGAACCTTTTAATTTATGCAGAGAAGACGATTCTGTGAAAGATAATATTGTGCAATTATCTACAGCTATTACTATAATAGTGAAATGGTGATCTTAATAATTATACTACTAAAGCTAGCATTTCATTAGGGGAGGGCAGCTCTGGCTGTAACGACGCACTTTGATACACTGTTTCTGTGATTTGTTAATTGCGCTCTCGGAATCAAGTAGTGATTCAGTGACCATAAACTCCACTTCCTATAGCACCATTAGATCATAAACTCCCTAATAGCAGAAACTTTTAATTACGGAGCACATTCCCTTCACAATAAATATTCCTCCCTGTGACTTGCAGTGTGCAAGCACCAGGAGCCCAAGGGAATTGCAGGCGGGGGCTGGCAGGGGTGCATTCAGAGAGGGGGTAGCCCCATAGAATCATGGAATCACAGAATGGTCCAGGTTGGAAGGGACCTTTCAGATCATCGAGTCCAACCATCAACCTACCACTGCCCCAACCACCACCGACCCGTGTCCCTCAGCACCACGTCTGCCCGGCTTTTCAATCCCTCCAGGGATGGGGAATCCACCACTGCCCTGGGCAGCCTCTGCCAGGGCTTGATGACCCTTTCCATGAAGAAATTTTTCCCAACATCCATCCTAAACCTCCCCTGGCGCAACTTGAGGCCGTTTCCTCTTGTCCCATCACCTGTTCCTTGGGAGAAGAGACCACTCCCCCCCTCGGGTGTTTTAGTATAGCGTGCATATAGAGCAGTATGGAAAGGGAGCTCTCTGGAGGGTCTCACACCCCCTTTCTATGGGTGGCAACTCACAATCAAGAAAAAAAAAATTAAAAAAATGGAAAATGACTTGTCACTCCTCCACCCAGAGCAAGGCTGGGATCTCCAAAGAGCACTCCCTTCACACAATCCACCTGCTGCCCTCTCTCAGTGCTCCCAAGGTTTCCTTCGCTTCCCTGCTCCTTGTGGAATTAATTAAATGAAAAAAAAAAAGGGAAGGAAAAGGCGTTCTCTGCTGGCTGGTGTGAGTTGCTTTTCTCTTTTCACCACCAAAAAGGCTGTTTACAGGGGTGTGTATTTAAAAAATATTTGGGAACAGCAATTAAGTGAAGAATGGGATAAACAGAAGAGCAGCAGAAGTTTTTCTCAAGCCGTCCATTCACTAGAGCTCCTTGTTCCCCCTTGGTGAGTTACATCATCATCTCCACTGCATTTTTCATCATTACCTAAGAAGATTAACGGCTTTTGGATGCCAGCAGGATTTTAAAAGTCCGGTCTCTCCTTAGTGAGTATTCATATTGTGTAATTCCCTATTAAGTTTCACTCTGGCTTCCAGGGGAGAGGAGAGCTCTTGTAGGAGCGCGAGCCCCAGCGCGATCTGCTGCCAGATAGCCCTGTCAGATGTGTGGCAGGACTCCTGGTGAGCCTAATGGGATTTGCATACCAGCAATCACTAAAATAACCTGGCCCCCAAAGCTGGTAAGATCATACGTATTAAGCGTACAGAAAATAATAGGGAATAAAGACAAATTATTGGGGGGTGGGATAAAATCCTTGCCATCCACGGCCGCAGCTGGGGATGTTCTCCAGCCTGTGTCTTGCCATGGTGGGCACCGGGGCCCTGAGAGACCCTCCCCTGGCCCCATGGGGTTACCGGGAGGAGGGGGCTGCAGCCGGGATGGCACCCAGCAGAGCGGGCGCTGCTCCAGCTCCTCTCCAGCAAGTCCTGGGAAGGGCATCAGCAGCAGGAGACTTTGTGGGAATTAAGCAATTGACGTGGAAATGTTGTTCTGAGGGATACGTCAGGTGTGAACAAGACTTAGGTTTTCCTGCATAGGGGGAGAGAAGCGTGATGGTCCTCGGTGCGTTCGTCCCAGGGCAGCTCCTGTCACCGCATCCGTGTCTCTGGGGGCAGCGGCACCCAGGAGACCTTCCAGCCTGTTTCCTGCAACACCCCCTGGTGTCACTAAAGAAAAAAACCTTTTGTTTTGAGAATTTTTATACTAGCGTCAAACAAAACTTCTGTAAATCTACACAGGATTAAAATCTCATCGTCTGTAGGGCTGGTGCCCCAGTGCCTTCATCGCCCCAGTGCCTTCATCACCCGGTGCCACCAGCCCCACATGGCCACGAGCCCCCCACTGGCTCCCGCCTCCTCCCCAGGGCAGCCCAGGAGGGGCAAAACCCTGCGGCCGACGGGCAACCGCTCTTCTTAGAACTAGTAATTGTGCCCTGGAGTTTTAGAGCTGAGTTCCCTACAGGAGGAACCCTGCCTGCAAGCCTATACCCCAGTCCCTTAAGCTCTGGCTAGGAAAGATTGTCCTGGTATTGCATATTCCCAAGACAAGAAATTGCACATATCGCGGTTTTGAAAACTCCTGGAGCGAGCAGGAGAAATAAACAGACCCACAGAAGGTTTTCACAGAATCATCACGTATTTTCAACTCGTACCCAGGCCGTAAAACATCAGCTAAAGCTATTGTCGATGCATTTGAGTCTCTCAGAGAAAGGCCCCAACCTGGGCTAGAAAAGAGCCTTCAGAGGACAGCGCTGGTTAAAAGCAACTCAGCAACGAGACCAAATCTTAACCTGCTAGTTTTGTTATCCCTTGGTGGTTTACTAACTAACTGGTAGCTGTGTGTTCTGGATATTACACAGGTATTATGTAGACACATCTATATCATGTGTGCACACACAGGGGGAGAGGATCTGCGGTGGTGAAGGTGATTATTTTAACACTGTCCTCCTGCAGCCCGAGCTGAGATGTATATTTCGAGATATTGGTTTCCTCTTAGGATCTTCGAGCCTTTTGCTTTTGATAACAAAATGTAGCCCAATCCACAAGGAATTATTTGAGGGATTTTTCCTAAGACCATCCTGTTCTTTCTGTGGTGAGGTATAAATGAGGATTTATCCACACCATCAGCAGTGTATAATCCGCCTTCTCTAACCTGTCTGGCAGCTCCGAGCAGCGTGTGCTGCGGAAAGGGAGAAGTGTGCGGAGTCAGCAGTGACCGGGAATGTGCAATATGTAAAAATAAATCAATACATAGGGAAAGAAAGAGGCTTAAAACTTGATGAGGTGGCTCCAGAAGAGTAGTCCTCACTTAGGGGAACCCTCACCTCTGTCTTTCCCACACACGCTGAGGATGGAGGAAATAGCTGTGCAATCCAGAGGCTGTAGCAGCCCCTGCCCGTGATGGTTTCATAGAATCACAGCATGGTTTAGGTTGGAAGGGACCTTAAAGCCCCCCCAGTGCCACCCCCTGCCCTGGGCAGGGACACCTCCCACCAGACCAGGTTGCTCCAAGCCCCCTCCAACCTGGCCTTGAACCCCTCCAGGGATGGGGCAGCCACAGCTTCTCTGGGCAACCTGGGCCAGGCTCTCACCACCCTCACACCAAACAAGTTCTTCCCCACATCTCATCTCCATCTCCCCTCTTTCAGTGTCAAACCCTTCCCCCTCCTCCTAGGGCTCCCCTCCCTGATCCAGAGTCCCTCCCCATCTCTCCTGGAGCCCCTTGAGGGACTGGAAGGGGCTCCAAGGTCTCCCCGGAGCCTTCTCTTCTCCAGGCTGAACCCCCCCAACTCTCTCAGCCCCCCCTCCCAGCAGAGGGGCTCCAGCCCTCCCAGCATCTCCGTGGCCTCCTCTGGCCCCGCTCCAACAGCTCCATGTCCCTCTGATGGTGGTGGCCCCAGAGGGGGGGCTCTGACCTGCTGCGGGGGGATCAGAGCCCAGCCTGGCTCTGTGTGGACCAGTCCCAGGTGCTGTGTGGCCACCGCAAGCCCACGTGGCTGCCGATGGGTGCCGGGGGCCCGTCGGCGCTGCGCTAGGTATATTGCTGTTGCACACACAGGCAGATTGTCCACCAGATGGTACAGCCTACTCTTTGAGAAATATTTGAAAGGGCAACAAAATACAGCAGAAGCCATTTGACAGTCCACATGGTTGGTGCAAAAATTAGCCCAAATGCCTCCCCTGGAAGCGCAGCCAGAGCCCGGCAGAGCTGGAGGGGCAGCGGGGGGAAGGCACCCCGACCTGCAGAGCTCCCGTGCGAGCCCTGGGCGCTTCTCTCAGCCCCGGTCCTCCTCCCCACCGGGGACCGCTCCTCCGCCTCGCAAGGGCAAGCGGTTGGGATGCCCTGTTTTGGGAAGCAGTGGTGAGGCTCGCTCCCGAGTTGCACCGATCCCATCCGGACCACGCAAACCTGCCGGGTACCCGAAACCCCCCCACCAGGACTTTTTGCTGGAAGAAGGAAAGGAAACTAGAGCTGCAAAGGGATCCCCCCCGCCCCGGGCTCTCCTCCCTCCTGTCCTCCAACGGCATCTTCCTCATCACGTCATACATTTTTCAGCTTTGCTTGAAATTCTTCCATTTTTAGTTCCCAGTTGGATTTTGTTCCGGGGTGGGGAGAGAAGAGTGTGGGGGGGTCGGAATTATCTCAGCCCAAAGGAACATGTCCCCAGCACAAGGGTTTTCACCCAGGAAAGCCGGGAGGCAACACGAAGCGTCCCAAGCAGTGTCCCTTCCTGCCTGCCAAGCCTGCGCAATGGGGAAGGAGGGGACAACCCGTGCCGTGGTGGGCGAGGAGAAGCCTCCTGCTCGGGCAGAGCCTCCTCCAGCCTCCCGAGGTGCCTCCAGACCGAGGAGGAACAAATGGGGCTGAGACCCATCCTGCCAGCTCCTCGGTGGCAGCGCCTGGGGACAGCAGCAAATCCCGCATCTGTAGGAGCAAGGAGGTGGCAGGGGAGGACTCGTGGCCACCTCCCTGGTGGCCACAACGACGCAGCCCAGGGCTGGTAGCACAGGTGGCCTCGGACAACATAAAGGCCAAGGAAGGAGCTACTGATTGTGCTAATTGGAGCCCGGCAAGAGTTACTGCCCTGCCACTGATTTAGGCAATTAAAGACCCAGTCTCCGCTGCTGAGAAGCGGACATCTTCAGGTGGCTCATCACAAAAATTAATACCGCTGCTAACTGTGCCACCTAGTCATGCTGTAAAGTAAATTAATTACTGCAACAGAACTAATAATAACGGTTCGGGCAGAATAGGAGCAATATTATGGTTTACCATCAGAGACTGTGCTGAGACTTTTGCCTCTCTGCTGCCCATGAGTGCAACCTGGCAACTGCTGACTGTAACATTTCTATTGTATAGTTTATGCTAAATATGCATATCTTAATTGCATTAGTCAAAATAATTAGCTAATATATTTTTGCATAATGACGAGGTAAGCAAATATCACCATAGCTCAGTGCTTCTTGCATGAGTAAATTTGGAAAATTAATAGACTCCCAATTTCCTAATTATCTGTCTTTTATTCCAAACTCAAACAATGAAATGCTATTGCACACTCCTGGGCATCTTGTAATTTAGTTTGCACCTTGAAAACCTTAAAGCACCTGTTTTTCTTTCTCTTTTTTCCCCTCTTCTTTGAAAAGGAAATGTGAAAAATCCTTCCTCCTCTTCCCTGTCTCAGGGACGGAGACTGCGGCACTCAGTGTGGAGGATCAGGGAATTCCTGAGCTTCCCAATTTCCGGGCAGAGCTGGGGGTAGGAATTGGAATAAAAAGCATCTTAGATGTAAAAATATATTTCGAAGTGGAAATTAAAATTTGAAGTCAATTCTTTCGACGGGGAAAATGGGCAGCAATGTTTCTTAGGCATTTGATACCTCTGGAGGTGGATTGTTTCTGTGTCTGTTTTCAGAAGCGCTAGTCCAGAATGTTCCCGAATCACTAAAATACCAAACCCTGGGACTGTGCTAAAGAAAAAGGGCATTTTGTCAATAAGTATTTTTGTGCCTCTCTAATTCGCCACTTTCCGTTTGTCGTCCCACGGTGCGGGATCCAGCCGCTCTTCTCCTTGTCCCCGGTGAGGAAGACATCGGCGGCAACGCCGGCAGCGCTCCCCGGGCTGGGGGACCACGGGGAACGTGATGGAGAGCGCTCTCTCAGGATGACACCCATCTTCTCCAGACCCTCCCCGGCCCGTCCCTGTCTCGGTGTCACCGTGCTGCCTTTCCCAGCGCCGGCAAAAGCCGGATCTGCTCTCTGCTGGAGCCCCGCCGAGCCGCAGAGTGCCATCGCCATCCTCGCCCCCCCCGCCTGCCAGCTGCAGCCGCTCACAAACTATACCAACTTCTGTATTAACATGCAAATTGCAGCAATATGGAACGGGCCTGGATGTAAAGCTTGTAAATTAATAAAAGCAGGTCGTTAAAAGAAAAAAAACAAAACGGCTAAGCGTTCCCTCTCTTTAACCTGTAGACGGCATGTAAGTGGAGAACTGGGAGCATCTCGGCGTACAAACGGAGAGCACACATCTGCAAACCTGATTTTCCTGGAACTTTGTCATCCCTTGGTCTGGGGGTGGCGGGCTGCAGACACAAAGGAGGTGTGCTCGGTCTCCGCGGGGGCTCCTCCGCAGCCACCAGAGCTGCAGAGAGTCGAAAGGCAGCCTATCCCTTCCCTCCCCAGAAAGAAAGAGATTGCTTTTCCATGACTTTTTTAGCATCAGATTTTTATTTTTTTTTTTTGCCCCCACTAAAGCGTTTGGTCTTTGCCCAGGTCCCTCGGGGGGTGTTTGTGCACCTTCCCCCCCCTGTCCCTGCAGCTCTGCCGCCGTGCTGGGGGCTGCATCACCGCTGCGCCTGCCATTCCTGGAGTTACCAAATAGAAGATTGTGTTTTCCTTAAACCGCCCCTCTTTGTGGTCATCTGTGGGTTGCGTTTGCCAGGGTGTTAGAGGCTGACACCCAGCTGGGAGGGGAAATGGCAAAGGAAGGACCGACGAAGCCCCGTCGCCCCCTCGAGGTGCCACCCGCCAGGTTGCTCACAGGTCCCGGTCACACTCCTGAGGTGGCAAAGCCATCTGCAGAAGGCATCGGTGTGGATATGGAGTTCAGGGATACGGAGCCAAAACGCCTGTGGCTGGCACAGAATCGGCCACATCTGGCTGAAGGTGGTACAAAGGGATCTAGTTAAGGCTCTGAGGGGCAGAAGGGGGGTCCCCGGGCTGTCACGGGGGGCAAGAGCCACTGCCCCTGCACCACCTTGGGCTTTTGGTGCCTGTTACCAGCGCGGTTCCTCCTGGCTTGTTCCCATCCACAGGCACCGGCGCCGAGAGGTTTTATTGTGGACTATCAGCTTGGGGCAGTTTGAGAGGAGCCGCAGCCGCCGGTTCAGCAGGGCTGTGCTTGTACGCTCTTAGTGATGCTGCTGCATTATTACAGATTGCTTTCATCAGATCATTACAGGCCTTGTTGCCCACATCTTCATACATCACAGCTTTTAGAATACTCTCAGAATAGCAATATTGCGAAACATCCTTTAAAAGGGAAAAAACGTTTGTCCAAAGGGAAGGAAGCCGTTGAGCCATTTTCATTTGCCTTCCCATTCAAAAGAGCCCACGGCCTTTTCCCAAAAAGGCTGAATTATGAATCCGGGAGGGAGAACGGTAACTCTGACAGGGTGACCCCCTCTCCGACCTGTCCCTCTGTGCGGCGCTCGGCGATGGCCTGGCTTGGAAAGGAAAATCCAGGGAAACCCTGCAAACAGCATCACTTGTGCAGAGGGAAAAGGCGTTCCCGTACCCAAGCCCCCCAGGGCTGAAGGCGATGAGACCCCCCGGCACTGCGAGGGGATGCTCCAGGATGGGTACCAGCAGATGAGCCATCACCCGGGGGGCTGGGATGTCCCCCAGAGAGCTCGGGGCTGCTCCGAGCACCGGGAAATGTCCCTACATTTTCAGAAACACTGTCAAATCCAGGCAATTCGAGCAAAATTGCTGGAAAGTAGGAGCTCAGCCCCAGGGCAGGAATCCCTTACGCTTCTGCAGGGGGCTGGTGGCCCCTGGCCGGGGTGACCCCCAAGTGTGTTTTCCAGGGTGGCATTAGGACGTCGGTGCCATCCTTATCGTTTTATGCAAATGCTATAATTTCCTCGCTGCACACACAGAGGCAGATCATGGCGGGTTTAACCTGTGTTTAGGATATCACTGTCAGTAACTGTCTCGTGAAACTTCTGCAATATAAATGAACCAGCTGGTATTAGAAAAAGTGTGAAGATCTTTTTTTTTTTTCTCTCCCTCGGGTGGGGGAAGGGACGGGGAGTGGGTGTGTTGGAAGGTTTGTCACATAAAGCTGAGAGATTTGGTGGCTGTGAATATGGCTGCGGTAGAGTTGGGGCTATTATTGTTGGTTTTTCTCTTTTGCTCTGCCGTGTTTCAGGAAATCGGCTCTGGTCGCACCTCTTTGGTGGGCGGCTGTTGTTAAGCCTTGTGGCACGTTTGCGTGTCGTAAACCCTCGCTGCTGGGAATCCCGGTGGGGAGTGGGACCCACAGCACCCGGCCTGGCCCCTTCACCCCCCCCGAGCACCAGAGCCCCCTCCTCACGCTCGGGATGTTCAGCTGGGGAGCAGTGCATCGGCAGAGGCTGGGGGAGAGCAGAGAATTCTTTTGGGGCAGCATGGACCTGGGTGGGACATCCTCCATCTCCCCCTCGTTATCACCCACCTCCAGCGTGGAAAGAACCCTGCGTACCACTGGCTTTGTGCCCCAAAGCAGGAGACCAGAAGCATCCACGTGTCCTCCTGAGGAGACAAGCTACGAAACCCTCAGAATAAACTTGTCCCTGCATCTTTATAACATCGCTTTTCGTTCATTTCCCAACCTGGGAAAAGTTTAAATATCCCCATGGGTTTGTTCATGGGATCAAAACAATCTGAGCAGAGTTCTTCTGGCACTGATGTGGATCATAGAATTGTCTAGGTTGGAAGGGACCTTTAAGATCATCTAGTCCAACCATCAAAGGATCTCACCTCCCGTGATGGACCGCGCTGCTCTGGCTGCCTCGTCCCAAGCAGCGGGGAAGATGCAGAGCAGCAGAGAGAGCCGGGGTTGTGGGATCCAGCCCCACAGGGATGTGTGGAGCATCAGCTCTGCTGTCCCTGCATCCCTGCCTCTGATCCTCATCCCAGGCTGTGTCTGTGGCCAGCCCGAGGTGTGACCTTGCGTTGACACTATTAATTACAAAAGGACCCGTGGCCTCTCTCTGTGGTTCACGCTCACTCTTCCTGGAGGTATATTGAATCCTCTTAAAAAACATCAGTCTTTCACTTAATTTTCAGTTGACATGATCAGCAGACAGATTAAAAGCCCGAGGAATGGCTCTGCAACCGCAATGGTGCCTTTACGTGGGGGATGACCGCAGCAGGTCACTGTCACTCCTTGATCTTCCGCGCTCCTTTGAGGTATCCTGCCATCTCCTCCTCCCCTCGCTTGGACTTCGTGGAAGTTTTTTCCGGGGGGAGCGTCCGCTGGGGGAGATGGAATGTGACATTTGCAGCCTTTTGTTTGCAATCTCAGCCAGATTGGAAGCCATCAGAAGTCATTTCCATCTGACGCTCGTCCTCCAGCCTGCCGGGAGCGAGCCGGGGGTCGCGCAGGAGCTGCTGCTTGCAGATGGGTTGAGCTGCACGCTTGGTCCACCAGCCCAGGAGGACAGAGGAGAAGCAGCAAATGCCATCTTGCACCTCAGACTGGTCCTTGTGAGGGAGGGCTAACACAGGGCATCCCCTGGCAGTGGGGATGGAGGGGTTAGAGCCTGGCAGGGATGTTAGGTAGGTCACAAGAGACAACCGGAGGTCCCCTTTCCAGCTCCTGCTCCAAGGTGGGCTAATGTCACCACCATCGTGGGGCACTGCAGTTGGATGGGGTGGCTTTGCTGAGTGCCAGGAGGGTCACTGCCACGCTGCCAGCATCCCACTGCCCCTCAGCATGAGGTTGCTGAGCACCGTCTCCAGGCTCCACAAGCCGCAGGACCCAAGGGGTTTGGCTGCCACCACATTCACCAGGATGGTGCCCACAAACCGTACCGTAGCCCCTCCCCGTGCCCGGCTGCCCCCTGGGCTCGGCCAAGAGGAGCACATTTCTCCCACCACCATCACCAGTCCCGCAGCACCGGCCCTGATTTAGAGCCAGCTGCTGCTGTTTTCCCAGAGTTGAAAATTGTACTGTCAGCAATATCACAGGAGTGATTTCTTTATCAAAGGTCATTACCAATTATTTTGTAAAGAACTGACGCTTCAGTAATTACCTGATTTTATCTTTTTTTTATGTAGGTCATTTATATTTCATTATTGTCATGTTATGGCCTATCTGCTTGCAAAGAGGCATATATTAAAACCAGCAACTTCGCCTTAGTGTCAGAATTATTGCCCTATATTTCATTTGCCATTTTATCTACTGTTCTGGAGAAGATCATAGCTTGTTAGTTAAAGTGTTATATAAACTAACACACAGACACACACATATGCACGCTCCTCTACGGACGGTTTCTCTCTCTTTTTCCACCCTCTTCCCTACAGACACAGCAGTAGAGAAGTCCCTGGCTATTTATTTTAAAGGCAGAAGAGGAGCGCTGGTACCTGGCTGGTTTTATGTCACATCCTGGTGAGAGGAACCCCATCACCACCTCCAGGGGAATGCTGGAGGAGCCGGTGCCTTCCCTGTGGGACAGAGATGCCGGAGGGTCACCGGGGCAGGGGGACACCCGGGGACCGGAGGAGCCAAACTCCCGGGGTTGCTCAAACACAAAACTGTCCCAGTGCAACATTTCTAATGGAGAAACTCCCCTTCACACATATGCAGGGTACCCACAAAGTTTCTTTCCGGGACCTGATGCCCGCGTGTGCCTGCTCAGTGTAAGCATCTCTGTTTTCTGATACAGCATCCCGACGGGTGCACAGACAAGTAGGAAAATAGCTCCACACACAGCTGAATTTATAGCCCCAGCTGGGAGCTACCAGCTAAAAACACCACCGACAAACCCAAAAAAGCCCCCACCAAGCCCCCAAATCTAGGGGAAAACAGTAATACTGAGTGCAATCTGTTCTTTCCACGCTGTTTGGTTTATTATTAACCACCACTGCTTTTTATTTCTTGTCTCATCTTGCTGATTAGCAATTCCTTGAAGAAATTTCTGGGGCTGTAAGTTGCTTGTAAAACACGTATTTGTTAGGGGGAGGGAAAGCTAGGGCTGGTCTGGCTGCTGTACAGCATCCTCTGAGCAGGCACACGGCAGCCAGGAGGAGAAGGACCCTCCACTGGGGACTTGGGCAGCTAGAACAGATGACAACGGGTTTAGCCGAAGGTGACCCACGGTGCCGTGGGGGCTCTTCCCACCCCTCCTGCGGGAACTCAGCGACTGCTCAGAAATGGAGTGAGAAACGGGAGAGGGAGCAGGGACCTGGGTGACTGGGGGCCCTGCAAGAGGCCAGGGACCCCATCTTTGACCCAAGGATGTAGCATTATAGGGGTCGGGGGCAGTTATTGCAGAAGCCCTATTAAATGTATTAAAATCGCCCTAATTAAATCCTAGCAGGTTTAGAGACTCTTCTGCTCTTTATCATACAGTTTATCATGACTGCCTCCTCCCTGTATGTAGCAATGAGTAAGAAAAGGAAAAGAGTTCTGCAAACTCAGAGCTTATTTGGTCCGTATACATAATTTCAGTGTTTTTTCAGATAAGAACATATAAGGAAATGTAGGTTTTTCTCAGGCTAAGAAGGAAGCGACAGAACCCCTGTCCTGCAGCATCCTCCCGGTTAGAGATGGGGGATTGGTGCGGAGCAGCGGGGCTCCGGGTGGGTGTTACTCCCCATCACTGCACATAGAGCTCACCCAATGGAGGGGGTTCAAATGGGTTTTTGACTCCCAGGAGAAAGGCTAAATCCCCTGTTTTCTAGTGGAAGTGGCCCAGCACTGTGACGTTCCTGGCTGCTGCTTGGCAGAGCCGGTGGCAGCGAGTGCCTGGCCGGAGCGTGGCCGGGCAGGGGGAGAGGGGGGAGTGCTGGAGAGAGGGCAGTTATTCCCCTTAATGACAAATCAAAGCAAAACTCCCCTAGTAAGCTAATTCTGTAATGGGGCTGTCTGGTGTTATCATTTATGTTCCCCCATTGCCGTAAGAGTATTTTAATAATCTACATAGCATTTAATTATGATTCAGTTACCTGACATAAGTAATTTCAGTGCCCTTTAATATAACGAATCTCTGGTGTGAAATATCTGAGTAATAAGCCCTGACAGGTGGTTGTTATTATTCTGCAAACCTGCCTGTCTCCAGCCGCCCCCGGTGCTTGGAAGGGGAGAGCCGGAGCTGCCGGCCGGGATGGGGATGGGGTCCTGCCCCAGGGTTCTCGGGGACCCTCCAAACCAGCAGGACACCTTGGGGCAGCTGGGCTGGGGGGCTTAGGGTGGCATCACTGGTGAGGACCAGCCCCATCTCGGGGATGTCCAGTGAGTGGTCCAGGCTCTGCCCTCCGGAGATGTTGTGGTGCTCGTGGCATCACCGCGCTCTGTCTGCAGGGTGCAAAGAGTGGGCTGTAGGGCAGAGATGCCAGGAAGTTAATTAGTCGCAATTATGATTTATTTTCTTAAGTATGGGAGCACCCGGAAGAGGAGCACGCCTGAGACCGGCACCTCCGGGCATAGAGCCATCACGGAGCTGTCGGAGAGTGATGTTCCTGCCTGACCTCACCCCTCCTCCGTCTGGATGCAAGGCAGGAACATTTAGGAGAACTGGAAAATATATGTAATGGCTGTCTTTTGCCAGATGTGTGAATAAAACCAGATGTGGCAGATAAGCTAAGAAGAACTGCATGTCAGCTCACCCGAGGGCTGCGGAGAGGCAGGGTGAGCTGCGGCACCGCTTCCTGACCCGCTTAGAAAAATAGCCACGGAGAGGTTGCGGGGGGGAGGCGGGGGGGTTTATAAATCAGCGGCACTGAGCGCAGCATGTGGGATGTTCTGTTAAAAAAATAAAATGTAGAAATAAACGGTGACCTGACATATGCCGAAAGAAGTTACGGCAGCGGGGCTGCAGATGATAGATGCTGCGGGTGCGAACAGAAGATGTGAGACACGAGACCGTCTCCGGGAAAGGTGGCAACAGCTCCGGCGTCAGATGAGACAGGGGAGAGACCCGCCGAAAGCAGGAGAAGGGAAAACGGGAAAGCCCAGGTTTGGCCGTGGGTGGGTGAAGCCCCCGGCCCGGGAGCAGAGGGGTCTGTCCCTGCGGCCCCGGGGCAGCCCCCCGGCCGCGGTGGGGCTGGAGGAGGCAGGGTCCTGCAGGGAGGGAGCGGACCCTGCTCCTGGGGCACTGCGGGGAGGATCATTTTATGCACAGGTAACTCTGCCAGACACGTCTCTTGCTCTACTTAGCATTTAGCCTCCCCTGCCACCCTTGCATGTGCGGTCGCAGATGGTAGCATTTATCTTTCATTCCCTTTTAAACTGGCAGGTAAGGGGCTGTCTGACGGGGGGAGCAGAGAGACCCTCCCTGCGCCCCGGCTGCAGCTGCGCCCCGTGTCCATGCCCCTGCAAACGCCCCATGTCCCTCTCTATGCCCCGTGCCCGTGTCCCTTCCCAAGTCAGTAATTCCCATTTTTCCGTTTCCTGGGTGCGGCTGTGGTTTTGGAGGGGGAGGAAGGAGGGATGTGCAGCTCATGGATGCAAGAGTGTTCCTCACGCTGGCCAGCTAATGAGGAACCAACGGTATCTCTAATGATGCTTTTAGACTCCCCATCCCTCACCTGATACCGCTCCTGTGCACGACTACCGAGACAGTCCATAAACGAGGTTAAATATTGTAGCCCATCTATAAAGAATATGAATTTTCTGTTGCACAGACAGCAAAACTAGGGTTTACATCCCAGTTGAGAGCTTGACATCCCAGTCGAGGGCTTAAGTAGGACTTAGGTGGTCTTGTGGAAATGTTTTTCATTCTTGGGTGTGAGGAAGTACTCATTTACCCAACTGTTAGCTCTTGCTCTTGTGCCATGCCTGCCTAGTGACAAGGGTTGGCAGGATAGAAGGGGTAGTTTATTTAATATATTTAGTTAAATTAACCAATTACAACTAGCGTATTCATGTTGCTTATCAGTGTCTATTGTAAAAGGTTCTTTGACTACATCTTCTCATCCCTTCCTGGTGTCTGATGGGAGATGCTCTTGAACTAATGTCGAGCTTCTTTCTGATCCAGCTGGGGTTTGCTCAGTTTAGCAGTGGCATTAATCACGAGAAGTCTGTGACTTTCACTCTCTGTGTAAAAACACACTGCAAGAATTGTATGCGAGCCACGAAAGGCTGAGCTCTTCCCACAGGCAGAGGTGGGGTAAGAAATGATAACAGACAGGGATGGAGAGGCAGGGATCCGGGGAGAGCATCCCGCTGAAGCAGCGTGCGGCACAGGGAGATGGGTGCTGGTGCTGGGGACAGCCTGCGGCATAAAAACCCACAACCACTACAAAAAAAACCCCTCAGAAACTGTGTACAAAATCCATGTGCAGAGAACAGTGTGCCAGCCACGAAGCCAGGCGTTTCAGGGCTGGAAAATATCAGATTTAGGATTGTGCCTGTAGCTCCCATTCCTCCCTCTCCCCTGCTTCCGCTATGACAGACTGCAGTCTCCTATTTTTGGACACAATTCAAAACATCTTCCCTTAAAAAGGCTGTTTTGTGTCGCAGATGAACGCAGAGCCGAAGACACGCTATCCGAGGGTGGAAGGTGTGAGGGCTCTCCGTGGGTCCTGCCCCATGGACCACGCTGGGGAGATGCCCGTGAGCCAGAACCAAAGGGGCACCCAGCCCACACGTCTGACACTGCTTGCGACTTATTACATGCCAGTATAGGTGTCTGTAGGTATGTATAGGTTAGTATGCGTATATATGCATATAAATATGTATATACAGATTTAACGTGTGTATATACACACACACATATGCATTAGGTGTAATAGGATTTCCATAAGACACACATAAAACGAAAAGACACACATAGATAACCACACACGCAGACACCCACTTAAGTTCAAGCAGGGCTGTAATTATATCATCTTGCAAACTTTTTAAATAAAAAAGTAATTTCCTTACAAATGGAACCCGTGTTAGATAAGTTCATGAAGGAATTTACGCAGTTTAATTAAAGAAGCAGCTCTGCCTTGTCCTCCGTGTACGACGAAATAAGGCAAATAGTTTTAAAATATTACACTCAATTATACTTATAAATCTTGCACAGGTAATGAACATATTCTTTAGATTGCAGAAAGAGCTGGACACTTATCTTACTCTTTAAGATAAAATACCACATCCATATAATGCATTGCTAAGCTTTCCTTTTACCATACAAGTTGCCCAGAATCCCATTTTCTATTAAATAATAATCATTGTAATTAATAGACTAGTTATTTTATCTCCCTAATCTGGTTACAGTAATTTATCAAAGGTATGTAAATGAATGCAAGAAAAAAAGCAGTTCATTATTATTTTCTAAAGGGTACATGTCTCTTGCTGAAGCATGTAAAATGTAATTCTCTTGAACTTAATAAGATACTTGACTTCGTGTAATTCTCGGAAAGAAAATCCATTCAATACTTTACTTTTTTTATGTCACACTCAATTTGTTTTACTTACAATCCCCTGGCAGTTAAGGCTGGCTAATGGGCTGTTTCCCACAGGCGCTCCCCGTGGCCGCAGGAGATGCCAGGGATGGAGGGGTGGGATGGAATTCCTCCCCTTGATCCCTCCTGAGACCAGAGGGGCCGGGACAGGGGGACAGGGGGACAGGGGGACAGGGGACGATGCCCTGCGGTGCTGCTGCCCCTCTGAAGGCAGGGACTTCACGGGATGAGGCCAGGGGGTGTGAAGGTGGGGTGTGAGGGGCAGGTGGGGGTCTCAGTCCGCTGGACACCATGGCAGGGAGCAGCACCTTCCATCACAGGTGGCTCCTGCAGTGGCACCGGTGTGATCCCACCAGCCTCGCTCCAGAGAACTGATGTTTGGTGGGGCTTTGGCCCGTGTGAGGACCACGGCCCTCCGAGAACACTCTGCGTGCCTGGTTTCCCAGCCGTTAGTTCAAAACCAGTACAAAAAAAAAAGAAGGGAAACGTTCAAAGGGTATAAGGGAGCTACTCACAGAGGCAGTGTGGGCACCCAGATGAAAGGGATCTGATTAATGATAGCACCTGAGATAAGTGGCACTTTAACCAACTTTAACTGTTGATGTATGATGACATAATGTCCCCTCCAATTAATGACAAGGATATAAAACACCTGTATTTAGCAGAGCAGATGTTGCTTTTATGGTTAAATGCACACAGAAATTGACTTTTAAAGGACCAACGTTAACTTCTCCATTATTTGTTTCTCTATTTGTTGCACTGTATTATGAGCAAGAGTGAAATGTAACCCCACGTGCGAGGAAGCGGAATACGTGTTCTTCACTAAGAGTAATTCATGGGTCACCTCAGAGCGGTTTATGGAACACAGGGTTATCTTTGCTGTTACAGATCTCTGGGGGCACCTCTCCCAAAGGATCCCAAAGCAACGTCCAAACGGAAGAAGAGTTTTTGAGATATGGAGAGGAATGACGTTACCCACTTCTTAACCAGAACAAAAGCATTACGCACCCTTTTTATCCTGTTTTCTTCTCCTTTTTTTTCCACAAAGGGATAACTGCCTTTGAATCCAGCTAATATCCCTACTGCAGCTCCAGTGACAGTTATTTATGCTCTGACCCTGAGGGAGCCAACTTATACTGTTAGTCATTCATATGCTCACATCTACGTTATGCAATTCGGTTGCTATTTTCTGAGGTAAAAAAAAAAACCACATTTGTTAAGAAAATTCCCATTAAGGGCAAATAAGGATAAGGGACACTTCATGTCTGGGGTGATCAAAGGATCCCACCTTTCTCCTTTGGCTTTGCAAAGCATTCTGGAGTGTTTTCTTCAGACTGAATGCACCGAGCAGGGAGAAGGTGTCACCTCTCTGCCGTGCTTTTCATCTTGGGAGAAGTCACAGCTCTCTGCTGTCCCCCCTGTCACCCCCGGGGCTGGGTCGGGGTGCTGGCCGCGGGGGCTCGGAGGGGAAAGGACACAGAAATCATCATTCCCCTGGGCTCCTGCGCTAACGAGCAGCTCCCGCTTCCCAGGGCTGCCTTCGCCGCCTCTCCTGAGGTTTAAAATACAGTAGCTGCATATGGGCTCTACGGAGGGTTTATTTATAGAGCGTGAGCGTTTCCAACTCTTCCAAGTTGATTGCAAGCATTAGGCACTGTTCTTAAAGTCCCAGCTTCTGTACCCCTGGTATTCCAGGAGATTCTAAGCCTTCGGTGGGTGTATGAGGAGTGTCTGAGCGTCACGGGGAATCCAGAGACACTACAAAACCTTTCCTAGAAGTAAAAAGCCTGTGAACACTATTTCTCTCCTTCTCCTCCTCACAGAGGAGAGACAGAGAACTGAAGACTAAAGAAGTCACCCCTTAGCATTACACTTAGCATTGCAAAGGCTGCAGTAATGCCTTTTCTTTTCCAGTACACTAATATTATGGGTTTATACCAGTAATGCCTTTTCTTTTCCAGTACACTAATATTACGGGTTTATACCAGTAATGCCTTTTCTTTTCCAGTACACTAATATTACGGGTTTATACACTGGGCCTCTTGCAGCTGCTCAAACCTCCTGCCTGTCTGTGTGTCAGGTGTCCTTGACACAGTGAAAAAAAAATCACCTCAGAAATCTTGTCCCAAGGCAGCAGAGGAGCATCCGTGCCATTCAGCATGCATCTCATCACTGGGCCACTTAACCACTCATTTCTCTCCTCAAGGAGCTCCTCTTCCCCAGCTGTGGAATGGGGCAAACACTCAGCACAGAGACAGGAGAAGAAGCTGAAGGGAAGCAGAGTAGGGCTGCATCGTACGTGTCTCGCAGGAATTACTTTGTGTGAGGAACCAGAGTTGAAGTCAACAGCGTGGCTTGCATTTTTCTCTTTACTGTACGCATTTATTTCACTTCCATCACCCTAAACCTGCTTTGATTCTGACACCGAGTTCTTCAAATAGTATTTTCAGATGTTAAAATACAGCTCAGTAAGTGATTATAGCTCAAATATGGCAAACGACCTTCCCTCCTAGGGAAAAAAAAAACAACCATCTAGCACTTGATATGCGTGCTGTGGTAAAACTCGCTGCAGCACTTACAAGGACTGTCTCGCTGTGTGTTGGACTCCTGTAACGAGCTCCAGGCCAACAACCATCTTTTGGTGCCTCCAGATAACCCCCTGAGGGCAGTGTCCTTTTATACACAGTCGGTCACGGACGCAGGATTATGGATTGCACGTTTAAGAGTGGGTCCCATCTCTTTCTTCACTTTGGCATGGCAGTTGGTATGATGATAGCGACAGTAAGTTGGTGCTCGGTGGGCTTGCTGTGTGTAGAAACAGCTGGCTTTATATAATCTGAAATATCAGGATTATTCGAGATGTTTTGTTTGCATGAGATCCCTTTACTTTTGTTTGGCTCCTTTTTTATACGTCTCATGGCAGGATGTGGGGACAGACCTGATGTTAAAGAAGAAAAGGAGGTACCGTGGCGTTTCAGGGGTGACTTGCCACGTGTGAGAAATATCCCGGGACCATGTCCAGCAACGATACAGGGAAAAGGAATTTCTTTTTGTTCCTAAGGACATCAAGTCTGAACACAGTGCTTACACACCCAAGACATTTCTGTAAATATTTATTGGCCAAATAAAGTCTTTGGAATTGCTTGCATTTCCTTGGGGAACCCTGAGGACTTCTCCTGTGGGCCATCTTCCCCATGTTTTCCCCCCTTAGTGAACCACTCCACGAAACACCTAATATCCTGCTGTTACCTGACATCAGGTTTGCCCATTGAGCCTTGTTCTCTCTCTAAAATATATATAGCAAAAATAAAGTTTCTTTTCCTTCACCTCTCCCCCTTGCACGCTGTAGGTAACTGTTTATTTTTCTTTTCCCACCTTTCTGTTTTGCTAAACCACTTGCAGAGCCTGGTGCTCCTCCGCGGGAACTGGGGGGCTGCGTTTGGCCCTTTGAGGGCAACCACCTACAATCTGCCATCACAAGGCATCCTGCAGAGCCTGTGAGAGGGCATGAAAGCAAAGAAACATTCAAGCTCACATGCAAGGAACGCAAAATCATGTCCAATTATCACAGCTTTCCTAAAGATCCTAAAATATTGCTTCCATAAGTCAGGCTGAGACAGAGAATTACATTCATTTCATCCTCCTGAGATTAGAGAAGAAGTTCAAGTTTCTGTTCTAGATAAATAAGATTTCCTTAAAGCAGTTTAACAGCTGCAAGAAAAAAAAAAAAGAAAAAGAAAAAGAAAAAGTGAAGACATCCATTTTCCGCAATCAGTCGCACAGTGGCAGGTGCAAGTCAAGGGGCATGGCCTTTAGCAGGACCCAAGGGTTGGCCAGAGCATTGCCAATTAATCATCCAGTAAAATGCACTTGACAGCTTGGAGAAGTCTCCAATTCTTTTTCTCATGATTGCATTGCTAATTTGGTCTTTAAACTTACTAAGAACAGGCAAGACTTAAAGAAAAGCTGTCAAGTTTTCTAATATGATTTTTTTTTTTTTTAAAGGGAAGCTCTCCGAAGTTGGTTCAGTCAGCCATAGCTCGTGCGTGGCTAATATGGGTCAGTAAGAAAGCATTTGAAAAAGTATTTCACCACTGATGGTCTTCTCCATGGCTTTAATGTGCATGGGCTAATGCATGTTTTCTTTTACGCATGACGTAAACCCCTCTTCTGTTTCATCCACCTGTTTTATTTCAGGCAAGGCTCGTGAGAGATGATGCCTGAAGGCACAATTTAGGTGCCAGAGCCCATGTGTAAAGGGCACACGGGCATGCCTTAGCGTTCCAGAGAGGTGCTCAGATGGTCAGAGTCACTTCACTGGATCCAAAACACAATTAGGACCCTCAAAATGCTACTGGCTTTCACAGTTATGGTGGTGGGCTCCGTGGGGTGGTACCCACCTCCCCTGCCCTACAGAGGTTCAGTTCATACTCAGGCGAGAGGTGACCTGGCCTGTGTCTTGGGCTGTGCCAATAACGGAGGCATAAAAGAGGTGTAAAGCTGTCCCCAGCCCCATTGCACCCACTGCACAGTAGCTGGATGCATTTGGATCTTGACCATGGCTCCTTAGAAATGCTGGTCATTACCAAGAGGAGGACACTGAAACACTCTGTGTGTGTGTGTGTGTGTGTACTTGTCCATGTGTGTGAGTGCACGTGTGTGTGCGTGCAATACTCCCACACGCACCCCAAGTACTACATTATCTTGTGGGAAAAATATGTGAAGGAAAGTCGTGACCTTGCGCTCCAGCCTGTAGAGAAAAGCACCAGAGTAGCTTTATACTCTGTTTTCCTATTTTCTCAAAATAGTCAACTTGTTTGTTTGATGCCAACATCTCATAGACCGAAACAGCTCACTGGGGGATTTGGGCAGGAGTTGGCACGTGTTACTTCTAGTTTATGTAAGGTCTTACTGCAGTTTCTATTTTTAACCACGTTAATAAAAAGGATTGTTCATCATTATACCAGCTTAGCAGACACAAATCACAAGCCTAGGCAAATCTTAAGGGGAAGTAAGGTGATTCATTCCATTAATCCTCTGCTGCACAAAGTCACAGTAAATCCTGGTTCCAATAAGTGGGTTGAAGGCTAAGACCTTAGGGTTCCTCTGCCTAGCGTTTGGCTCTGCTTGCTTTTGGGATGTCGGATTTCCATTTCCAATATGCACTATTTTTTCCCTTGGAAAAAAAAAAACCAAACCAACACAAAACCCCAAAACAAACGCAGAAACTGAGCCCTTTATCGACACATAAAACTGATCTGAAATGAGTAATAGTAATAGACAAACATTAATAACTTGCAATCTAAATAAACACTGAAAAGTTTGAAAGCGTTCTTTTTTTTTTTTTTAATATAAAAATAAACATGAAAAATGTTTTGTCCTAGAAACAGAGCCAGCAGTGTATTATCTCGGCAGACTGCAGCTGGACAGCAAATGACACGAGATTGTATTTTGGTTCCTCTACTCGAAGTGAAAGCCGACGGAGCCAAGAACATGCAGAAGCTGTGCTGGCAGAGGGAGCAGAGGAAATGCAAGTGGACGTGAAGCTAGTGGGGTTATTCCGGTGCAGAGCAGGGAATCAGACACTTCCCTGTAAACAGCCAGGCACTGGAATTTGCACGGACACAACTACCATCAAAGACTGAGACATTTTTAATCTGAATGAATTAAGAAAGATACATTTGGTTTTCTAGAGGCACCCACTCCCAATCTCGATATATTCGTGGGACGCTCCTTCCCTCCAAAAGTTGAGCTCTTCAGTGAAAAAGGCAGAGGTAGTGGGTTACAAGGAGAATAAAAGTTCTTGGAATATTCAGAGTATGTCCAATCCACAGGGACCTGATAGTATTTCCTTTGGCACCAATGCAGATCAGTGATTAGATAACTGGAGTGTTGTCTCAAAGGCTGCACCTGATAATGATATCCAAGTTGTCCACGCACCTTTCAGCTTCCCAGCAAAGCTGATGTCTCCTTGACATCGCTCATCAGGACCTGCCTCTCTGTGGAAGGCCAAGTAGTTCTGGATTTGCAAAGACCACCTTGCTTCCAGTCACAGGAAAGAGGAGTGACATGTTGTGGTCATAGGCACCCTCATGCTGGTAAGAAAGGAACCTCATCTGGGTTTGGGCTTGGACCAGGTTCTTGTGTGCACAGCACAAGAGAATTCAAAACCTGCATGCAGATGATGTGAAAAGGCTTTGGAAATACCCGCAGGACATCAAGGGGTCTAAAAGCCCTTTGCCATACGTGCTCAAGAGCCATTTAAGAGCCAAAGGGTAAGTGGGGGATGCCCAAGCCAGGATCATGTGGCCACATCCTGCAAAGAGCTGTTACTCGCAGCTCTTCTGACCAAGCCAGGCTGGTTCTGAGAGCTGAGCTCGTGTCTCAGCACAGCCCTTTGCTGCCCGTGTGGATGGGAAATGGCCAGGTTGGGTGTCTCAACACTGGTTCTCGTACTTGCTGTGGACGTGTCCAAAGCCTGGCTGGAATAAAAATGCCTTGCAGCCGTGAGGGTGAGAGGCCAGAGCAGGCAGGGACCTTCCCTTAGCTCTTCTGTCCCTCCTCTGTAAAACCAACAGTGGGGCAGAAGAAGAAAAACAACAGTTGCTTTTCATTTTTTCTTAAAGAATTCTTACTAATTCCCCCTCTCATTCTATTACTCAAAATTTACCAAACAAAAAAAAAACCCACTCACCAAGATTTAGACCCCTCAAAGTGCTGTCTATTACCAGAGCATTAAGTATCTTACGTTCACAATTAATCCAATAAAGCACGGAAACTCAGAGTTAAGTCTGACACTGTCCTGTAATCATACTGTTGCAACAATAAAAAGGTACAATTATGTAAGCCGAGGCCTGAATGTCAGTTTGGATTTTCTCTGATTTTTTTTCCCCTTGCTCATTATTTTAGAGGCATGAGCAGCATGACCTTGCCCCTTTTCCCCTCTGCAGCCCACTGGTTTGGGGGGGGTAAATCCAGCAACGACGATCCCTCAAATCTCCCACGGTGTTTTCTCCCCAGCACACATCTACCCGCAGGGCTGCCGGGTCACGGGCTTCAGCTAACACAAGTAGAAATTCTGGGAAAAGCCTTTTCTAATAAAGGCGAGGGCTCTGCAGGGTCAGTGCTGGCACGAGGGTCAGAGTTTCCCATTTCTGAGCTGCCTGTCAGGACCCTCCGTGATCCTCAGTGGTTTCCAGAGTCAGGATTAGATTAGGATTACATTTCTCAACCTCTGAAAAAAACAAACAAACAAACAAACAAAAAAAAAACCAGGAAAGGATGAGATGTGGGATTAACAGCTCTGGGTAACAATCCAGGAAAATCTGTCAGTTGCTCAAAGACCCTGAACTGGTAATACGAAGATTTTGTGAAATTAGGAGTTTGAAGCACTGCTTGTAGCAGTGTGTGTGAGGCATCTGCCCAAACCCATCCTAATCTCTCCGATACCGAGGCCACGGGAAGAGCTGGAAGATGCTGCAAGACTCTCCCTTTTTCTTCCCCCTAGAAATATATTTTTAAATGTGAAGAAATTTTATAAATATCCCATAGTAAAAACTACCTAAGGGCAATAATAAATGATAATACATGTCCATTTCCATCAGCTTTGGATGTCATATTTCCCCATATGGTGGCCGTGCATACGCTTGTGAGCAGTCAGGGTCTTGTGGTGAGGCACAGAGGGTCTGATTTGGTGAAAAATTAAGGGGGTTTTGGGTCAAAATAGTTCTCAGCTGTTGAGTTCCTGCCACTGCATGACCAAGGGTCTGCAGCGCCTCGGTGGTGGCTCAATCAGCAGAAAATCAGAAGGCGGAGGTGAAGTTTGATGGGAGGGTTGGCTGCGTTCCTGAGAAGGATCTGGCTGAGTGCTGCGTGTCTTGAATTACCTTCCCCTCCTTCTGCCTCAATGGATTTTTCCCTGTGGAACCATTTTCAAAGAATCTCGGTGCATCTCTTGACATTTTCCAGAAGTAAGACCCAAGCAATCCTTTTCTCACAGTATGCTTGGAAACGGGCCCGGAGATGCAAACTTTGGCCAGTTGAGACATCAGGACCTGAGCTCCATGGCTCAGGGCGTTCACTCGGGGAGAAGATGATGGTCCACTGCATCCCACCGCTCGAGGGGATCTGGACCTGAGTTCATTCCAGACCCACCAAACACTCTTTGATGGAATGAGAATTGCACAACAATCACAGTGATCTCCAGGACCATAATCTTTTCCATGGATTAACACTGTCCTCTCCAGGGCGTGGAGGCATAAGGGAGTAAATGCCATGGATTCTCGTGTTGGGGGTTACCCCACGTCACAGACAAAATGAGATATTACCTCCAGTTTCCAACAACATCTCACAGAGACGTTACACT
This sequence comes from Calidris pygmaea, assembly GCA_003697955.1. Taxonomy (NCBI): domain Eukaryota; kingdom Metazoa; phylum Chordata; class Aves; order Charadriiformes; family Scolopacidae; genus Calidris; species Calidris pygmaea. Next base: position 1,117,887 of record QJSC01006009.1, on the reverse strand, counting down.
TTCTTTGAGACTGACAGCCAGGGAGCACCCCGTTGCCGCTACCAAGATTATGGTAACACTCCAACCTGTTTTAAAATTGAAGAAAAGTGTCATTATCAAAATGTCATTCCAGCAGGCAAGCTGGCTGCTTTTATGTCTTTATGCTGCCTTCGCTACCAGGGAAAAAAAAAAACCATTGGTGCATAGGCATAGTCTTTCCAACCTGTTTCCACCCACCATTTCAAGGTAGTCCAGCCTAGGGAACGTCTTTGGTCTATAAATGTGGATACGGAGCCACCCGTGCCCGGGAGAGCCGGCCGGTCCCAGCAGTGGGCAGCACGGATCTCTGGCTGAGTTTGTCTCCACCCATGAAGGATGGAGCTATGGCTGGTTGAAGGGTTCACACGTGTCTCCACGGAGGTGTCGCGCTGATGGACAGGGCTCCCTTGGTACGGGCGACTCTTCCGAAACCCGGGCGCTTTCACAGCGTCCCACGTTTGGGCGATGGACTCTCATCTAAGCATGTCCTCCTCATTGCCTCTGGTAGGGGAGGTAACGTATTGCACAATTCAATGCTGTGATAGTGCTATAATAATATAT
>QJSC01006009.1:1069149-1116855 GCA_003697955.1 Calidris pygmaea | reverse complement strand
TGGGAAAATTAATAGGAATTAGGAAAAGGTTTGAATTTATAATGAGATAGTTAAATTAAGCCATTGTAGAAACATGCACATGTGGAATTAAAGTGACCTTCATCTGAAATCGCTTGATTTTCTGCGACACGAGGTGAGTTAGACTGAATTGAGGCCATTCTAATTCCAAGCAGGGATGTGGCCAGACATTAACTCTAGGAAACGCTGCGCTTTGAGACGTTACCACTTAATAAAAACACATTCCCACGCAGTTTTGCTTCCCGGCCCTTTATCTCCCGGCTGGAATAGGCAAAGGGGGGTGCGTGACCAGGGGCATTGCCAAGCCCTGGTACCTCAACTGCTTCTGATCTCATCCTAAGGGTGAGATATTAATATTATTTCCCCGAGAGGGGTTCTGTCAGGGGTTCTGCCATGCTCCAGAGGGACTGTGAGGTCCGGCGGCCCCGAGGATTTCATACGACAACTGCTTAGTGTGCTGAGATTTTGCACTGGTGTTCATATTTCCAGGAGGGTGCTAGTGACTTTATTAGCTTGTTTTTTTAAATAAATAAGTATTTATTGTATATATATTGTATTGTATATGTATGTAATATATATAGTATATATATTGTACATTTATTGTATATATAAAATATATATATACACAGATACCTATGTATATATTTTACTGCCCTGGCGATGCATATATGGGGGTATCTGCCTGTTTTGCTCTCCTGTTCTTAAACATTAAATACAAAATAATCCTATATCTGTTCATATTCACAAACATTAACTCTCAGTAACAATTACAGCTTATCTATTGATTCTCAAATATCGAGCTACTCCTAAACGACCGCTGATGCTGTCAGTCGCCTTCAAGCAAAGTTTCCAACTTTCTCTGGGGAGGCGGTGCCGTCCCCTCTCCCCGTCCCTGGCCGTGCCCGTCGCACGTCGGGGCTGGCGGGGTGTCTGCCTCCACCCTGCGCTTTCGGCTCCTAATGAAAACATATTGCTGCAGTCATCCAGTTACTGCAGTGTGAGCAGGCGGAAGGCTAATAAGGACATTATTGGGGAAAACATATATGAGCCAGGAAGGCACGTTCCTTTCCCACCATATAAACATACCGGGATGATAAAGATGTCTGCCATTCCCCGATAACTACAGGCTGTGCATCAAACGCGGTGGCGTGGACAGTAATACCATTCCCATGACTAATGCCACAGGAATATCTAATAGAATCAGGTCCCAAAATATCTCTTTTTTACCTGCAATTTTTTTGGCCTCATATTTCTATTCTGTCATTCCAATATTCATTTTTCCTAATATAATTTTAAAACTTCCTGATATGATTATATTATTCATTGTATCCTATTAGTGAAAACAAAATTACTCAAATGAACCTATTAGGACATGACAGAAAACTGCTGACATGATGGAAAGTTTCTAGGGTTCTCCTATTTGGCTTCGTGTGGCCATCCTTCTTTATTACTGCTTGATGCTGCCTATCACCCCCTGTCCAGGCCTGTGGCCGTGCCGGGGGCTGCCGGGGCTTGGCTGGGGTCAACACCAGGCTCTGCTGAGGGTGGTGGCCAGTCCATAGCCCTGGCATGATGGATTCATGGGGTGGGAGACCAGCACAGACAGTTCTAGAGGGAGCAGTGCCCCAGATTATCCCTATTTAGGGTAAATAAAGGCAAAAGCAAGACAAGCTGGAGAGAGGTCCTGTCCATCCCACAGGTCAAGAGCAAACTAGCCACATGCTAGTCCTGATCTTCAGAAAAAACCCTCCTCAGGTGGAGAAAGCTCCATGTTTCCTCCATCAAATGTCCTCCAGAAGAGCTGTTTCAAACGGATCCATCCTTGGGGTATCTCTTGGTTCCCTCTCCAAAACCAGGCTGGTTTCCAGCAGCTCCTACAGCCTCGCCAAAGCCCAAGCCCTCCTGGCTCCCTTGTGTTCCACGGGGCCATCACCCAGCTCCTGGGGCTCCTCGGTCCCCATAACACCTTCCTGTACCCTCGGTGGCCTGGGGCCAGCACAGGCAGGTAGTTGCCTCCAGCATCCTGACCCTGCGATATACATTTGCCATGACTCACCTGCACCTATAGGTGCTGTTCGCTTCTACCCGTGTGCCTTAACATTCATTCTTCACTGAATTATGGCAGCCTATGGGAATTAGAGGAATTCACCTAAGCACAGCAAGTTTAAGGTCCTGTTCCCCCCACCAGCTTCAAGGATTTAAAGCAAAATTTGGTTCAAATGAGCATAAAGGGAAATGTTAGCTACATCTCAATGTACACTTCGACACAATAGTGCTTGCAGGAGGAAGGCAAATATTGTGACGCCCATTGCAGAGACAGGCTGAAGGTGACACAGAAGGTGAGCCCAGCAGCACAACAAACTTCTGGAAAGAGCTGATCAGCCTGAAAATCACCTGCGCTGGCTGAAAAACCTGAGAGAAAAATGCTTGTGACCCCTTCATTTCCAGTGGTAATGGGGCAAACCTTTCTCCTTCTTCTTCTTGCCCCCTCTTTCTTTTAGTCTTTCAAAGACTGAAATAATTTTATTCCGTAGCTAAAAGGAAATGCACTCTGATTACAATATTACAGAAAGGCGTATTATAGTTATAGAAAATAGCAGCCATTGTGCTTTCCTTGAAAGTTGCCTTAAAAGATTTAATTTATATTTTTGATGATGAGTGAAAATTTTTACTTTAAAAAAAAATAATCAGCTGTCAGTGCTGGAAATTTTAATTCTCTATTCACTAATGTTTAATAATACCATTATATAATAATACATTAAGAAGCAAAATAAGACAACCCACTTCATTTTGCTTTGGTCTGCCTTGAGGACTGGCACTTGAATCCTACAGATGAAAGGCTAATACTTTTATCCCTTAAACTACTCAGTCAGCCCCTGAAACTAAAGGACTTAAAGGAGAATAATTGGCTCTTTACAGAAGAAGAACAGAACAATGTGCTCTCTGCCTCTCAAGTTCTGTTTTGCATCTGTCTCCGCATTCGTTTCTTTGTATAAATAAATTAAATAATGTTACCTAAAGAATTAGATCACAAAAATATTCTCTCTTTACACTTTGTTCGAAATTAATTTCCAGATGGCCGTTCTCTTATGTTCTGGCCAAGGAGAAGGAGAAGATCTTGGCCCGTGTGAACCACAACCGAGGGTGGAGGGGGGAACTGTCACTTCATCTTTGTATGTATTAATTGTAAAGACACCGCAAGCTGATGTCCACAAAAAACAATGTGAGGACAGGGTAGCATTTGCTTTCAAGTATTCTAAATTTGCAGCGCTCACGGAGAGAGGGGAAGCACGAGAAAGCAGAGGCGCATTTGCGTGGCCAATTTTTATTCATGTCCTGAAACCTATGAAGGACGCTCTCGCCTGGGAGAGAGCACTTGTGCTCTCCATTTTCTTCCGGCAAGGGCAGTCTCGGGCTCCCGAGCGCTGGCTGGATCTCGTGCACACTCGCCAAACCTTCCTCAAGGCTCCACGCCAAGAGGATTTCATCTCGTCGAAGCAAGAATCCAATGTTCACTTGAGCTGAAAACATCCCTGTGCTGCGGCCAGCACAAGGTTATGAACACTTATGTCCTACTTAAGCCCTGTTTTGAGACCGTAAATGTGACTTAAATGTTCTGCGGTAATAACAATCCTCACCACAAAGGTGAGTTTCAGCCCAGGTCCTTAGGCGTGCCGTATCTGTTTTTTTAGACTCCCTTTTTGAGTCCCTGCATGTACTCCTCCTGCCTTTGCTCTAGTTACAAGGCTGCCTTTCCTCCCCTTGGAGTTGTTCCCATCACTTCTGTGTCCACAGGCCTTGCAGCTCCCTCCTCACCCACCTGAAGCACCTAACAAGGACCATTGGCTTCGCCAATGAAGCTTGAGAGCCCCTCTTTTTTTTTCTTTTTCTTTTTTTTTTTTCCACAGCTATTTGCAAATCCATCATGTAGATCTCTCATGCTTGGGTTGTAACTTGGCCATCAGAGCTTGTAAAATCTTTCAGCCAACAAACACGCACACATGTGCAGCAACCTTGATTTAGGATTTTAATCTCGGGGATGTTTATGTAAGCAAAGACACATTGCACATTGGTTTGCCAGTGAACTTTAAACATATGTGAAAGTATAAGGGCATGTGCAACTCCAAGTGTGTGAGTAGGCTGCTGAAACTAATCTCATTACGGAGTTCCCACCCGAGCTCCATGATAGCAGCAGCGAGTGGATTATATCCATCTTCACAAGTCATAACTGATTAAGGGGCAGACGGGGAGATAAGCTGATGTTCTCTCAAGTCCATCTCTGACGGGGCTGAGGAGTCAAGAAGGGGAAGTCGTCACTGCTCAGATGCAGACAGCCAGGGAGGAAAACATGAATCTCTCTGCTCGGCACTCACAGCCCAGAGCTCGTCCTCACGGTAATTAAATGGGAGGATTGCTTCTTTTAATGGACAAATTAAAAATATGCTGCCTTTCCTTCTTAGCGGGGCACTCCCCAGGGATACTGGAACCTCGGGTTCAAACCCCATCCCTGCCTTAAGAGACAGGAATACAACTACACATCCTTAGGGAGAAGAAAGGGTAAAAATAGAGGTGCAATACCTGCACAGCGCAGCTTGGGGCAGGTACTAGGACCAAGCCTAGGGAGCTCAATTAAGTGACAGAAGCTACACAGCTGTGCGGTCCAGCTGATGGACGCTCCTCGCTGCACGCCAGTGGGGTGGCTGTTGGCTGGATGGCAAAGCCCTGTGTGGACCCACAGCTTCCCACAGCGCTGTGGGGAGAGCCTCAGCCTCCCCTGCGAGAGCCGTCCCACTTTGCACTGGGCAATTAATTGCCTGGCCTTGAGCACGGGGGGGACCCCAGCGCTTCACGCCTGCAGGGTGGGAAAACTGCAACTCACAAACAAGTCCTGTATTTCAGGCAAATCTGGGGGCAGGCGCTGCCCAGGGGATCGGAGGCTGCCACGTCAGACTCCTGGGGTAGGTTTGTGGCTTTTCAGGATCGTGTGAACCAGCTCATAACAGGGATTATTTTGCAAGCACGGAGCGGGTACCGCTGAGACAATCACTGTCCTACACCTTCAGAGAGGTGGGGCAGCAAGCCCGCTGATGGGGTTGCCAGATTTCCTTCAGAACCGCTCAAAATCCCCATCAACTTTGTGCTCTGCACCTTATTTTCCACCCAGAGGCAACCAGCCACGCAAACCGGTGTGCCTCTGGCTGAAGTCAGTGTGTGAAAAGGATTTACACCTTCAGAAGGGCTGTTTCTGTCACCCAAAGAAGATAATTAAACGGTGCAGGATTTCAAACTGGTCTTAACCTCTTTTTTCTGCTTTTCCTCCCGCTCACGTCAGTGCAGCACTCAACTAATTACAGGCAATTTTTTTTTCCGTGACTCTTCTTAAGCTTAGAAATGACCGAGGCCCCAAAGACAAGGGAGCACAGTTCTATTTTGACACCAAGAGGTCCTGGGGTTTTCGTGTGTCTGGTTTTGTTCCTTCGCTGGATGTGAAATGTAGCCGCTCTTTCTGGCAAAAACTTTCCAAACAGGATGCTCGGATAATCCGAAAAGGATGCTTCCCCCCGCTTCCCCTCACGAACGAGGAGAAACGGAAAACAGGCTGTGTACCAGCGAGGAATCTTAATGGCTCCCAAATGTCTTGACACCAGAAGCCCTTCGCACCTGGGGAGGGGACATCAAAGGTCTCGGGTGGGCACCCGCGTCCGAGGGGCTGCACCCGCTGGTGCGTCCTCCGGGAGAGCTGCAGCCCTGGGATGCACTTCGCTGCAGTTTCATAACATCTGTTACGGATTTAACTAAGCAAAACCTGTTTCTACAATAAAATATTGAGCCTACATTCACTTATTATTCACAGGGAATCCATAAATATTCATGGTAATTTTCTGACACTCCTTTTGGGGTTTCTTTATGTTTAGTTTCTCCCATTTTCTCCAAGCATCCCAGACTGTTGCCTTCCCTCTCACTCCCTCCGGGGTTTTTACACTACTCAGGTGCTTTTAGCAGCCTCTGGGGGTACCGTGAGGAGCTCAGCCCAGGAGATGCAGTGCTGAGGCTGGACCCAACGCCGTGCTCTCTGTGAAGAGGTGTGCATCCTCTCCGGCAGCCCCGCCGGAGGGGACCAGGGGTCACCTGCAGGGACCTCAGCCACGGGAACCTCCTCCCTCTGCAGAACTGCACCTCGAATGGATTGCTGAAATGTGTGACAGGACCTTAGAGCCCCTTCCAGTCCCTCAAGGGGCTCCAGGAAAGCTGAGGAGGGACTCTGGATCAGGGAGGGGAGCCCTAGGATGAGGGGGAAGGGTTTGACACTGAAAGAGGGGAGATTGAGATGAGATGTGGGGAAGAACTTGTTTGGTGTGAGGGTGGTGAGAGCCTGGCCCAGGTTGCCCCGAGAAGCTGTGGCTGCCCCATCCCTGGAGGGGTTCAAGGGCAGGTTGGAGGGGGCTTGGAGCAACCTGGTGTGGTGGGAGGTGTCCCTGCCCAGGGCAGGAGGTGGCACTGGGTGGTCTTCAAAGTCCCTTCCAACCTGAACCATTCCATGACTCTATGATTCTATAAAATGCAGCGGTGGAGCTGTCTGAGGGGGAGGGGGGCGTAAATCAGGCACGAACTACAGAGACCAAGTCTTCACAGAGTGTTTGGTGCCAAGTGTCCTCTCTGGGATCCCCACCATCTCCCTGTGAGCTTGTCACACGTTCAGCCTGCCCAAACCACCAGTGAGACCATCACATGAGACACCTGTGTCCTTCCTGCTTCTGTGCCACTGGTGTCTGCTGGCTCGCTCTAACAGCACGCTAAAATAGGACACATACATCGATACAAGCAAAGTAGCAATGACATAATCAGGTAAATTATTAAATTAGATGCTAGCCGTGGGACAGCAGCACCTTCGGTGCCCACCCCCTGATGGTGATGATGGTGAGGGTGGCGATGGTTTCCCAGAGCAGCGCTGGTCCAGGCTGGGACCTGGGATGCGGCGTGGCTGGAGCTTTACCTCATCCTTAGCCACAGCAGGACCAGGACCTTCCTGCTCTTTGAGGAACATCATTATCGACACGTCAGGCAGATGCATCCAGGCAGATCCCCTCCGACGTGCCCTCGAGCTCCTCACACAGACGGGGTCGCGCAGGCGGCTCCCGCGGAAGAACTGGAAGTTCCCGGGGTGTAAAAGCCGACAGGAGCTCGGTGCTTTTCTGAGGGGCATGTATCTTTAAATCCAGCCTGTAATGAATGCAAGGAATCTTTTTGATATTAAAAAGAAGTAGGAATTCAGCTCTGAAACCCAGATTTCTAGAGGTCTAAATCTGAATTCCCTCTGCTCAAATGCTTCTATAATATTACTTGATTTCTCCAAAGCAATCTGACGGCATGTGAAAGTTATTCTTATTTTTACCCTTCTTACCCGTATGAAAAAGGAAACACAGTCCATTTGCTGTAAGCCCCTAAGCATCTGCTGATTTGTCAGTTTTATTTAGTTAAAATGCATTCACTTTTGCTGCATAGGGGACCGTTTAGACAAGCTAGCTGGAGAAAATTAGTTCTACTTTACCAACATTAACTACCCTGATTGTATATTAATTAAGATATGCTTTGTGACATATGATATGTCCTCATAGAAATATTTTGGGAGTTAGGCGGTTTTTGGCGATTTGAAATCAGTGTGGCTGGGGTAAAAATAGTGTCTGGTGGCAGAAATCTTTCTACACCTTGAGCATGTGGATGCTGTGGGCATCCTGTGTGTGAGCGGAGGTTTAATGCTGTTTCTTTGGTTTCAGCTTTGGCTCCGCAATGAAAAATTCAGCCCAGTGACACTTTGCCGTGTGAAGTAACCCTGCAGCCTCTGAGAGCAGCAGGACACGGCTTCATAACCCTCCTCGCTTCTCCCAGGCTTTCCCAAAGAGGCAGAGCTGCTACTGATTTGCCAGTTGTCTAATCTGGGAATGTTTGCTGTGGAAGTGTCCTGGAGAAAGGCTGAAATCAGGGCAGAGCTGCTGCTCGGGAGCAGGGACCAGCCGGGAGAGGTGACCCGGTGTCTCCCAACCTTCCAGAGGTGACCCCAGGGGGAGAGGGGTGACAAGAAGGTGCACACTCGGGAAAACCTGGCCGTATCCTCTTGGGACACAGGGATAGTCCCCTACGGCTGTCCTCACTTGGGCACCCGCGCCAAAAGATGCTGCTTGTAATGAAATGGGGACAAGCGTGGCACAGGGGCACGGGAGCCACTCTGTGCAGCCCCGCTGCCCTGCAAAGAACTTCTACAGTGATTAAAGGGGTATTAATACGTTTTATAATCCTCCTTCTTGTCGTCTGAAATGAAGGAAGTGCATCTAGCTATTCATGGGTTGAAACACAGAGGTGTAACCGCACCGGCTTCCGCCGAAACATCCTTATGTGAGGAATTAGATGGTATTAAGAGTTTGGAGCCTCACATAACATTTCACCCACTGTTTTTCTAATATTAAGGAATTAAAAGACGATTTCCCCATAGCAAATATTTACCCTGACCATCCTTTTCAAAGCCTGTTTTTTTTTTTTTGCAGTGATGAAGAAGACTGTGCAATGTCAGCACCCCTGGGCAATTTAGGGGACCTGGCAGCCCTGGTCTCAAGATCAGCTCCCACAGATCCCGCTCCCGTTGTTTCAGCCCTTTTCTTCAACATCGCCTGACTGTGAACAAAGGGCTCCAAGGGTCTGGCGAGCCATGAGTTATTTGCAAGCCATATAAAAGTAGTGATAAACCTTTAAAAACAGCTGTAGAGCATTTACCACATAAAACAAACAGATATAAAACATGTAGGGAGGGTTTGTTTTTTTTTTTCTTTCCATGCCTGCTTTTTAAAGCAGAAAAAGCCTGCCTAGGTAGCTGGCCTTTAAGCCTTCAATTAATTGAACAAAGATTTTAAAATTGTTCAATTGGTTTCATTAGGAAGTGTATAATAGAATAATAAAGTAAAACAAATGATATAAAGCAGACCCACTAATTAGCTCTACATGATTGATACAGCTTTGGACTAGGCATTTGATCTCAAACAAAATGCAGTTCCTTGTTAAGAGGATTTTTAATTGATGTGCAGAGAGGTATTAGATGATGTTGGAAAATAATTACTCAAAAGCTATTCATGCATTTGGCTGAACATAACAAATGAAGTTTGGGCTCTGGATCTGGCGGAGTGGACACATGCTAATTAATAATGAGAGGAACAAGAATCTTCCAGTAGTTTTTAACCCAGTGTTTACTAGGAGATTGCTTTGCAATTATGCACCATAATGAGGTTGTCATCTAAACAAAATCAACATTACTCAGATGTCATTCGAGATTGCTAAATGTTGCAGCCCATATATATGTTCAATTCTTTTTGCAGATGGCAATATGTTATTAATCAGCGGGAGCTGCTGCTCGCTATCCAGCTGCCGTGGGTGCTCTGGTACGAGGGGACACCCACTCTCCTCTCCTCCTTTCAGACTCTGAAACAGAATGGCACCAAAACAGCAGAAATTCTAAAATTTATTGTAGAACTCCCGAGCCGAGGTGTCTGTTCACCAGGGAAGAAAGAGGTGGTTACTTATTTCTCCTCTCCAAAGAGCTGGCATGGAGGAGTCTGAGCCGCCCTTTCCATGGAAGCATTGGCCACCTCTGCCCGCTGGCCGGCCACCTCCTCCCCACTGGCCACCAGCCCCACAGGAGCTGGAAATGGCATGTGGTTATAATGACAGGAGCAGAGGAAACGGTCTGAAGTTGGGGCAGGGAAGGTTTAGATTGGATATTGGGAAGAATTACTTCACTGAGAGAGTGGTCAGGCACTGGAACAGCCTGCCCAGGGAGGTGGTGGAGTCACCATCCCTGAAGGGATTGAAGAACCGTGTAGACATGGCTCTTCAGGGCATGCTCTAGTGCCTGAGATTGTTGGGTTGTGTCTGTTTGTGGGGTTTTTGTGTTTTTTTTGTTTGTTTGTTTGGGTTTGTTGGGTTTTTTTGTTTGTTTTTTTTTGTGGTTGGACTCAATGATCTCAAAGGTCCCTTCCAACCATGAGGATTCTGTGATTCTGTGACCTATCCCCTGAGCAGGCTGCGGTCTCCAGGGCTACCAACCTGGCGCTGCCACTGGCTCTGAAATCAGCGCAGCTTAGAAACAAAATGATACACCTCCGAAGAGCCAGCTGCTTAGGATTCGAGCAGTCTATCCTTTTTCCTCTGCCGCGCTTCGCTCTACATATCTCCCTGCCTTCGCAGGCTGAGGATGTGGCCATGTGTCCTGAAGATAAACTTCTCCTCCCGCGGTGGCCGGAGCTGCCTGTTCCTGCGTTGGGAGGTTCTCGCTCTGTTCTCAGCCCTGTCAGAAAAATCAAAAAAAAAAACCCACCACCAAACCACCCCAAATCCAACGGCGCAAGGGCCTGGCTGGCTGCGCGGGGGAACAGGAGCCGCGTTATAAGCAGGAGCCTGTTGTTCACAGGACTGATTATTTAAGACAACTGGTGTTCCCGCGTGCGATCCTGCACGCGCTGTGCAAATTACATGACTAATTGACTAGCCGGCCAAATGTCACTCTTTTGTGATGCGCCGCGCTCCCTGTAGCTCCAGACAAGGCGCTCGGCAGCGTCCTTCTTTGGGAGAGAACTTCTTGGCTGATTTCGAGAGCGACGCCAAAAGTCGCACTTTTCTACTTCAAATAAATTACTCTGACACTTCGCAGCCGTGGCTTTATATTTTTACTTAAATGTGTGTTTTGTGGGTGAGAGTGCGGCGTGGTTTGAACAGTTGTCAGAAGTTTTATTTTTGGAAAAAGACAGATAGTATTTTGCGAGATAATTAAGAGTTTGTGAAGTTTCCTCGAGACATGAAAAAGGCCCAAACCATCATCTTCTGCTCTTATATGCATTTTACACTCAATTCCTCATTTGCCACCTCCTCCTCCACTAGTTTATAAATCTGTTAATTAATGGTGTTTATTCTCCTCTCAACCTTGCCTGAGAAATGGTTTTATGATTATATTATTGGGAAGTGATGATAACGTATGTGGGAAAAGGTATTTTTTTTGTATGTGGGCTTACCGATCGCTATGGAAACAAGCAAATATTTGCAGACCTCAACTACTGATTAATACCTACTGGTTTTTCTGGCTTTATAAAGTTACTGTCTGCATGCGAAGGATTTCTTGCGAGCGGCTCTCTCTGACAATTTATTTACATGTGTAATAGCCTCATCAGAAATGACTCCGGTAATTTAAGGCTCCATCACGTTGTAGCAGTTTCTGAAACAGCCATTTTACCAGTGTGTGACTGAAACACAAGCGCCCGGCATTATTTTTAAAACCCTTTGGTTCGCGTCTCAGTGAAAAGAGTTTCGTTACAAAAATATTTCTCCCCGAAGGGAGGGATGGAGATACAGGCGCTGGCTAAGAGCGGGTTGTTAACATGGTACCGACAGGGCTATGGCTGCCAGGAGAAGGGCTGGAGCAGAGACACCCCAGCAGAGCCCTACAGGGGGACTTGGCCAGCAATGAGAGCGTGGTCCTCGCCCCCGGCTCCACCACACGTAGCACAGCCAGCAGCCTGGACCACACCTGGGTGCCAACGCGGTGATAATTAACGTCGAGGATACATCTAAGCATAGGGAATGCGTTGACAAAGGGGGATGACAGGAGAGAAGAGGAGGGACAGGTTTGTCTCCGCGTGTGAAGCTCCTTACACAAGTGTTACAGAACTTCCTAGAAGAAGAAAGCTTCTTCCCAACCAGCTGTTGGACTTCTCTATTGGAAGAAAATCTTTGTGAGCTGGGTTTGCAGGTCATAAATCCACCGCAGACTTCTCTCAGATAGATAGAAAGTATAAAAAATAAAAATTTGGTTAGTAAATTCTTTACATTCCACACATTTTGGTCTTGCTAGAGGATCCTAAATTCTCACCTCTGCAGTCCTCAAAAGAAAAAGAAAAGAAAAAATAGATTTGTTTTTGGATTCGAATGATTTTGACTCCCAGGGTGCTTCTGAAAATGGGATTTGAGCTCCTTAATCATAGAGGTCCTAAAAATACTGTGGTAGGCTGACAGAACGTAGTACCAGTGTCCCTCTTACTGAACCATTAATTTGGCCAATGCAGAGTTATTAACTGAATTTATATTCTTGCTTTTTATAGCTCCACACCGACTCGTGTCTTCATGAAATCTTTTTCTTTGGTTCTATAGAAATTTACAGATGGTCAAAAGAGCCAAACAGGCACCACCAGAACCTCAGCACTTATGTGAAGAGTGGATGTAGCACAGCAGAGACCACCATCACACGCAATGCAGCCACCTCACCGGCGATCCAGCCCAACTCCTTGGAGATGTCCAGCTCAAGGATACCAACCTCTCTCCTGTTGATCCCCGGACCAAAACATCCACGTGGTGCTGAGCCACCAGACTCTTACCACAATCCTCCCATGCCCGAGGAGATGAGGCTCTCCTGGCACGGATGAAAGATGTTAGCAGCCGGGTGGGAGAGCAGAAGCTCTGTGTGTTGTATGACGGCAACAGGCTGGTCTGCAACTGCTCCCACCAATCCCCACCGACGTCCTCTGTGGGTTCTTGCTGGCCCGCTTCCCCCAGAGCCGGAAATTGGGATTAATCAGCAGCTTCTGTTCACGAGCAACCCCATTATATCTCTGACATGAAAGGTGCCTTCAGACTGATCGCAGCCTGGCCATGGCTCAGGCACCAGGGGTTGGCCACCCATGAACTGTTCCTTCGAGGCAGTTGGGACTGGGAGAGACGCGGGCTGCGGCGGAGGGCAGCGAGGCGGAAGGAAAGGCAAAAGGTAGTAAGTGGAGCCATGGTGATCTGCAGGGCCTTGGGGCATCTCTCTGAACATCTGCAGTCACCTCGGGCAAAATCCTGTCCCTGCTGAAGTAAAATGGAAAATCTGCCGCTGACCTCGAAATGGCCAGGGTCTCATCCGAGCGCCGGTGGGCTGTGTGGCACGGAGTCACGGGGTGGGCACGCTGCTGCAGGAGGGGACTTTGTCCCACCACCTTCCACCCGGGGCACCTCACAGAGATTAGCGGGGCTTGGGGGTGTGAGCAGGAACGACAAGGGGGCAGAAACGCCGGAGGGGAGGAGGGCCAGAGGTCTGCAGTTTTCCCTGCTCTGTTGTTCGACCGTGAAATTTTTCTCCAGGGAAGGCTTTATTTTTAATCCAGTTGGGTTTCACAAGCGAATGCTTTAATGGCTATGCCCAAGGTCCTCAGTCAGTCTTAATCTACGTTACAAAATCAGCAAATGTGGCAGTTTACCAGAGGCTTCTCTGAGGGAGGCTGGCAGCTGAAATTGGAGAGAGGCAGTGCATCGGCGCTGAGCTGGGACGGGCCACCTCTCCTGGTAGCCCCCAAAACCCCTCAGCCTGCCACTGGGGTAGCCATCCAGCAACTCAGGTATCGTCCAGCAAGGTCAAATGTATGGAGTGTGAATATGGTTTTAATTCCTTTCTAGTCCCGGCTCCTTTTGAGACAAACTTTGCAGAGCTTGTGAACATCTTACGTAGTCACTGAGGTGGTGGCCCAAGGACTTGTCCTTGAGAAGGTCTTGGGATTACCTCACATGTGATGGGACAAGAGGAAACGGCCTCAAGTTGCGCCAGAGGAGGTTCAGATTGGATATTAGGAAAAAGTTTTACACTGAAAGGGTTATTAAGCCTTGGAATGGGCTGCCCGGGGAAGTGGTTGAGGCACCATCCCTGGAAGTATTTAAGAGACTGGCTGACATAGTGCTTAGGGACATAAACCACGTCTCTAAGTGGTTTTATCAGAGTTAGGTTGATGGTTGGACTAGATGGTCTTAAAGGTCCCTTCCAACCTGGACAATTCTATGATTCTATGATGAATATGTTCATTTTGCTTTCACTATAGTGATGCTTTGCCTTGTCATCTCTTTCTGTGGCTCTTGAACTGTTTTCCAAGTAATAAATTCAGTCTCCAAATTGCCCTGTGAGGAAGAAGATACTTTCCCCTCCATGCAGAGGAGAAAACCACAACAAAGGAAGGATAAAGCCTGAGCCGTGTTGTTGGTACACAGGATGCTGGATATTTCTGCAGCTTAACTGCAGGTTCAGAAACCAAACTACGTGGTTAAATGTCTAAATCTAAAACACATTTGCAACAATAGAATGAGTAACTTTAACCATACAGATATTTATTACGTAAATAATGCTGTAACGATATATCTGATGATTTATCCCTTCACGCTGACAAATTACGCCTAAATGACTTGCCTGAAGACACTTATGAAGTCCATCTGCCAAGGAAGAGCACAGCCTGGGTCTCCTGAGTCCCAGTCCCGTGGACTGCCTGTAAGACTACCTTCTTCCAGTCAACAGCTTCATCAATCATCATTTAAGTCAGTTTGATGGTCGCCTTTCTGAGGCCATCTCTGGTGATTTATTCCTGCCCTTCTCTTTTCAAAAGCTTGCAGCCTGTGACTCGTCAGACCTCTGTAGAGATGTGCTTTTTGCCCACCGGTACCTTCCCTGACGCCCACCCTACGAGCAGCCTGTGGATGGCAGGAGCCCTCCTGGAGTGACCTGTCCTCAGATGTGTCCTCCAAGGATGATGGCAGTGAGCAGAGCTCACTTAAAGGAGCTCAGTCAAATACTGCTTATCTCAGGTATCATCCTCTGCCACACCAACACTCATAATTCATCTTTATTCTCCAGTTTGCTGTCCCCTTTCTTGTCCTTTCTACTCAGGATTGGGTTTTATGTGGTGATTGTATTTATTTCCACACTTGGGCTTTCTTTTATTCATTAGTCCTTTGTTAAAAATCACTTGCGTTAATTTTTCCCACAAATACATTTTCCCAAAATATGACATCTCTGTGCGTGTCCTTGCAAAAAAAAGTAATGCAAAGCTGAAGTCAAAGCACTGATGGTAGATTTTCTCAGCATTGATCTCATCCTGCTCCTTCTGAAATCAATGAGACCGGGTTAGGCTAATACTGAGCAACTCCTGGGGAAAAAGTGCCTCTGAGTGTTGCAGTAATAGCCCACGGTTTGCTTGGCGTGTTATTAGCAGTCCCAGCTCCTGAAGACAACCGACGATAAAAGCATCAGGGATTTTAATAATCGTGGGGTAGAGCTTCAACATCGGCCCTCAGGGGACCTTGGAGAAAGAAGGAAAATTCAAATAACACGATATAGTTCTGCCTGGGCACTCTAATTCTTGGCACAACCAGAATCCCTGCCCAAACCCTTGGCCGCACTGGGAGCGCAGGGTCCCTCCTGCTCTTCGGGCTGCAGGATCAACTGGGAAGAGCTGGACAGGGATTTTTTCCCAATAGAAACCGACAGGAAAATGGAATTTGGGACCTAACACCCTCTTCCTTTTCCATCAGACCTGCAGCATCCCAAAGAAGAGATAAATTCCTTACGTAGGAGGTATCTAACGCGTAGCTTTCTCTTTTTTTCAGACTTCTCATGGAAAATAATGTAAGTTCGTAGCAAGAAGGAACCTGGAGGTTTATCCCGGGGACACTCAGGAGCCGTGGCAGCGGCAGCCTGGAAAACCCACCTATTCCCCAATGCCACCCCGGGCTCTTGGCGAGGGCAGAACAAGCCCTGGTGAGGAAGGAAGCCTTTCCCTGGAGTAATCCACTCCTCAGTCCTGATTATTATTATTTTGATTGCCAAACGCAGGCTTGGAGGGGGGCTGGTGATACCTTCTGCTTCCCCGCTTGCCGCTGCCGCCTGAGTCCGTGTTACACGCATCACAATATTGGTAACAGCACCAGCTTGGTGTTTCACTTAGCAATGGTCTGGTTCCCTTAATGAAGCGGTCTCCAGCTTCTTCGTTTCCCCTTCTTAGTAACCAGATTATTGACTTGTAATTTGTCACAATGATATAGCTTGGTTACTAAATGGGAAATGTTTAAATCAAGCAGCAATTAATGCATTGTAAAGCACTTCAGGTAATTGTGTAATAAGCAGCACATTACCTAGAGTAGTAACACATTTTACAGCTAAACCAGCAGGAAAAATAATGTTTTTTGCCAGGTTATTTTAGGGTGTGAAACATGCTGCTGTGGAAAGGCAGTGTGAATCCATATTATGCAGAAATCAATGGATACCCATCTTTTCAGGCTGCAGTAGGAGCCGTGTGACAAGGGCACAGCATTTCTCCTAATCAAGCAGGTTATGTGAAAGCTAAGAGTCAAGCTGAGCTTGCTATATCCAGCTGTACTTTGTTTGCTACTTAATGGAGCAGGTCATAGTTATAACACCCCAAAGAAATCAGCTCGTCTCAGCCTGAGGAGCACAGAGCAAGTGTTGGAACTCCAGCAGCTCCGCATTAAATCACTCCTATAGGTCATCTGCAGGGAGAGGACTCGGGGAAATAATAAACCAGCGTTTGTTCTGCTGCTGGCACTTCAGGCTGGTCCCCAGGGGAGGCAGGCTCCGGGTTTAGCCGGGGAAAGGCTAAAAAATACGGCTAAAGAAACTGTTCTTTATGTGTTATACCCTCCTTGGCAGACCCTCAGACAGCGGGCTGGCAGCTCCCCCTCCCCTGCAGAGGAGGAAGAGGAGTTTCTGAAGCGGGTTGCCGTGGGTAAAGGACAACATCAGGCTGTGCTCGTCTCCGTCCTCCAGAAGCTGGTGGTGACAGGGAGTAGAGTGCCTGCAGCCAGGTCCCCAGAGCTTCACCCCACCCAAAGGTGGGCTCCTCCACACAGCACCCGCCTTCTGCTGGCCTCCTGGTGCTCCTGGAGATCGACGGTGGACCCAGTTCCACGAGGGGGAGAGAGAATCCTTAACTCCTTCCCAGCAGTAAATAGCATTGGGGGTAGGCAAAGCACAAGCCGATCCTTTGGGTTTCAAGGAAAATCTTCCCTTTTTTTTTTTTTTTTTTTTTTAAAAAAAAGGGGGATTTCAAAGAAATACTCCTGCAATGCCTCATCTTTGGCCTTCCTGAAGAATTGTTCCCGTTCTGGGACTTTAGGAGGAGAGAATAACACGTACATCATGTTCGCTCCTTTTGACGGTGCTCCTGGGGAGCTGCTGACCAAAGAAAGTGCTAACCATCGTGTTTTCACCTTTAACTTTGAAACATGCTGATCACATTTTCTCCTTCAGCCTTTTTCTCTCAGCTGCTCGTGTATATAGTTTATTCAATTCATGGCAGCGCACAATAAAAATCAATAAAAAGCATTTATTATAAAGTGCCAGAGATTAAAATAACTGACTTGGCTATGCTATTAAAACATGGGATGCTCAAAGCAAGGATGCACACTTCACACAAAATATGATTTATGCTCTGCAGAGGGGAAAAAACCCAGTAAGCAGAAAAGGAAGTTTTATTGTCTTGCCAATGAATCACTGTCCTCCTTTAAAAAAAGTGAACGGACATGAAAATATTTAATAAAACTAATTTAGCATTTTATTATCAATATAGCTATTGTAAATAGCGACCGTTTTCCCCTGCTAGCAGTAGCAGAACTTTAACCAGGTCAGCAAAGTTGCTGCCTCAGTTTCCAAGATTTACATGAAATTATTTTCGTGTTACATCTTCACACGTTTCCAGGTGGTTTTCAAGCTGGGGTGACACCGGGGCTCCGAGTGCAGCACGGGGGGGACCCCTGCCTCAAATACTGCCCCGTGTCAGGAGCAATTAATCTGTCTCCCATTTTCCCAGGTGGGAGCCCAGTGCCTTACCCAAACAAATCACTTCTTCGGGTTGAAGATGGTTAATCTGACATGACAACGTTTCCTGGGCCGTGGCAAATGCCAGGCAGGCTGGGTGCCACCGGTTTTACACCCCAAGCCCCCCACAACTCCCACTCCATGAGACGCAGCCCCGTTTCCCAGCCCGGGCACGCTGAGGTCCACGCTCCCATCCATCTTCAGTCCCCTGTGGCCGTAGGAAAAAGGGCTGGTCTTCAAAGCCCTCTCCATCACCCCCAGGAGCCGGTGGGATTGCGGGAGGATCTCTGGGCACCTCATTCCCAGCCCAGAGCCCCGCATCCAGGCGGCGCCGAGGACTTACGCCCGGCTAACGAGGCGGCGAGGATGGAGGATGAGGTCCCCACGTCCTGTATCTCCCTCCCGCTGGTGGCCAATTAGCAGCCACCCAAATGAGCGGGGCTGTGCATCCCATGGTGCAGATGCCTTCTGCCGCGCGGGAGTGCGGAGCCGTGAAGAGCCGAAGCCCCGGCAGCGGCGGCGAAGCCGTCTCCGCTGAGATATTAACTGCTCGGTGGAGAATTTCACAGGGGGGGTTGAAGTTCCCTCGGCCCGGTAAAAAGAAGAGGAGAACAAGCTACTGTAGTTTGTTGCACCAGGCAAACTGAAATTCATTTAATTTGTTACTTGCCGTTTTGTCCTATAAACTCAAATACTTATTAACACTGTAAATATGCCTTTTTACTGGCTCGCTGACAGCTCACATGCTTTCTGTGCTGTCTCCTTAAACATTTATGAGCATTCATGAATATGCAAATTCACAATCTAATGTCTGCAAAATGGTTGCAAGTACAAATGCTGTGTTAATATTTCATACAATGATGGGAGCAAATCAACAATCATAAATTTTGAACAAATATGTTGCTTCATTAATAACTAATGAGGCAGTGCATGGAACTCTAGATTTGGCATTTAATAGTAAAAGTGGTGTTTAAAAAGAGCTTATCAGGCACTACGCTCATTTGAAAGAGGGTTTGCAGCCTCTGTGGCTTCCAGGAAGCTTCCAGGATGAGAAACATTGGAGATGCACTCACAGAAACAGAATTAGGGACGCACCCCCAGGAGGGACTCCTCTTTCCCAAGTCTTTCCCGGTTTTGGAAGACCGGGAGAATTTTCCAACCATACAGCACTCAAAGCCGTGGCGGTCTGCGTGTCTTCGTGAAACACGGTTCATCTCCTGGGCATTGCTTAGAGACTCTCACGGGAGATTTCATGGTGGAGGACCTCATTTTCCTACCCTAAGGTGAGGCGGGTGCCCTGCACTGGCAGCCTCTCCCTGAGGAACTCACGCAGGCTGCTTTGGCCAGCCTGGCCCACCTGTCCACAGTGGACATGTTAGTGTCTGAAGGTCTCAGGCCCATCCTGGGCAACATGCCTGAGCTGTGTATGCTCCCACCAAGGGCACCAAGCTGCAGCTCCTTGTCCTGCCACTTGAGAACACCACCAGGTTCTGCAGGCTGCAGAGTGGAAACACCTGTGGTGTTTTCCCTGGAGATCATGGGATACCTGATGCATTAGTAGGTTGCGAAAACACCAAATTGACCACAGCTGTCCTGTGGTTTTCTTCAGAGAGAGCCAGCCATTGGGAGATGGGTCTTGAGAGGAGGTGTCTGCACCAAGTCAGGGTGCCATCACCCGTGTCCTTCTTCTGAAAAGCCGAGCTCTACTGTCACAATGTCAATAAGCACCAAAATGCCTGATAGAGCTACAGCATTAATTTAACAGGGTGGCAGTCCATGGTGGAATCAGGGGAATCATTAAGAATGCTGCCCAAGTCACCCTGCACTTGAGCATCTTCTTCCAGCATCATTTTCTTCCTACAGAGTTACTCCATTGTGTTTTTATTAAAGTCTTTAGTGTTTCCCTACATAGAACCTTCTCTATTCCTTCAATGAGGTTAGCAAAATGGCATTTTTGAGTTTTCCTGGTAGCATAGTTTACTCTCTGTGATGGAAGGTGGACCCCCGTGCTGCTTCCAAGGTGCACAACATCCACCAAAAGCTCTCCTCGATTGGCAGGGGCAAGCAACACCAGCGTCTGTGAAGCAGGAGAACATGCCCCGTGGTTCATCTGTGTGTTTTTTCCTCCCAGTTTGGCTTCTGCAGGCCAGGCAGCTGGGGTGGCTGGGTGGGCACTGGAGATGAGATGGATCCCGGGAGCGGGGCCGGGCAGATGCAAAAACCACCTCCCCAGACAGCCACCTCGTTTCTTTTCATGTCCGTGTCCTCTCCCCAAAAGATTGTGTAAACTATTCGACAGCAAAGCGAGTCGGGGCAGTAAATGTCAAGGGAAATGGATGGAGGTCAGGAGGATCACTTTTTGGGGGGGAAACCTGTTGATTTGGTTTAGGTTGACCAAAGCACAAACAGCTCCCCTGTTTATCTCGGGGAGGGGAGGGGCCGCGGAGCCCAGCAGCAAGAACTTGTTAAAAGTCTCCAGATCCTGTCAAAATGCCTCCGTTTTATGGCTTTCAGTCGAAGGCTGAGGTTTTTGATGAGGTGCATGAGCAGTGACCTCATAAATTGCTCCATAAAGTGTAAACATGATTTCTAAAAATTCTTTTTGAAACCCAACTTTAATAATAAGCCAAACTTGTTGGAACTGCCTTAAATATTTATGTGCATGGCGTGCTCTCTGCACAGCTTGTAATTATAGAATATTATTTCTCTTTTTGTACATTTTTAGGCTGCGCTGCCACTAGCTTTTGACACTTTAATTTAAGCATAGTTAAAAAAAAAAAAAGGATAATTTCTTTTTTCCACCTTAGTATAAAGATAAACCAGCAAAATCATTCCTGCATTTGCTGGTACAATTTCAGTTTTTAGCTATGTTGATAATTTACTTTTGATGCTAATTAATTACAAGTAATCATAAAAACAAATTAAAAGCACTATACTTGCAGCAGGTTTTTTTATGCTTATGAAATAATGCATCTTTATGCATCTGTTTACTCGCTATGTAAAAAAATGTAATCTATATTCATAGGAAAACAACTTTAGCACTCGGCACTGGTGCTGTAAACCATTACCACTCACAGGTTTTTAACTGTCTTTCCTTTTTCTAGCAAGGGGGCAGTCTGGTGCAAAAACCCAAAGTCCAACAGTTTGGAAATGTGTGTTGAAGGCAAAAGCCTGGGATTTAGTGACCAGGCATATTTATGGACAGGCTTGGGAATATGGATTTAAAATGAAGTGCTATTTATTTATAGATAAATATGCATCCAAAATGACTTAAAATCAATTAATAGTTTAAAAGCAGCTCATGCTTAAAATAAATTATTATACATTAATGCTCAAGGGCAGGGTCCAGGGCTCTGCTTGCAGCAGAAGGCGGGGGTCAGACCCCAGGGGTCCCTTCCCACCTGGGCTTTTCTGTGCCATGGACGACTTTTCAGCTGGGGAGATGTAAATCATGCAGGATTTCCTACTTGGTTTTGCCTCTTGCCTGTTTTGCATGTGTGTAAATAATCCAGCTTGCTCCCTGGCAGTCCCTTGTCTGGAGGCGCGTCGGGTTCCTTGCAGAGGAGCAAGATGGTCTCAGATTTGGGAGTCCCCTCGGGCACCTACAGCCCGCAGGAGGCATCTCCCAGAGAAAGGTATTTGGCCTTTGGGATCGATCATGCACTGAGTTGGTGCTGCCCTATAATGGGAAACGTGACCTGGTATCGTGTCATGGTGCTGCTTCAGTCATCAAAACATTCCTTTTGCCGTGAAATCAGCCCTATCTTTAAGGTTTTATGAGGCCCCATTTTTCATCTGGGCTTCTGTCTCGAGTAGCCACGGAGCCAGCTTTGAGGTGGTGCTGTTTGTCAGGGAGATGGAGACACGGATGTCATCTGCCTCCCGATGGCACTTGGCTCCGCGATGGCTCCTGATCTTCTCATGGGGTGTTTCAGTCCGTGTTAAACAGTTTCTGGGAGAAGGCAGAGGCTCTCAGATAACCCGCGGGTCCTGGGTGGATGCAGCTGGTCATTACGACCCGCTGGGATCTCGCAGGGAGGAAGGATGGGAGCCAGCTCAGAACACTTCCTCCCGCCCTCGCCAAGTCTCAGAGCTGAGTCACCAACAACTCATTATCAAGACTTTGTGTATTGACCTAATTTCTGGAAGAAGGCCTTGAATTCCTTGGCAACTTCCAATATTGAGAAACAGAAGCTTTTATGGGATTAGATGTGAAAATGAATAAAACAATGCCGTACAGTCATCTCTGCAGCACAGAACTCAGTATGAAACTAAATATTTTCATTATACTTCTCTGTATTCTTTTTAGTTTTCAACTTGGTGCAAAATTTTGGTGTTCAAGGTTTTGGAAAAAAAAAGCATGGCAAGGTCTGGAGGGGGTGTCCTTCACTACGGCGTCTGGGAAATCTGTGGTCTTCACCAAGCCCAGCCAGGCTAGGGCACTTCCCCAGCAGAAGGAAAGCTCTCGCTGGGAGAAGTTTATTCCCTTGAACAGTAAATATTTTTGGTTTGGGTGTTTTCTCTGGCGTTGACTTCGCAAAGGGGCCGAACACTTGGACCTCTCTCATTTTGGTGGCGCCTGGTGTTTTTCAGCCAGCTGGGGAACGGGGCTACCAGCAGTGACAGGGACGTAAACGTCTCCCAAGGAAGGTTACCGTATCTCCTGATGGAGACCAAAAGAAACATTTAGAAAAGAAAAATCTGGTAGCACTTCAAATTAGATGTTCTGAATAAAATACCTTAAATCCACATGTGTTCGAGGTGTGCGGGACTTTTATTACATATGAAACAAAGGTAGAGGGCAGTAGATATAACACACCCAGTACCCGTATTTCTACAGGGTTGTTGGACCTCTATATAGGCTTTGCTTTTAACAATCACCTGCCATACAATAAATACCCAACGCCTGTCTTAACAAATCCAGAGAGGTGCTCTTACATGCATGTTTATTGTATGTTAATTATCAGCACCAGGTATGCCAGAGAGGTTTAAGCATGTGGTAGATATAGATCTAACTAAATACCATAGGTGTTAAAGCTCAAACAACACGTTTTTGTTAATCCAACGATACTGAATTAACATACTGTACAATAATTGCCTTGTTAAATTTAAATTAAAACCTTATTTGAGACACATAATCTGGAGTGTGACTCACTGTTCTAACCACATTTAGATTGTTGTCAGTACAATTAGGATTTTGAATTTACAAGTTGGTGTGGGGTGGTTTTTTTTGTTTTAATTTAATCAATCACTATAGCAACTGCAAAATTAAACAGGAGACGTTCCCCTTTCCAAGTCCAGTTTGTTGTACTTACTCCTCTTGGTGGTGGAAAAGCAAACTTAGAAACTTTGTGAAAGCCAGCCATTTCAGCAGCTTTCCCAAGCCTCCCAGCCCGGCCGTCTCAGACCCCCCCAGCTCAGGAGAGTCTCCCCGATAATAAGTTTCTCTCTGGTTGAGTTCAGATTTAATTTCCCGTGGCCTGGCAGAGGGTGACGCTTCTGATGGAGGTAAGGGAGTGAAGGGCCCCAGTCCCTGTCCCTCAGTGGGACAGCCCTGTGCTCTCTGCCAGGCTTTCAGCTCTTCTCAAACTGGAGGTACGGGGAAGGTGCCACCTTCAAAAGTTCATGGGCGCAGGGGGTGGCTGCGGGCAACAGCTCAAGGGAGGGCAGAAAATGTCTCATGAGCCATGAATTCTGCCTATCAGCACAGGAGAAAGGGTAAAACGAACACAGAAATCGCTTTTCCAGGAACAGTTTTCTTAAACAAACAAACAAACAAAAAACCTCAGAACAATAACAACGTTCTTCTCTCATTTTCCCGGCGAGGGAAAACATCTCCCGCCCTTCCAGAGGGAGCTGTAGAGTCCAGGAGAGGTGCGACTGGATGTGCCCCTGGACATCTAGCCTTGAGAGAACGCTTTCACAAACGTCTATGACTGTTTTGCCTGTTTTCAGCAATTCTGCCTCCCTCCTTGGCTTTGTCCTTGTCACATAGCCCCACTCTCCGTTCTGTAAAACCCACTGCCCGATGGTGCCTGTGACCTTTTTCCCTGACTTTTCACCTGGCTGCCTGTCCCGCGGCTGGCCTGGGGCTTGGGCTGGAAAAGCTGTGAGAAAGTCTCTGGGAGAGAGGAAAATTCCCCTCCTCGGCGGTGCCGAAGGGCTGGGAAGACTCCCACCCCAGCACTTGCTCTTTGCTCCATTGCGTTATGTATTTACTCAGTTTGTCCAAGAGCGGAACATGCCAAGGGGGAAAAAAAAAAAAAAAAAGCAAGCCGGTTTTTCATCCAGAATAAAAAGTATTTGGGCTGGCTTTGAACCTTAACCAAACATCGGGGCTGGTTTATACAACGTGCAGCTCGGTTTGCTTGTGCGAAGAAAGTTAAATATTATAGAATTACGCGGGGCTCGTTATTTTGCCCAAGTGCAGTTGGATAAAGGCGTTTTTTAGGGCTGAGGAGAAAACACATTTGGTAGGTAACTGCCTCGGTGGCGATTACTGCTGGTCCTGCTTCCTGACACACAACACCGGCGCGGCCGAAGCCGGGGCAATTACCCGCAGCCTTGCCCGGGCTGAGCAGAGCTGGCACCTGGCACCATTAATAACCCCATTCATCCGCCTCTTTATTTGTACCCTCCCAGCCTCAGACGTTGACCTCAGGTTTACAGGTGTAACTTAACGAGGCACACGTTGCAGCCAGATGTCCCGCCAACAGATACCACGCACAACGTCCCGGCGCAGGAATAATCCTGAAATATTCATTAGGAGGCACGCTGGTGAGATCCGCCTCGCTATTAGAGCACCAGTCTTGCACGTCAGCCGGAACAGATGGAAAAAAACTGGAAAATGTATTTAACATTCCTGCTAGTTTCTTAAAAATAATTATCTGATTAAAAGTGCCAAACGCGATTTTCGTTTTTCCTTATTCATGGTCCTGGTAAAAGCGTAGTTAAATTGGCAGTGATGCAACGCCACCGAGTTATGACAGGAATCATAAAAGGAGCAGGCCAGCCAGTGAATTTTAACTCCAGAACACAGGATTTAAGTACCGTCCGACCTCATTAATCTACAAGTAAGGCTTTGTGCAATAATCATAACATATAAATTATACATTAGGCACCTTTCAATCACAATGAATGTGTTGAAGGTATTCTGCGAGGAACAGCTAGAGAAACAGAGCGCAGTGCACGGCACGGAAATGGTTCCATGAGGACTTCTCCTGCAGCGTGTGGCCTGGGGGGCTCACTGGGGGCTTGCTGGGAGCTCGCCAGGGCTTTGCTGGGGGCTCGCCAGGAGCTCAAACAGCCCCAGCAAGGGCTGGAAGGGTTGGTGTCCTCCTCAGGACACAGTGGATGGTGTGGGATGGAGATAGCGGCATCCTCTCCCAGGCAGGGAGGTTGTGTGGTGTCCCCTGCTCTGGGGCACCAGCTGCCTTATTTCATTGGCCATGAACTTATTGAAGATTTTGTTCTTTTCCTACGAGGAAAGAGTTGGTGGTGTCCGTTAGCATGTCAGAAACCACTGAAGACACGAAAGTATATACCTTAATTGCAATAAACGGCCTTGAGAAGGTAACTGTGCGGGATGGAAACCCAACAAATGGGCAAATCCCACCTTTGCTCTCCAAAGTCTTTGAAAGAAGAAAGGGAATCCCCAGGTGACCATGAAACATGGCTGAGAGACGTGGCTGAATGAGATTTGATCTTACTGTTGGCAAGGCAGCAGCCAAGTTGTGATTCAGGCCCGTGTGTTACGCAGGCTGCCTTTTGCCTTTGCCTTCAACTTACGTTTAACCCAACGAAGATCATTGTCTTTCTCAATAAACACCTGTTTAGAGTTTTTTAAATGTCTGGTTCCCAAGAGTTGTGTTATAATAAGGCAGGGGTTTAATTGCATTGAAAGGAGAAAAAAAAAAGGTATGATTTCCAAAAGGACAGAATACTTATGATATTTATGGACCCATTTAACACACTGCTTTGGTTTAAAGAGGTGGGGATTTACATGTGTTAAGTGCTCCTACAAATCTCCTTTACCCTTTCTTGGAAAAGGGCAACACAATAATAATTGTTAAATTTATGTGTTAAGACGTCTGTACTGTAGAGCTCTGCACATCAGTAAGCTAAGCACAATGGAGTATCTGCCTCTACTTTTTATCCTTTAACTATCTTGACGGAAATAAATGCCTGATTATCCCGTTACCCGCCTCACGGAGCCACTGCTGGTGGGAGCTCCGTCGTACGGCTCCGGCTCTGCCGGTTGTACCTGGCAAGGGGCTTCCATGAAGTTTGGGAAGCTTGCGTTTATTCCTGGTCTTTTAAAGTCAACAAAATTTACTTACATTGCCAGAATATGCCGTTTTTAATCTGGTAGCCCACCAGAGCAGGAGTGGCCACCAGGACTGATGGTGGAGCCATCTGGGGTGGGCAAACAGCAGCGACACCGGGCTGGCTCCTTCCAGCCGCAGCACCAGAAATGGGTGTTTTTCCATCGAACGGACCATCAGGGAAGCCGAGGGAGGTGCTGAGCCTCTGCTGCCCCATCACACCCCCGGGTGACGTGGCCCGGTGGCCTCGGGGAGGTGGCATCTCCTGCAGGGCGGGTGTCTGCGGGCAGATGCGTGACGCGGTGCTGAGAAGCCGCGAGTCACTGGAGCAGATCCTCCCCTACCAGCGATAGAAATAGGCTGCACAAAATGTCAGAGATGTTAAATATGGTGCTAATTGCTGTTTGTTTATTCTTCTCCTTAAAAACCTTCAAACCAACTGAAATGAACCCTCAATGAACTTTTATCACTGATAACACAATCTCTTAATTTAGATGCCTGTAGATGAGCAGGCTGGGAAAAGGCGCTCGTGTTTATCTTACCCTGCGCTCAGTACAGAGCCCTGGAGAAAGTGTGTTTCTAAAGGCACTGATAGTCAGACAGCCTCCTCTGGGAGAACGGTGTGTTCCCAAATGAGGCTTGTTATGCTGATATTTATCACAGTTTGATTTTTTAGAACTCCTGAATATGCTCGCTTCTCGTATTTTTCCCATAGCCTGCTGCCTTGGCTGCTATTTCGAGCGGTGTTTCTCCGCTGAATGCCGGCTGGGGTGAGAAGATGATGTGCACCTACCTGTGAGTTTGGGGCTGCTGGAAGCGGTGGGGTCCCTGCGTGGGGATGCCGCTGCCAGGCGTGATCCACCCGGGCTCCTGCTCTGCAGCCGGGGAGGCACGGGGTGGCTGTGGCCGGGCTGGGAGAGGGTCCGCTGCTGTGGGAAGGGCTGGTCTGAGCAGAGGATATCGCCCTTTCCTAAGGCTTTGCCATGAGGATGAATTAATTGTGATCTGAACTCCTTACATCTTGATGAGTGATGGCATCGGGGTATTATTTCATTGGGCGCATACGTATATATCTCCATTGTGTGCACATATATACACCCATATATGGTATATAAATATATATTAAATATTCAGATACATTTGATCAAATGATTACCAAGCTCACCAGTACTATTTAAGCTGTTCTAATGCAGAATCTGGGCTGCAGAGAGGGCACGAGACTTGTAGGGCAGCCCTCTTAAGGGCCCCACCTGACCCCTCTGCTATGGTTTAGCATCCCATCCATTTTGAATCCCGGTACCAGCAGGGCTGCAATATCAGAGTACGGCCCGTTACGACACGAGGATGCCCTCCTGCATCCGCCGCCCTGCCCTCCGTTTCTCTCTGGTTCAGCTTGGATCATGTGGAGTTTCTCTCTGGTTCAGCTTGGATCATGTGGTTTTCACGGTGCTGCGGGCACCCGAAGGAAGGTGGAACAGGGAGAGGCATATTCCAACTTTTTTAATTTAAACGATCAGTACTAAGACTCAGAGTGCAGCCCGGCTCCCCAGCTGCAGGCACAGCCCTTGATGGAGGAGGTACACATCTCCTTAAGAGCAAGGGATGGTAGCATTTCAGATTTGAACTCGGATGACTGTAAACCAGCTGGAAGTCAGAAAAATCGGGTAAGTTATTATTAATTCCGTCACTTAGGCAGCCTCCAGGTCTCACACCAGCTGCGGTAGACCTGTGTGCGTAACCTCAGGTTGGAGGTTGCTCTGATTCCCTCTCGAGCTTGGCAGCCGCCGATGGGAAGCTGGGGGTACCCGGTTTCTGCTCCCCCCTTGTACTCGGACTGCTCCCAGTTAAGGCCATTTACTGGCACAAATATTAAAAGCGAAGGAATGATGAATATTTAATCCCGTGTCAGATGCCAGGTTAATATAACAAAACAATTATTTATCCCTCGTCTATAACCCTTTCCAACTCTTAATACAAATGATGTGCTCAGTAAAGAAAACATTGTCTGATATTTAACTTCTTCCAGCGTGTTAGGACAACAATAGGATAATGTGCTTATCCAGGAACCCCGAGAGCCCGACTCCCGGTGCGTGCGTGCTGCTCTGCCCTCACAAGAGCGAGGACCCGCCACTTTCCCCACTTCTTTTGGCACTCGCTCGCCCTGAATTTTTTCCCAAAAACTCAGAGCAGTATTTTTCAGCGCTGAGCTCACGCAGGGCTTGTTTACCTGTTGCCGAGGACAGCGAGGCAGGCTTTCCAGCCTCCCCCCGCCAGCCAAGAAACTTCCTCTATCCAGAGATAAGGGCGGAAATTCTCCCCTAATCCCAGGGCTCCAGAGGCTGCGTCTCTGAGAAAAGGCTCTGCCTTGCAAAGACCTGTGAGAAAACTTCAGGGGAGAGTTGATGCTGCAGAGGAGAGAGGCACCGCAGCGGCCCCGCACGCCCCACTGCCCCCCAAAAACTGCTGGGGCTCAGGAAGTGTAAAGCCTGAGAGGAGCCGGGGCCAAATCCTGTTTGCTCCTGAGGGGATATGCCTGCAAATTCGGCAAGGCTAAGGGCTATGGAAGGAGCCCCAAAACCTGCTCCCAATTCCCTTCCTCACCAGAGGAATGTCTCAGCTCGTGCCTCGTGGGCTTGCTGAAAAATTCCTCCATTCCCTTCTTGGGTCCTGTTGCTTACCAAGGGAAAGCTGGAGCAGCAGACTTGGGGTGGCCTTGTTTGGGGTGACGGCGGCAGCCCCTCACTCCCTGTGTCCCTGCTCTGCCTCCCCAGGGACACTTATTCCAGCCACAAAGGTGCTGGGTGGTGAGATTTAGTCCTTTCCCTGGCCCCAACGTGTCCCCAGGCTTCTTCCCCACCTGGGCTCGCCTCTTGCCATGCTTACCACATATATATATATATATAAAAGCACGCATATGTTAATAAACACACTGCATCTATGCAAATAGCTATTCTTATACACACACACTATATACCCCTGCATATAAAAGGCTTCTTTCTGCCCAGGCTGGCCACCTCTGGGCTTCCTACGAGCGCTGGGGTGCCCATGTGTTTCTCCCGGGAGCGGTGCAGCCCCGGGTGCCAGCCGTGCCCCGGAGCCCCCCGAGGGGCTGGAGCGGGCTGCCGGTGCTGGAAGCTGTCACACAGCATCCCTGTGTCACACAGCATCCCTGTGTCACACAGCGTCCCTGCCCAGCACCCCCGGGAGGGAAAATTGCATTTTCCTTTTTTCTAATGACTGATCTTTGAGTGATATTTCTCTGCCCTGGAGCTTCAGAATGTACGGTTATTCTAAAAGGAGCTATTGAAATATCTATCTTGTCTGTGGATTATTTTTTTTTTTTGATGGCCCCTCTAAATGGCTGTTACAGCACCGAATCCATTACCCTCCGGCTGGGCATTGCCTGTGACTCAGGCACCTGGTGGAAACCTCAAGTGCTTCCCTGCACTGTATCCATCCCTCCCTTCTCGCTGATTGATGCGCACAAAAATTCGGAGAGCTCTGTAGATGTGACGCCACGTAACAGTGGAGTTTAAGATTTAAAGGCAAGATCACGGCAAGGATGCTGAAATTCCCCGCCTTGCAGGAGCTGCTCCGGGCTGGCTGGGTACGGCGAGGCACTGCCCGGCCTCCGGGTCTGCTGGCAGCATCTCCCCCATGAGGAAGACCCCGGATGGATGGTGGGAGGAAGACCCCGGCAGCCGGTGCGTGCCCGGAGGGGCCACAGGGGGCTGGGGGTGCGTCCCAGGACCCCGTGCCCCCCGCAGGGGACACATCCCGGACGGATCCCCAGCGCTCCATGGGCTTCCCGGGAGCCTCTGCGGTTCATCGGTTCCCATTCCCGCTCTCTCCTCTCGTCAGTTTGCCTGTTTATCTACAATCTGTCTATTTAAATTCCTTCTAAACAAGATGGGAATATCTTTATGCCTGTTTGTAAGAATATTCCGCATCCATCTGTTATTTACATCATTCATTTTCCTGAGGTGTCTCCAACAAATCCTGGCTGGATGCTCTGTATGTGTTATTAATAAAACAGCTGTAAAAATATTAACCGTACGGCCTAATTGTCAGCCCTGATTAGGAGCCAGATTTATCCCCGGACGGATGCGGAGCCACAGAGCGCGGCCGTTATCCAGCCCTGACCCTTGCAGCTCCCTCCTCCCCGCCGCATCCCTCCGCTTCTCTGCGCGGAGTCAACGCTCATTTTATTCCTCTAATTTGCCACTTCTCCCTTGCTGCAATACACCATTCCCACTCCCCTGCTGCAATACACCATTCCCACTCCCCCGCTGTAACACGCTATTCCTACCCCCTCGCTGTAACACACCATTCCTAGCGACGTTTAACCTCCGCCTCGTTTCACCCGGGGTGAAATCCCAGCGGCGTCTTACTTGAAAAATTCCTCATTTTCACAGCCTGAATCCCAACGTTCCGTTCCCCCCTCGAAGGGCCTCGGCTTCTCCGCAGGGACAGCTGGGAGGTGCTGCCGGAAAAGTGGATTTTGCTGCTCTTTTTTTGGGGGGGAGCTTTGCCTTCGGGGAGCAACCTGGGACCAACACCGAGGGATTTTTTTTTTTGCTCTTGAGTCTTTTCTAGCAGTTTTTTCGGTGTAAAAGGATGCTTCTCCCTGCCTCTGCCTGCCCCCCCCTGCCTCTGTGCCGCCCGAGCCTGTCACTGTTCGCTGGAGAAATCTAAAAACACCTCCTGGTGTCAGAAATACCAGGGGTTTGTCCTTAAAAGGGCACCTGAGAGGCAAACCAAAGCCTAACTCTGAAGAGGTTTACGGAGAGGGAAGGAGCCCTGAAAGGTGGCCATTAACCCAGCCGTGGGTGCAGCCACTCGCTTCGGGGCCGCTCACCCCCGGATTTCCCACGTCACCCCCAGAAATCAGCTGCCAGGCTGGGTCTCAGCACCAGGTAACGCAGGGTCACACCACAAGGTGCCCAATTTCAGTTAGAAGGGCCCAACAGAGTCTTAACTGCTTTGCTGCTTCAGAAATATTCAGCTGCTGCCGGTTTAAAGGAGCAAAAAGTTCATCAGGCTCCACAGAAACGTGTTTGCTCTCACCCGGCATGAATTTGGTGGCAGTCTCTGGCAGAACAGCACCTGAACACCATGGTAGACATGAAACCATTGCTCTACCTCACCTGGGCTGATGGTATTTCATTTATTGGGCAGTTCTCGTGAAGGAAGAACATTATTTTCAGAGGAAAATCTCAGGATTTAGCCCAGGATAACTATTTTCATTAATTTCTTAGTCTGAGCACTCTATCAACAGGTGCCTTTTAATTTCATCCTGCGGTCAAACCCTGGTTCCTCCAGCTCCAGAAGGGTGACCTATGGCGAGAGTTGAACGGCTCCGGCACCTTCTCCCTGGGCAGAGACATGAGGAGATGGAGGAAAAATGTGAGGGGGGTGCCAACGTGAGCGCAACGCCTGGTGCTGGTGTCTGCTAAGCCCTTGCACAAGAGAAGGGGGTTGTGCAAACCCCACGGAGAGTCACCACGACCCGAGGACGAGCGCCGGTTGCTCACCAGGGACAGAAGGGTCCCCATTGCAAAGCTGCTTTCCCATCAGCAACAGTTCCTACAGCAATGTGCTCGCTGGGCTTTGGGAGGAAAAAAGTAGAAGTCTTTTTTTTTTTTTTTTCCCTGTGGAGGTTCAAGATATTCCGCTTTATCTGAAAGCATTAACTTTTCCTGAGTGTAATTTGAAAGAAAACTGAAATTTTGCTAAATTTAGTATCTCTGAGATGAAGAGCCATCCCTGCGTTTCACTCCGAGCTGTGCTCTCCCAGGAGCTGGAGTCTGAAGATGAGTGTTTGTGGCATTTTTTATGTTACCATGGGGATTGCTATAGTAACAATTCTCCTAACTCCTCATTTATTAATTTACTTTGTTATAAAACTAAAGGTAAACCAAATACCCAAAGAAACAATAGCTTTAAAGAGATTTCGCCCTCCCCGCGATGCCTGTTGCGTGTTCCAGGGAAGGGGCCTTGGGTCGGCGTGTAAAAGGACGACGTTTGCGGATAATTTAATACAGTCCAAGCAGCGAGATTCCACAAGGTTTCCTCTGAGGCTGGAGAAACACCAGCTGATCTGTGTCACAACACCTTACCGCGGGCGGCAGCCCCCCCATCCCGGGGGGCAGGGGATGCAGAGCTCCGCGCCCTCCTCCCCACCGCCCCCCCAAGCCGGGGGACGCCGGGCACGGGCACGGCGGTGGCATCTCTACCCAGCAGCCTGCTTTCCAGGTGGCAGGACCCGGAGAGGGGTGGGATGCCGGCCCCCGGGGCTACCAGCCCTCCCCATGGCCCTCCTGCCGGTGCCGGGGGTCCCGGGGGGGCGCGGAAAGAGGCGGCAGTGCTGCATTGCGGGGAGAACGCAGGCGGAGACACAAAGGGACGGCAGAAAGTATGAAATATTTTTTTTTTTTTTTAAATGCCTGTTTTATTTTACAAGGTGCAAATATTACACTTTGCAGTTACGTAGTAAATACCAGATTACCAGGTAATTATGCTTAAACATTACCAAGTACTGTACCTGCGAAAATAATTGCTATATTAAGGGCGGTTATTCAGTCCCTTGATAACCCTATAGTTTAACGGTTAGAAACAAGTATATCATTTATTCTCTTCACATAAAAGCTACCGACCATTCAGGTATTGCATATGATCAATAGAGGTTTTTAATGGAAGTGCTGCTGATCTAACCTAATAACCAGAGTATCATAAAAGGCAATAAGCGGCTTAAAGCAACATGTGAAGCACAGTCTATATAGCGAGAGCGGGAGCTGTTCCAGGGCCCCAAAGGGTCTTCAAATCACTTTATTTTTATGGGGTAAACGTAACCACGTCAGAACCAAACTTGACATTTTAAAGTGGTTTGAAAACTCACTGTAAAACTCCACTCCGGGCACAGGCTTTCTTTACAAGGTCTCAGCCCTGCAGCTATTGTTGTGTCTCTGCAGTTCAGCTCTCCCGGCTTTATTTTCCATGAGTGGCTTCTTGTGTTCTTTTTTATTTTTTTTTAAGAATTTTATTGATGTGCCTTTTTTTTCTTTTTTAAAGAAAAAACCCAATTTCCTCTTTTTATTCCCTGTTGGGTATGAGGTCTCTCTGAAAGATAGCTGGGCCACGCTGGGGCAGCCGCTGCCTTAACCCACGGGGCTGCGTTTTCACCCGCCTGGGCCAAATTAAAGGCTGAAGAGGGGAGTTTCAAACCTGGGATTTCTAAAGCAGGGTCGGGCAGTTGGGTCACTGCTTTTCGGTGACACCTCCATCCCCGCCAGGTACCTTTGCAGAGGGTGTAGGAGAGGCTCTGCCGGCCCCGGCTGCGGGGGTGAGGTCCGTGTGCCCCAAGGGATGATCTATGGGTGAGGGTGGTGGGCGCACGGCCGATGTCCAAGCGCCCCGAGGGGTGATCCAGCAGCGGGACCCCCACCTTGACCTGCTGTCCCTTCCCTGCACGTGTTGCGGTGCCGCCACGCGCACGTAGCCGTGCCCAGGGGCGGTCTGAAAAAAGAAGGGAAAAAAGCAGGAACCAGCCTCCTGAAAGGTGAACTTTGCATTTCTGCCGGCGCAGCAGGGGAGCTTTTCCAGCTTGGTTGGTGTCACAAAGCTTTTTACGCAGCTCCAGCGAAAGCACGCTGTGTCCGTGCCCTCAGATGCGTGTCTGATGGCAAGGGGAAGCCCCAAATAAATCCCATTCCCTGCAGGATAAAACCAGGGTGCTTAAAAAAATCTGGGACTGAAAACTAAGCAAGAATGGAACTCCGGGCAGAGTATTGATAATCCTTCCTCCTGCGCCCTCCCAGCACCACGGATGAACCCATTTCCTCCTCCTGAACGGGGCAGCACTAAGGAGTGTTTTTTTTACCAGCCGTAGGAGCTTTCTTTTGGAAAAACCCCTTACCTAAGTGGGGGGGTGAAGTTATCCCTCTTATCTGCTCGGCCCCTTGTCCCAGCACCTTGGATCTGGGATGATGCTCGCGGTGGAGACCCAGCTTCATGGCTCCGTGGAAGGTCCTGCCCAGTGCCTGAGGTGTCCAGCCGAGTGCCCACGTGCCGTCAGGTCCACACCAGCCTCCTCCAGCGGGAAGACCACCTCAGGGGCTGGGGGAAGCGAGGGTCCCCGTGTGCCGGTGGGTGACGGCCCCCTTCTTGGCTGCGCCGAGCCCGCCCGGTGCGAGTGACGCGATGAGGAGATGGCTGTGCGTACAGCGAGCGCAAGGAAATCTGGCTCTTTGTGAGGGAGAAAATGTCATTCTCTACTTAGTGCTGCTTTGCATATTCCTTTGTAAACACAAAACCCTTGTTGGCAGCGAAAATTGCTTTTCTGTGAAAGTTCCAGGGTCACGAGCGCAGGTGGAGCAGCGCGGAGGGGACAAACAAGGTCAGCCGGGCTCCTCTACGTTCTGCTTGGTCCTTCCACCACCCGGGGGTCAAACACACATCTGAGCCGTTCAGCCGTCAGGGCTGGATTCCAACCAGGTGGGGACCTCCAGATGGTACCTCTGGGGATGCCAAGGGGTGCCCCGGGCAGGCAGAGCCTGTGACATGAGCTCAGCATCCCATGGAACCACTCTGCATCCCTGTCACCCTGCTGGGAGTGGGACCACGTCCTGCGACGGGGCAGGGTGAGAGCTGGGGTTGGCCCCTGTGGTGGGGTGGCCGCAGGAGATGACCGAGGAAGCAGCTCCGCGGGGCTGAAACACCCCGAAACGCTGCGTCACCGAGCAGAAGTGGCCAACAAATCTCCATATGGCAGCCAGCTTCTGCTGGCGGCCCCGGATGGAGTTAGGATGAGTAAGTGGAATTATGTTTCGTTGTTATTTTTAATATTGGACATTTTGGAGGCCCCGCGCTGCTCGCTTTGTGAAGTCCACATAAAATAGCAGCTCATGACAGGATATCCCTTTCAGAGGAACCCGGGGAAATGCCACACGGAGAAGCACATTCCAGAAAGGATTATATTTTTTTTTTTAGTTTTCAGCAACTACAACACTGATTGAAATGTTGTAAATCCAAGATAGCAAATTCTATTAGGATCTCATTTGCAAGAGTCTTAACTGTGAAGAATGAATTGGGTTATTTTGAAAGGAAGTGTAAGGTTTACACGCCGTAACGCCAAATCAGAGGGAAATCCAGGCGTCCTGATGGAGGTACCCCACCACAGGGCACCTCATTCTGCAGGGAGAAGGATTTATTGTAGAATCACAGAATGGTTTGGGTTGGAAGGGACCTTTGAAGGCCATCTAGTCCAGCATCCCTGCCATGAGCACCTTCAACTTGACCAGGTTGCCCAAAGCCCCATCCAACCTGACCTTGGATGTTTCCAGGAGCAGCCACAGCTTCTCTGGGCAACCTGAGGTTACACTGCCCTCATTGCAAAATATTTTTTCTCTGTATCTAGTCTGAATCCCCCCTCTTTGGGTTTAAAGCCATTGCCCCTTGTTCTGTCTCAACAGGCCCTACTGAGGAGCCCATCCCCACGTGCAAAGCTGGGATCCGAGCCGCAGCCTCGCTGAAATGGGGCTGAGGAATACTAGTCAGATGGTGCCTCCGGAAACTTTGCTCCTTGTCTAGAGAAACCATTCACAGCTCTTTCAGACTATAAGACATTTTCTGCCCTACTTAGAATTGGGGCAGATTTCCAAAAATGTTTGGGTATTAAAAGACCTGTCGAAGTTCTCACCGGGTCCTTCAGAAGGAGCTAAGCAGTGACACCTGTGACAGCAAGCAGCCTAGTTTCCAGTGACATATCAGGGGCCTGTCTAGAAAATTGACTTGTAAAGGAGCCATCCCCACGTGTTGCAGCGCCAAACAGATCGTCCCCCAGCCCCAGATCTTCAGAAGGCACTTTGGCACCTCAGAAGGCAATTTATTTGGCCGTGAGTGTGCCTGCAGCCAGCGAGGCGACGGTGGGAGGTAGTGCTGCTGTCCCATGGGCACTGCTGAGCCTCCTGGGGAGGAATTCCTAGGAATCCTCTGGAAAAATGGACCTTCCCTCAGTGAGACCCTTCCACCGGCTGGGGATCTCGCACCCAGCCCCTGGGTGATGCCGTGTCAGCGCCGGGGAGGAGGGAGGTCCATCGGATGCACGGAGTGCACAACGTGCAGCAAAGCTTCCCTCGTTTTCCCCCTCGGAATGCGGCTGAGGACACTGGAGTCACATTGGCTTAGTCCGTGCAAACAGGAGCAAGGCAAAAAGTGGGAATGAAACGGTCAAGGAGAACCTGGAGCAGAAGCTGCCGCCGCTCCGAGTCCGTCCGGGCAGAGGTCCCCTCCGCATAATGTTTCCTCAGAACTTCTGAAAAACTCCATTAGCTCTCTCCGCTTGAAGGTGACATTTATTTTCAATTCTCCCCACAATACGATGATGAAATTACATGAACTTTAAATCAAACTTTAGTGCGACAGGATAAATAAGCCTCACAGCTGACTGCACCGAACTGGCATCAGAACAATCGCGCCGGCGCTGCAATTTTATCATCTTAACAAATGTTTGTTTTCCATTTGCATTTGACAATGGAATTAATAAACTCTTTCGCCAATTTAAGTTTTATGAAAAGTCTGTCCCCCGGCTCGGCTCCTGACCCCACTTATCTCCTTTATAGGATTTGTAGCCTCTGCAGAGAATGGTAAATGAGGGGCTTCCACCCCATCGTTTCGAACGCCTCCGCTTCCCATTTTCCAGGGAACACTAAGGGCTCCGAACAACAATGGTCCACGGATCCCCTTCCCCTCCCACCTGCCCCCCAGCCACCGGGCGACTGTTAAACGCAAAAAGCCACAAAAGCAGATAACAAACCAGACCATTAGCATGGAGGCTTCGGCCACAATGGTCTCGATAATAATTAATATGCAGGATAGCTCGCCGTGTCACACACCATTTCAGCCTGGGATTGCATCTGTCAGTCCACATTCCGAGTCGACGCGAGGCATCCAGCACCGAATCTAGTTAGACAGCTAACTGAATTAAAACAAAAATCTACAGATGCATGATAAATGCACAGGATGCTATGTCACACATGAATGACTTCTGTGCAGGCCAAATGACAGATGTATTTCCTCGACTCCAGGCCAGACTCCAGCACAAACCACTCTTCATTTATCAATAATTGGGCCTTAATTTCATTTGGCAGTGCTAGAGCAGCATGCTCAGCTTCCTCTCCAATAGACTAACACTAATTAGACTTTTTTTTGGGCATCAATCTTTTTATTTTATCCTCTAATAATCAACCATAAGCATAGCTATATCTTGCCTTTTTCGAGGGACATGGTAGGCTTTACCCATAACTCATTATTAGCGATAATGGAATGGGAATGGGAACCGTTCTATTATTTATGTGGGAGAGAGCGAGCGGCACCGAGGCAGGAGCAGGGGATCACATTCTGCCTATTCACATTGAATCAATGTCTTGATTCGTTTGCCACCTCTTTTGAATGATAAATGTCATGTTCCATTAGTCCTTAGGTACCAAAAAGGGGATTTTAGTTAAATAGAGCCTATTTATCAGGGAGATTCTGGGACAAGAGTTAAATCCGGGCACGGCGGTTTGGATGTAAATGTGGCACGCAGTATCCAGGCACGGGGACCCTTAGGGTTCAATCCTGGAGGGTGCTGAGTACTTCTGGGTGGTGCTGGACATCTCGAGGCTACTTTAAAACAAAAATCATCTCTATGGGAATTACGGGCACCGGGTTTCTTAATTTCCTGGGATAGTGATGGCAAACTGTAAGATCCAAAAAGAAATCGATCCTACATGGATTTTTTCCCTCTATGCCATGACATATACGTACAGGTGTGCGGGTATATGTCTATACACGCATACATAGCACAGATATATTTGAAGGGAGAAGAAATGGAGGTATGTGAGAGCATCCATATGCATCGAGGCAGAGCTGGGATAACCGTATAGCTTATTTACACCCCACATTATGCCATCAAAGGGTTTATCCCCGCAGAGCTGAGCTCTGGAGCTGAATTCCCCGCCGTTTCAAACGCGGCGATGGAGCTGACCTCGCTTTACATAAGTTTTGATCTTATCGCCCGCCTGCCCCCGTGGGCTCGGAGCCGAGCCTGATCTCTCCAAAGCCTTTCTCTGCCTCCGAGTGACAGGCTGCAAAAGGCTGCTCCCGGTCGCCGAGAAGACCTCAGCTTTAGGTAAGTGTTAAGCCCTATTGATTTGCTCCGGGGACCAGTGCTGTTCAGCGCCGCCCGCGCTCCCCCCCCGGTGCTCTCGCGCCGAGCGCTGTGTTTATTGGCACAGAGTAAATCAGCGATGTGGTCCTCGGGGCTGATTGCTATGCCCAGATGATCTGTTGGAGTTTGCTGCACGATCCAATCTATGGCATAATTGAAGAGGATGAGGAACAAAATTCATCCTTGTTTCACCCCAGTAACTACGCCAAATTCAACAGAGAGCTCTCCATATGGTCCAACACAAGTTAGGTAATGTGTATATTATGCCATAATAAATGAAGTCTCATAGGTCTTAGTGGCTAGTTATTATCAAAGATCTTTCCTAGCAATTCATTGTGATTGGAACAGAACGCGGCAACTGGAAAAATGATAAATAGTGCAGCCGCGCGGTTATGATGGTGATGGAAAAATCTGGGCTCGCAGTCTTTTGCTAAATAACAACGTGCCCACATGTGTTCGCTCTCCGCTTTTGGAAAAGTCTAGCCCTTCCCATTTCAAATCCATTTATTTCCAGGATGAATGCAGATGTATTTCAAGGGCCGCTTCCCAAATAAGCTGTGTAAGTCCTGGGAGACATCTTATCCCAGAGGGTAAGAAATCTGGGAGCGCTCATCGGCTCCAGCGTTGTTCCAGCCAAGGCAGAGCGTGCCTGGGACTCAGGCTCGCCTTTCCTCTTACTCAGTGCCACCCAAATAAGTGCAGTATTTAGACATTTCTTGAAGGTTTCGAGCAGTTCCTAAATTTTTTTTTTTTTTTTCTGGTTGGAAACGCACTCAGATTCACATCCTTCTTCTCCTACTTTGTTGTTGCTGTTTTCTCATTATTACTATAATTACACTTTTTATGTAATAATTAAATTTGCTCTAAAAAAATGTTCAGATGGGAATATCAGATAATGGAATGATATTCCACGGGGGCAGCAGAAGTGCCATCGAGGATGTATTTAACCACATGACAAAGTACCTGTAAAAAGTTGCTTTTCTCTCCAGCTCCCTTTCAATGACCCTTAGTGCATTAAGTGGCCATATATTATGTTGCAGTTCTGATAAATTATAGAATTATTTGTCACTGCTACCCTCTACAGCAGAGAACTTTATTGGCAGTGGGACGCCTGCCTTGCTCATTTATTTATTTCACTTGATGAGAACAATAAGGAGGCTCCTTCCTCCTGGGCCAGGTCCTCCTGGCCATTACACACAGATCTCCGCAAACAGAGAAGGTCCCATAACCCAGAGGGTGTGCAGCTTGACAGCTTCATGAAACCACCTAATTGGGATTTCTTACCCCAAAAGCACCTTCTCCCCTTTCTTGTTAATTTATTACGTGTGGTTTTCAAAATAGGGGTTTACTTCCCAACAGCTCCTTTGCTGTTTAAGTAACCCGAGAGAGCAAAATGCTATTATTTTTTTTT
The DNA here is from genome assembly GCA_003697955.1 of Calidris pygmaea. Lineage (NCBI taxonomy): Eukaryota > Metazoa > Chordata > Aves > Charadriiformes > Scolopacidae > Calidris > Calidris pygmaea. Next base: position 1,077,232 of record QJSC01006009.1, on the reverse strand, counting down.
TTCATTCCGGACACAAAAGCAAGAAAGACCAAACCTTCTTCTACCCCAACTCAATAGACTGATAACCCAATTCAATTCCTGATTATTTGAAGATATGCAACTCCTTCTACTGTCCACTTACTCAAGCTGCAAGCCTGCCACTTAAAAAAGATTTGTTAATGAGGTTTCAGTGCCACCGGGCCCTTAACATTTCTTTTTTTGCCTATAAACTAATTTTATTGTTTTACTACAGAGGGGAAAATTGCTGCAATAGCCTTGGAACGAAAAGTACGACCCTATTAAAGACAAATGGATGATTAAGAAAATAAGGTTTTTCAGAACTATAATTTTGGAGTAAAAAAGAGGTTGCTAAGCTCTGTATCAATAGGGAGCAGAGCCCGTGGTGCCTCGCACCCAGCTCCCGCGGGACGGGAGCATCCCCGGAGCGCCCCCCGCACCCTCCCCCCCCGGCTGCCCCCACTCATCGATACCTTCCTCCTTCCCAGACTTTTCTGGTCTGTTACCATGGCAATCCCTTGCCTCGATGGGGTCCTTGTGAACTTGTTTACCATCCCAATTATAACATTTTCGAATTCCAGGCTGATTATGACAGCTCCGTGTCGCCCATCTGTGCCTGATCCGATCAGCACTTCCACAACAATGCATTGGCAGGTCACCGCCGCCCCCCAGCACACCCTCCCCCGCGCTCCCCCCAGACGGGCAGCAGCAAATTTAGGTGCTTGTGGGGATGGGGAGGATTCGCCGCTCGACGCCCAGCCTGCGAGGCAGACCTGGGGGGCAGAGGCACGTGGAGGGGGTGGCAGCTCCCGAATTCTCTGTAAGGAGATGAAAATGTAAAAAAGAACTTTTCTGTTGACTTTGGGGTCATAGAATAGTTTGGGTTAGGAGGAACCTTAAAGAACATCCAGTGCCCTGGGCAGGGACACCTCCCACCAGACCAGGTTGCTCCAGGACTCCTCCAACCTGCCCTTGAACCCCTCCAGGGGTGGGGCAGCCACAGCTTCTCTGGCCAACCTGGGCCAGGCTCTCACCACCCTCCCACCAAACAAGTTCTTCCTCATATCTAACCTAAATCTCCCGTTTTTCAATTTAAAACCCTTCCTCCTCGTACTTTGGCTCCCCTCCCTGATCCAGAGTCCCTCCCCAGCTTTCCTGGAGCCCCTTGAGGGACTGGAAGGGGCCCTAAGGTCTCCCTGGAGCCTTCTCTTCCCCAGGCTGAACCCCCCCAACTCTCTCAGCCTGTCCTCATGTCCCTGCTTGTGTCCCGGTGGGGTAGGACAGCATGGCCGGTGACACCCAGCCTGTGCCACTGCACCACTAGGCTGTTGGGAGGAATTCTGACCATCTGAAAACGGTCAAACAGCGAAGAGGCTGAGATAAACCCCCCAATTCCTGCAGCTGCAATCAAACTCCCACTGCAATAATTGCAGTGCACCTACTCCTCTTCTCCACGCACAGCTCCCAGGAGGCAGCCTGGTCCTAACAGACAGCGAGCGTTGGCGGTGTTCAGGTGGGTACCAGAAAATTGATTTTTTTACAGAGCTTGGGCTTCAGTAACCGAAGTGTTCCCAGGCACTGCTCGAGAAAGCCCGCGTCACCTCGGCCACGGTGGCAGCACGAGGGGACTGCGTCCGTCACAGAGAAGATGGGTCCGTTCCTGTGCTACCCTGTGGAGGGCAAGGTGCTGGTGCACTTATATCGTGGATTTATTTGGCCGCAGGGTTGGATACTAAAAATAGGTAAGGTACGGACATCAAGATAAAAAAAGCCAAACCATATTCCTTTTCCTTTGCTTCTTTTTGCAACTACTTTTCAAAAAACGGTGTGGTTTCACATCCTTTGGAAATAAACCACTTTTTTTCTAGTAAAAATGCAGTTTGTCCAAGGCTTTGGACGTCGTGCAGCCAAGGAGAAGTTCAAGGGATCGGAAGGGTCCCTTACGGTCGATGAGAACCAGACCAGCTTCGAGGCGCACAAGCCCTTCCCCAGACCCTGCATATTCACAGCTAAATTTCCAAAGCAAAACCCGTTAATGTAACAAAGAGGAGAGGAAAAGGTAGGAGAACCCAGAGGCTTCAACATACCTGCCAAAGAATAGATTGGAACGGGTCTCTTAATCCTACAGGCAGGAAGGTACTGAGATCCGTGGTGGGAATTACAGCCAAATCATTTCAGGCTAGAGATAAGCAGGTTTTGGTACAGATTTTCAACAGGGATGAACATTTAGGCATTGGAAGCATCTAGCAAGGACTATAATGGAAAGCCTGTCCCTTTGAGTCTTGAAATCAAGACAGATATCCTTCTGGAAGAGTTTCTCCAGCTCAGCAGCAGGACTGCGCCGGGCGCAGCTATTCCGGGGCTGAGATTGAATTAAAGGATGATAATGGTCCCTTGTCTCGGAATCCGTAAAAGAAAAGTACACTCAAAAAAAAAAAAAAAAAATTATGTGCTGGTGTCACTTGTGCCAACTTGTGACTCAACTGCAACACGCGCATATTTCTCACAGTTCGGGATTTTTCCCAATAACTGGGTGTTCTCAATGGGTTCATTATGAGCCTCTGAAGGAGCATTGTTAGCATCAGCGCGGGACGCAGCCTCCGCTCCCTCCGCTTCCGTCCCCTCCCCGAGCCCCGGCCGTCCCGGGGAACGCTGCTTCCACTGGGTTTTCCCGACGAAGATAAAGCAAAGCTGTCTGTCAGCATGTGTCTGATTAAGTATTTTCTTACTGTGCTTTAAAAAAAAATTTAGAAAGGGCTTTTTGGCAGAAAAGAGCAATGGTACAGATGTCCAAAAGAAGTTCCTGAGACACCATATAAAAACAGTATTTCTCTGGAAAAGAACAAAACAAAACAAAACAAAACACACCAGGAATTCGTGGTCCCTCAATGAAAACATTATCATCTTCCACAAGTACCACGTGAGCTGTGTGAACGCTTTCTCCACATCCACGGGTGCCTGTCGCTGAAGGCATCGCCTTCCCGTGTCCAGAGGAATCCCCTTCTGTGCAGTTTGATTTTTAGGTGGAAGAGCGTTCCCCTCTGCCTTTTCCCAAGCGGAGTTTAAGCACCATGAAAACAAGCTCTGGTCGCCCAGGGACGGGGAGGTGGGAGGGCAGAGCCCTGATGCCTTCTCCTCCAGCATGGGCTCCTCCGCTGGGTGCCTCGGAGGCAGCGGCACAGCTGGAACAGCAAGGGATTTCACAGCTCTCCAGCGATGCATAATATGGCTATAATTCTGATCAACCAAGTGAACGTTGATTTCAGAATGAGTACTAAATTACAGTCTTTTTTTTTTTTTTTTTTCCGCTTTGCGGAGAATCACAGAACGCTGGGTTGGAAGGGACCTTAAAGACCATCCAGTTCCATCCTGGGACACATCCCACCAGCCCAGGTTGCTCCAAGCCCCCTCCAACCTGCCCTTGAACCCCTCCAGGGATGGGGCAGCCACAGCTTCTCGGGGCAACCTGGGCCAGGCTCTCACCACCCTCCCAGCAAACAAGTTCTTCCCCACATCTCAGCTCAATCTCCCCTCTTTCAGTGTCAAACCCTTCCCCCTCATCCTATGGCTCCCCTCCCTGATCCAGAGTCCCTCCCCAGCTTTCCTGGAGCCCCCTGAGGGGCATTTCCCTCTCCGCTACCCCAAGCCTGGAACGGAGCACGGATTTATTCTCTCAGTACAAACATCACAGGAGATTATAGGCTTGAACAGGCTTCCAAAGCACCATTTCTCTCTCTTTTTTTTTTCCCCCCTCATCTCATTTTCATCCCATTTCTGTTTCTCTGATTCCAATTTCAAATTCTGGAACGGCAATTGAGAGACTTTTGCTTATGAGCAGCAGCAAAAGCTACCAGTAACTTAATGAGCGGGCAGCACTGGCAAGCAAAGAGCCGAGCAGCAGCTTTGGAGTCGCCTATCTCCATCCTCCTCCTGCCCGCGGTCAGGCTGCCTCTCCTCGGGCTGGAAGGAGAGTTCCCGTCCTCGTCCGCATCTGTCCCTGCCCCACCATGTGGCCGTGGGGACTCGGTTCTCTTTCAATCCATTTGCAGCACGAGGAAAATGATGGGTTTTGGGGTGGTTGGGTGGTTGGTTGCTGTGGGTTTGGGTTTTTTTTTCAGATCCATTTTCTGTTTTTGTTTGCCATTAAAGCCTAACTTAATTTCAGATGTGCCTGTGGCAGACAATTTTAGTTAAACGCCGCCTTGACTGCCAGAATACTTCTGCCGTACTTTGTTTTTTAATCCCACTAAACTGGGAACATCTTTCGCTCAGTTTGGAGAGACACAGCTGAAAAAAAAAAAAAAAAAAAGGAAAGAGCACAGAAGGCCCGTTTTTATAAATGGATGTGTCTGTGCAGGAGGGACGGGGCTGTGTTTCTCCTCCGTGTGTCGGCGGCGCCAGCCGAGACAGTGCCGCAGCCGGGGGCTGGCTTCTGCAGGGGCAGAGGAGAAGGACACGGAGGGGTCTTTCATCCTAACACCCCCTCCCCCTACCCGGATCTTCCCCTGCAGAAATCCTCACGAAGCACCAACAGCATTCCCAGTTTCCCACCTGCAGCCCCGGTCTCCTGGGTGGGATGGGTTCCCACGGCACGGTCTGCGGTGTGGGAACACCACGTCCAGCAGGGCAACCTCCTTCTCGGTGGCCTTTGGCTTTACCCTTCCTTGAAGAATGCTCACAAATGACTTTGAACCTCTGCCCACCTCATCCTGTTCCTGGGGGCTCTTCTCCACGGCTTGTTGAACCTCCCACCACACTGGGCAAAGCTTGGATGGAGGAAGGGTGAAGCCCTCAGCCTGTCCCTCACCCAGGGAGCTTGTGGCTCTCAATTTCTGGCCAAACCCTGCCTGTTTCTGCAGAAACCTGTGCTCTCCCCCTTCCCGGGCAGAGCTGGGTCCTCTCCAGGGGCTAATATTAGAAGTCCCTTACAACAAAAAATAAATCATTTGAATTCCTCCTGGTCCCAAGCTCAGACAAATGGAAGAAGACCTGGGCTCGGTGTCCCTGCTGAGGGTTTATCGTGCCGTAGCCCATCGCCTTTCTGCCTCGGGGGGAAGAGGAACAGGACCCAAACGCAGCTCTGGGTCTGCAGCACCAGGGGGGGGTTGCAGAGACCGGGGTGGGCTCCGCGTGGCCGGGGGTTTGGGCGAGCAGGAGCAGAGTGCAGGTTAAGGCTTCGTTTGTTGGTCAGATGATTCATCCTCCTTGGTGGATCTTTGCTTTAGATCCAGTTCCCAGGGCATTTGAAAAACATGACAGAATCAGTTGGGTTACCTAAGTCGATTCTGCGTTTGTTATTTAAAAGAGAAAACTTCTATTAATACACAACAGGACAAGGGCCCGGGTTCCCTCCACAGTCACAGCTGTGTCCCCCAGCCCGACCCAAGCCTCTGCTCCTGCTCCCTTTGGTCCCTTCTCTCCTCCGACACGGCGGGGTGAGCAGGGCATCCCCTTTGCAGCCGAGCATCTCCCCCAGCCACCACCTCACCCCCGAGCATAGAATCATAGAGTAGAATCACAGAACAGTTTGGGTTGGAAGGGACCTTAAAGACCATCCAGTGCCACCTCTGGACACCTCCCACCAGCCCAGGTCGCTCCAAGCCCCCTCCAACCTGCCCTTGAACCGCTCCACGGATGGGGCAGCCACAGCTTCTCCGGGCAAAGAAGTTCTTCCCCAGATCTCGTCTCAATCTCCCCTCTTTGGGTGTCAAACCCTTCCCCCTCATCCTATGGCTCCCCTCCCTGATCCAGAGTCCCTCCCCATCTCTCCTGGAGCCCCTTGTGGGACTGGAAGGGGCTCCAAGGTCTCCCCGAAGCCTTCTCTTCTCCAGGCTGAACTCTCTCAGCATCCCCCTCTAACCCCAGGGCTCCTTCTGACATCTGGCAAGCGCAATAAATCCCTCCAGCTCCCCGTGCAGGAGGGGGACCCGCCGCTCGCTTCAACTCAGCCCAGGCTATTTGATCACCTCCTGCCCCGCACAAATCTCCTCGCCAACGCCGCTACCTTTCCCCTAATCCCTTAATTCTCCCCACTCTCCGGGAAGATGCTGCCGCTGGATTTCAGGCACATTCTCCAGCGCCGGGCTTTGCACGCGAGTGTCTTGCCGCACGCTTGGCTTTAGGCCCAGGGCTGGATTTAGTCATACAGTGTTAATTTTAAATTCTTTTCAATAAAAAAACACAACTGAGGGTGAAGGTGGGGGCGGGGGAGAGGGGTGAGGGTGGGTGGGCTGGAGATTTCTGCTTTATTAGTGTCGGGGAGGCAGATTCAGCTTTGTGGCACAGAGGAGGAAAATTCAAAGAAAATTGGTTTCCTCTCGCTTTTGATGGGAAACGGGTCAGAAGCTGAGTTGACCCCACACACAGAGAGCACCCCCGGAGCCAGACCTCCCTCCACAGGGCGGGCAAGGAGCTTTTTTTTGGCTTTTTCTGTGGCAGAAAAGCCACATTCCGCAAAAAGGCCCCACTTCTGATAAACCCGGGGTCTCCATCAAGGGTGGGACGTGACGGAAAGGGAAGATGATGGTTTAGAGTTCACGTTGGGGAATGCTGCGAGCAAATACTCACGGAGGCTTTCCCCAGCCGAGCCTGAAGAGCAGCTAAGCCTGAGCGGTCCTTGTCAGGATATGCCAATAAGGATCAGAGGGCAGAAGGGGAAAGCAGAGCTATGTTTTATTGGCTTTTATCCACGGCTCAGAGTGCTTGTCCTGAGCTCCAGACCTGCCCCTGTCACCTGCACCCCCCTGCACAGGGGCTGGCTGAAAGACAAGTGATGGATAACAACAAGGGGAGGCCCTCTATGAACCTTAAAATGATTTGTATTAAACTCTGTCTCCCTGGAAATACAGATCACATATTTACTGGAGATAACATATGACTAAAATTGGTACTTTTTTAATACCTCATTTTCAAAGCGTATGCACCAGAGAGAAAAACATTCGGGTCTTTCTTAAAGGCGCTTCGGGAAAAAGTATCAAGGGTCACATCTCACCTTTGGTAAACCGATACAAATTATATGACATAAACTCGCCATGAGAGGTTTCAAAATGTTTTGATTTGCCCATTTATTTGTTCTTAACCTGGTAGTGCCTCTGGCAAAGCTGGTGGCAGCAGGGCTGCAGGGACAGGGCTGGGTCGGCGGTGGGACTCTTCTGTCGTGTCCACAGGGCTCTCTTTTCTGCCTCCCAATTAATTTATGCTAATTTTCAAATATTATACCTTTGGCTCCAAAATATCGATGCTTCCAGTTCCCAGATTTCTCGGGAGAGGGTGAATAAAGGTGATTTGCTAAAACGGGGACTTAATATTCAACTTTCTGTATCATTTACCTATTTTTGATGGTTTATTATGATCGAAGGTACAACCCCATTGAGAGAGCAGCGCCTGCTGAAATTCTGAAAAGAATGGGGAAAATTGTATACGGTTATAGAATTTTTGATATGCATGTTAGTTTTAATCTGAGCAACATTATCATAATTTAACAGAGGAGATGTGAAACATTCAGATACAATAGCTGATGTAATTAAATGTAGAAGGGAGTTGCAGGGAAATGACAGGTTTCCATTTTCAGTACAAACACTCTTCCAAAAATTACGGGTGCTCAGCAACAACTATGACACCTATCTAAATTCAGGAAGTACAAAATGTTCATATTCGTATTAAAAGAGAACGTGGAATCAGACTGAACGGTGGAGACGATGCCGCGGCGCAGACGGCGTCGGAGCAGAGGGAGGCAGGGCTGGCCTCTTGGAAGTACCAGAATATAAAGCTTAATTAGAAAATAAAGGCACAGTTTTGCTGTGGCAGGGTAAAAGTGGCGCCGTTCTGCCCTACATCCAATTCACACGCTCCAACCCCGGTTTGTTTCTGTTTTGTGACCCTGTGTTGTTCCTTCCACGCGGTCCTGCTCTGAGCTCTTCCTCCTTCTCCTCCTCCTCCTCCTCCTGCTCCCTGCAGCCCTGCACCGGGGTCTGGAGGGGGCTGTGGGAGGATGCTGGGGTCTGGAGGATGGAGGGTGTCGGGGCTGAGTGGTCCCTCCCGCGGGGAGAGGAGAGGAGAGGAGAGGAGAGGAGAGGAGAGGAGAGGA
>QJSC01006009.1:1052439-1065404 GCA_003697955.1 Calidris pygmaea | reverse complement strand
GCACAGCACCATCTCACCCAGCTCCCAAGGTGCCATCACAGGGGACAAAGGCACAGCACCATCTCACCCAGCTCCCAAGGTGTCTTCACAGGGGACAAAGGCACAGCACCATCTCACCCAGCTCCCAAGGTGCCATGGCAGGGATGAAGGCACAGCACCATCTCACCCAGCTCCCAAGGTGCCATCACAGGGGACGAAGGCACAGCATCTCCTGCGCCCAGCCCTGGCTTTGGCAGAGGATGTAGTGACGTTTGGGCACACTGCTTGTGCCTTGGTCACCATCGTGGTGCTGCACTGGCACAGAGCGGCTGCCACTGCTCCCCTGCTGCTTTTGAAAGAAAATCCCCCCAAAATTGAGGAAGACATCATCAGGAAATGCTTGACTAAATACGGCTTGCACATGTCATCCAACTCACGGAAATAAATACAATAAAAAGCAAATAAACAAAGGGAAAGCATTTCCTGGGAGGTGAAAGGCATTTGGTGAAAGGCTGCCGGGGGGGGCTGGGGGTGCCTGGGAGGGAGGGCAGCGCGGACCCGGGGGGCCCAGGGAGGTTTGACCCCTCCCTGACCACTCATTACCCAATAACTGAACAAAAAGGGGCTTTCAGGCGGCGCAGCTGACAGCGGCTAATATTACACCGCAAAAATGTATTTTCAAACCAGCTGCAAACTTCAAAAGCCTCAAGTGAAATATTTTCTCTCCTATTTTAAGCAAGCTCTGAGCGCACGGCACGGCGGGGCTGGGGCTTGGGGGGGGGCGAACCATCACCCAAACCCTTCCTCGCAGGAAAAAGCTCTGTGAACGAAGCCCATTTTGTCAGGAGAGCGTGTCACGCCGGGCACAGAAGAAATCACAGGGAAAAACGTTTGGGAACAAAAAAGTGCGTTCTAAGTTTTCACTAGGTGTTTGAAGCGGTTTGATTCTCTATAACGTTTTCATTTTATGCTCCTATTATCTTCACGGTATGACATATCACCGCTCACTGTGTCAGAACAGGATAAAGGATAATGCGGAAATATTTTGTTATTTTCATCCTGCTTATTAATCATTAAGGAAATTTGCTGTTAAGTATCAATTGAACCATTTTATCCTCTCTAGAACACAGTACTTTGCATTACCGTAAATTGATTTGAAAGCCTGATTTATGACTTTATTGGAGGCTCCACAATTGATTACAGCGGCTTCCAGCCCCTCGTTCGCTCCTCACAAAATGCCAGACCCCCCCAAACACGGATCATGGGGTCCGCAAATTCACGGACGGAGAGAGAGGAACCGCTCACGCAGCCGGCGCCGACGCACGCTCCGCTCCCCACACCAACCACCTCGGGTAAACCATACATAAATCAGCACGCAGGATTTCAAACATCTCAGATGAAATTTTGAAACAAAACAAAACAAAACAAAACACACACACACACACACCCCCCCAAACCAGATCAGAGAGTCCAAAAATAGGAACAGGCGGGGAAATCCCATTTCCGGAGAAATTTTAAACACATTCGTACATTTTTTTTTCCCAGCTGGGAGCAAGTGTCAGAGCGTCACCCTTCCTCACAACGTGTAAATGGCGAGTTTGGGCTAGTTCTGGCTGTGACCTCCCGTGACACACGCAGTCTGTTAAGAAGGGGATTAAAAAAAAAAAAAAAAAAAAAGAAGTGGTTGTACTTAAAATATTCATACCTCGGCTGGCAGAATGACATGTGCAGCCGCTCGGAGGAAAACATTCCTCGGGGCTTCAGCCGCCTGATTTTAGCTTTTGTAGGAATTACCCATTGAATAATAAATTTCTATGAATTATTCACAGCCTTTCCGTGTCATACACCGGAAGACAATTCCCACCTTGGTGCGCGTTTTCCAGCGGGCACCTTTGCCAGGAGTCGGGAGACAACGCTGACACCTTCTCCTCACACCTCGCCGGGGTCGCAGGCTGAAATCCCCCCTGGAGACCAGCTGTGGGCTTCCTTCCCCGGCTGGGAATCCGGGATGGAACATCCCCCGTGGTGCTGGGAAAGCCGCACAATTCCCTGCCTAACCTGGGAGGATGCTTGGGGGACACGAGCATCCTCATCCTCGCCCTTTCCTTGGTCCCTTCTTTAGGGACGTGCCTGGGAATGGCTCTTCTCCCCGGGAACACACAGCACCAAAGCACGGGGATTTCCTGCAAGAGCAGCTGACGGCGTTAACCCCATGGAGAGTTTGACACGAATTGATCATCTTTCCCCATTTATAAATGGCGTCTCCCACAGAATCACAGAATGCCATGGGGTTGGAAGGGACCTCTGGAGGTCATCTAGTCCAACCCCCCCTGCCAAAGCAGGTCTACCTAGAGCAGGTTGCACAGGAACTCGTCCAGGTGGGGTTTGAATGTCTCCAGAGAAGGAGAAGGTCTCCCAAGTTATTTGGCCATGGGATGGGTACCTGTTGGCTGAGCTTACTCAATCACTGCTGGGCACTCGTCTCCCTCACAAGTTATCACTTCTTGCCTGAGAACCGCTTATGGTGGCCCAGGAAGGCGCTGGAGGGACAGAAGGGTGCTGTGGTGGACACTTGGTCATATCAGCAATTTCACACACAGCGAAGTTCACCGAGATTTGCATGAGCTCATCATCCTCCCATGAGGATGTTGCGGATGCCCACGCTACCCAGCAGCGCATCCAGCCACCAGTCTGCACCAGTGGTTGGGTGCTGGACCACCAACTGGACCACCGGGGGATGGAGGCAGATGACTAATTAGGGGCAGAGGAGCCATTTTGTGAGTGACTCCAGCTCCGTGGTGAGGCGTCGGGGCTGGCTGGCTCCCCGGGCTGGAGCTGCTCGGGAATCTCCCGTATCTACTTAGAAATAATACTCAGAGGGATTTTATTTTATTTTTTTTTTCCAAATGTGTGCAATATCATGTTGTCCTAATTTAGGAGCTTTTGTGTCTCATCATAAAGAGCCCTAGAACAAGAGGATTAAGGGAAAAACTCTTTGAAAATCAGAGCCCATGTTATTGCTTCTTGATGGACTAACAATTCAGATCTAATTGATCACGGCATTAATTATACATAATCTCTATGTACTCGGGTAGCCTTGTGGGATATTTCTAATCAAATTAAAACTAATTCAAAGCAATCTGACATTACAGAATGTTTTGTCTCTATTTTAGGACAGGGAGTCAGGGGATATGAAATGCATATTACATCTTGATCTGAGTGCATGCACTGTAAAAAGGCCTCTAATATAATCACTTCCACGCAGCGGTGATTATGAGTGCGGCAGTCGGGTGGCTCACAGAAATGATTATTATTTTTTTAAAATAAATAAATAAATAAAATCAGCAATGTGAAAAAGCCACTAAGTCGCAGTGTGAGGGCGAGTAGGTGAGTTGGTGCTTAAAAAGCGGGAGGTCGGGAGGAGAGCGGGCGGCTGCCCGGCCCCCGGCGCACCTCCGCCCGGCGAAAAAACTGGGGAAAAAGGGTTTTCTGAGCAGGGGTAGGTGTGTGCTCAGCGCCCTAATAATATAATACGCATTTATACATGAATATAACACACATTTGCGGATTAGAGGGCTTTTCATCATTTCAAACTGAAAGCACGGGGAGATATGTTTTGATTTCTCTTCATGAAAACACTCGGAGGAGTCGGGAGGATGTATTTAAGTTAAAAATAGCGGGTTTAATTGAAAGTAAAAAGGCGGCCTGCTTACCTCACAGCTTGAATGGAGCCCGGCCAAAAACACCCAGCAAGAAAAAAGGAGACGGGGACGCGATGCTCATCTGGTGCAAATCAGCGCGGCTTTATGGGCTCCATCCCGTGGCCCCGGGTCTGGCCCCGCTCCGTTCCGGGGGACCGGGCGCTGGGTGCCGGGGGGTGCCGGGGTGCCGGGGGGGTGCTGCTGGGGGCTCCTCGCCCAGGTGCTGCCGCTCCCCGCTCCCCTTTGACCCAAACCTGCTAAAAATCTTTGAAGGTTTCGCGTTCGCGGGCTCTCGGTATGTTTAGAATAACAGAACACGTTGGAAACTTCAATAAAAAGTGGTTTATTGATTCTAATTAAATCTTTTTTTTTTTTTTTAAAAGGTATAGCAGATACCGATCCCAGTTAACTTTAATTTAGGAGTGACATTTACATGCTGCCGAAGAAGTGGGAATTCAGAGTGGACAATTCATTTTAATTTTGGTGAAAAATATCATTTAAATGCCAGAAAACTGCATATTTAACATTCGCAGTAATTAAGTGGCTTTAATTTAATAATAAATCTCTCTTGTCTCTATCTGTTTACACTCGTTCCTCCATCCCGGCCTGGCACATTCCATGGTGATTGAACTACTACTAATTACTTCTTTTCAAGTGTAAATATGTTTTAATACTTTTTTCTAGCCGGGCAGCACGTTTACTATTTAGCCGATAATAACTTTTTGTAATGAAATCCTGAATTCGGGGGCTTCAACGAGTTTTCCCGTCTATCCCGCACCAGAAACAAGTCTAGACGAACCAGCCTGCATCCGGTCCGGGCGTAAATTCCTCTAAACCGCCATCTGGAACAGTTTTCATATAAACACAAAGAAAATTCTACAATAGCTNCATCCTCGAACTGTTGTTAAAAATCGCACTTTTTCCATTTTCCTCCTCGGTAGCACTTTTACGGGGCGCAGCACGCAAATACGGAGCCCTGATTTTAAATTTTCTGATGGGAGAGGGGGATACGAGTATTTTCTCAGCGCTCGGCATCAAGACCTGATGGATGGTACCACCTTCTTCCCCCGCAACCCCTTCCTGGTTTCTCCTCTATTTTCCACCCAAAGTGCAGAAGGAGGGAAATTCCGCTTTCCCTCAGCAATTTGGTGCCGACATCCCCGAGGATGCACGAGGAGCTAAACCTTTAAAATTTGACCTGGAAGAATAAACCTTCATGCTGAAATGTTAAAAAAAAAAAAAAAACCCTCACCCTTGCCGTCTCCTGATGCAAAACGAGCTGACCTGTCCAAAATTTATAAATATTTCGGAGCCGTGGTGGGACTCCAAGGAGGAGTGAGCAGGTTCGAGGAGAAACTGCAAGGGAAGGGGAAATTCTGCAAACAGAGTCGTTTGCTCTCCCTGGCAGCCCCCACCTCGCTGTTGGTGCCCATCGCTCTCCTGTGCCACCTCCACCAGCGTGGACCGAGCCTGGTAACCACTTCTCCACTCTCCGGTCTACACAAAGTGGCCCTCGCCCTTCAGCCAGCCCTTCTCCCGTCCTTCCGAAGCGCAGGAGCAGCGAGCACCTGAGGTTCTCTGCTTCACCTTCACCTGGGGTCGCTCTGCTCCCCCGCATCCATACATCTTACCGCGCTCCCCGTGCCCGAGGCCGCGCTGCCGCTGCGCCGCCTTTGCTGACTGCTGAGGATTTGGCTCCATATGTTACGGCTAGAAGTGTACACGTGTCAAGCCCCTTTTTGAGCAGAGTTAGCTTAATGATACCTATTATTTAGGAACTGTAAATCAGTTTAATATTCTAATTAAGGCAGTGGGTACCTTCAGATGCAGGGCGTACTGGAGTCCTCGCGACCAGATGGAGATGCGGTGGGAACCGCGCAGCCCGGCGCACTGGGATTCAGCCATATGACCCCCATTAATAAATTGGAGGGGCAGGAAAAGCACCTATGGTCCTCCCCAGGCTGACACCCTGCAGACCCTGCAGAGAACGGAGGGGTTCAGACACCTGACACGGCTGAGAATCACAGGCAGAGACCATAGCAAAGTGCTGAGGTGGAGGGAGAGCATCCTGCACCCCAAAGCCCTGGGGGGTAAGATGCTGAGGAGCAGGGAGAGCATCCTGCACCCCAAAGCCCTGGGGGGTAAGATGCTGAGGAGCAGGGAGAGCATCCTGCACCCCAAAGCCCTGGGTGGTAAGATGCTGAGGAGCAGGGGAGCATCCTGCACCCCAAAGCCCTGGGTGGTAAGATGCTGAGGAGCAGGGAGAGCATCCTGCACCCCAAAGCCCTGGGGGGTAAGATGCTGAGGAACAGGGAAAACATCCTGGACCTCAAATCCCTGGGCTGCGGCGGGGGGAGAAGCAGCTGGAGCAATGGGCAGAAGATGGGATGCAGGACCAGGGGCTTTTCCCTGTCCTTCCCCCGGGTCAGACAACAGCAATTCGTGCCGGCAGAAGGGCTGAGCACTGGGTCTACCCTACCTTAGCCCAACAGATCCACTGCAGACGAGCTCTTCTGTTAAATGACTCCAATTATTTACACTTTAGTAATTAGTCCTAATTAATATTTCAAATGAGGCTGTGCCCAGAATCCATCAGGAAGGTTGCGATGGCAGGACATTTCCCAGGCAGCTGAGTGAGGAGAAAAACCCCCACCGTGTTTTGCTGCACTTGATTGAGAGCTTTCAAAGTAAAGAATTTCAGTGATTTTTTTCTTTTGTTATTTTTTGGGGGGCGATGTGGTGTTTTCCTTCTGGGTCCCTTCTCCCACGGGGCTGCAGCATCCCCCAGCCAGGTGGGGGTCCCTGCTCCCTGCCGACCCACAGCTCCATCCGCCCTTGCGGTGCCCGGGTGATTTTAAAATACAAATCTGTATTAAAAGACAAGTGAGAAAGAGCCCGGCTGCCTCCTCAGCAGCACCGGGGACATCCCACCACCAGCACTGGGATGTGGGGAGAAAACCTGGCCGGTAGCTCCTCTTTTTCATCGGATGCAGCCCCTCACAGATCGCTGGGGCTGGACTCCGTGAAAGAAACCCTGTGCTTCACAACAGATGTCTCTAAATGTTTGGATTTATTTTTTATGAAGGTTTTACAAGAATCAATTCCAGTTTATAAGGCTCTTTTTTTTTTTTTTTAACATTTTTCCCGAGGACAGAAGAGGATTTGGAGAGCGCTTTCTTCTGTTCTGGTTGAAGTTTTACTTATTGCTTTTAAAACTCCGCGATTTGATGTGAGCCGCAGCCTTTACAGACAGAGCCGCTATCGCATTTCACAAATCACTACCCCTCATGCCGGGAAACACGGGGGCTGTGGGGCTGCGAGCTGATAGATTTACTGGGCACAAGATGCAGGAGGAGAAATTAGCTCTACGCGTGGCAGTAAACATATATTTTTTTTACTTATTTTTAGGGGAAAAGGGGCTGGTGGCGGAGCCTGTGGGAAGGGAGGGAGATGGGGGCTCCAGCCCTGCAACCCCTCTTCCTGGGGGTGGAGACAGGGCTGGAGAGCTCCCCAAAATCCCCGGTCCCCGCAGACACGTGTGCGCCTCCTGTCAGAAGAGTCTCAAAGAGAGAAAATTCTGAGTGAGAAACTTCAGAAATGTGGTCAGGTTTACCAGTCAGTAATAGGGCTCTTCCAGAAGGGAGAAAAAAGCCTCTGGCTGAAGTAACTGGCAAAGCCTGGGCTGGGGTGGCTTGTCCTTGCACTGGCCTGGCACTGCCAGCCAAAAAGAATCTCATTTTCAGCTGCTTCAAGGTTTGCCCCATTTCCTACCGTCTGGCNCTCCAGGTGACCTTTGGGTTTTGGTTTGGGTTGTTTCTTTCTTTTGCCCCGTGCAAGTAAATCTAGTCATTTCTGAGTATATACACGGCTACAGAAAAAGACATCCTTCCCATTTTAAAATATTAGGTGCAGCCTTTCTTTGGGAATCGAGTCGTAGGGCACCTCTCGCGTTCGCCTCTAGCGCCTGGCACAGCCCCTCTGCTGCGCTAGCCCCGGCTGTGTTTAGAGAGGGAGAAGGTAAATATCATTTACAAGCAAAGGTCTCAGCCGAGGTATTTGTCGAACAATCTTCCTGAGGTGACTAGAAATTGATTTTTTTCTCCTAATGTCAAAGTCTGTTGACAGAACAAGATAAAAGGACAAAAATATTTATTAGGGAAAGACGCCGGAGTTTATGCGGAGCCCTGCCTCCTGCTACCCATCTCCCAGAGCAGTTTTAATGTATAAAACCCCAGAGTGAGTGGACCCGACGGGGGACACCCACACGGGACACCCAGGTGGGGGCCAGGACCAGGAACCCCAATAACGGTCCCCAACGAGCATCCCTTGGTTTCCCCCCCCACCGCATCCCCCAGCGAGACGGGATCAAATCCATCCCTTTCCAACCCTTGATCAAGTTCCCAGGCATTTTGTATTACATTTGATTTAGCTTTGCTAGACTAAGCACATTATTAATTGGTTCTCTTTTTATTTACAATACTATTGCTTGAAATATATACTACACTCGGTAATTGAATTTTTGGAATACAGTAATTAAAAAAGTCAAAAGAGCAATAAACAGAAGCGTTAGTAAATAATTGCATCTGAGAACGAGCATAAATCATCCAGATTAAATGATTTTATATCATATTTGAACTCTTTAATTTTAATTTATGGTTTCCAGACAATTTACAACCGCTGCTGACTTTGTTTTCCTCTGCCTGCCTTGTAGCCTTAGTGCTGATAAAAAGCTTTTCAAGAATTCTTCGATGAGTATTTTTTTTTTAATATCGTTTTCCCAGGTTATGGGTTTTTTTCGCAGCCTGCGGGGTGGGGAGGTGGGGGCTCTATTCCAACACCGGGGGCGGCGGGAGAAAAATCAGGGGAGTTTGCTGCTGGAGCAGCCCCGGAGAGCTGGGCGTTGGGGTACGGCAGTTAACTTTTAGGGCCTTAATTTCTTTTAAAAATCCTGCGAGTCAGAGCGGGAGAAAAGGAGCCCGGGGTGAGCCGGGAACTCAGGGGCTGGTAACGCTCCCCCTGTTTGAAGTTTGTTTACTTTTTTTTTTTTTCCAGCGAGCTGAACTTTATTCATTGTCACTTTTGAAATGTGCCATCTTTCTGGATTACACTCGATAAGCACTTGCTGAGGATAGAAGCTATCAGTTTGGGAGTTTTGATCTCCCAGAATTCAATTTTTTCCTGGCTTCAGATCAAAAGATGACAAATATCTTGAAAGAAGACAGAAGCTTTATTGTTGCTATTTGAGGCTATCAGCATGTCAAAAGTAGAGACGGGTTGTAGACTATCCTGTTATTTGGGACGAGGATTTCCAACCTGCACGTTAACCGCCGCTTGATAATTTTACGCGTCTTTATTGGGAATAAGAGATGCTCTGTTGTGCTGCCGACGCCGGCCACTCGCCGAAATCTGACAGTCGGCGCGGTTACTCTTCCTGAGGCATTTGAAAATGTCACTGGGGAAGTGCTGCTGCCAGAGGCACATTTCAACTGGCACTGGGAGGAATCGGCGTATCTCAAAGCATCTCTTGGAAAAAAAAAAAAATAAAGAAAAAGAAGAAGTAAGGGACCTGAGACGCCGGCATCCACAAAAGCCTTGTACAGGCAGCGAAGGAAGCAGAGAAATTAATTGAAAATGCTGAATGTGGTGGGAGGGTAACAATGGGCATGGATTTTGTGCTTAGGTGGGCAGTGAGCTTTCCCCAGGGCATGGTCCCAGAGCATCTCCCTGCTCTGAGCGGCACCACGTGCCCTTCCCAGACCCTCCCCACCTCGGGTCCAGGTCACAGGGGGGCTGTGTGGGACATGGGGGAGGCTGTATGGGATGCTGGGAGGGATGGTGTCCAGGAGGCTGCTTGGGGGGGCTGTCTAGGGATGGGGATGGTGTATGGGATGCTGAGTGGGGATGCTGAGCAGGTTGCTGGGCATGCAGGGGCATGACTGGGGGGGCACTGGTGCAGCAGCAAGCTCCCCATCTGCAGTGCTGCCTCCAGAAGAACTTCTTTGGTGGGAGGGTGGTGAGAGCCTGGCCCAGGTTGCCCAGAGAAGCTGTGGCTGCCCCATCCCTGGAGCGGTTCAAGGCCAGGTTGGAGGGGGCTTGGAGCAACCTGGGCTGGTGGGAGGTGTCCCTGCCCAGGGCAGAAGGGTGGCACTGGGTCGTCTTTAAGGTCATTTCCAATCTGAACCATTCTATGAGATTCCTCTTTTTCACCTTCCTTGGTGGCCTTCACAGCAGCCAGCAGCAGGGAGGATGCCACGTGTCGGGCTCCCCCAGCAGACACTCGCCTGTGGCCACCAGGATGCTCACATCGATCCCATTCAGGTCCCCATCTTCCATGGGGTGAAGCACGTAGCTTTAGGGGGATGGGTCAGACGGGCTGGGGAGGAGGTGGGGAAGCGATCAAACCTCTGCCGTTCAGCCCCACGTGCCCCACGACGCTCCCACGGCCAGGCACAGCACCATCGCCCCATGGCACGGCTCCATCCCAGCTGTGCCCAGGGACGGGGGGGGGTCACAGCAGTCAGCCCCATGCCCTGGGGGGGCCACGGCTTCGCCTCCCCGGGGCCACTCGCCCTGCGGTCAGGCACCGCAGGCTGGGACCGCCGCAGAGCTGCGTGCGTGTCCCCCGGATCACCGCGGTGCTGCACGCAACACAAGTGCTTTTTAACCACCGCAGCATTAATTATTCTGCAGCATTAATTATTAATTTTCTTCATAGCAACCCGGTGCCTGGGGAATCACCTGCTTTTCTGGCTACGGTACGGCGGGAAGCAAACCCCCCTCCCAGCGTCCCACCCCACCCCTCCTCATCCCCCCGCTGCAGACGACGCCAAAACCACCTTCCCAAAGCCAATTCCGAGCCAGGCAGGACCTATAGCCTGCAGCCCACAAAAAACCAGAGCGTTATGCTTTGGATAAACGACGGATTTTTCCCTAAGCGCCTGGAGGCTCTTGCCTAACACATCACTGACTTCCACGGAGTCCAGATCCCGGCTGGATTCTTATTTCTGGAGCAGCACAGGAGAGAAGAGTAAGTTGGTGTAGCAGCAGCATCACCTCGGGTGGGTAAGAGGAGGGGACAGGAGGGATTTCTAACCCGCCTGGCTCCGGTGGAGGGGCCGGAGCATCGCTCCAGCACGGCCCCTCCAGGCACTAGCCTTATCTCTGGGCGCCTGCTTTTTGCAGGACTGGGTCTTTAAGCCCTCGCCAATATTACCCCTGTTGGATGTTTTATCTCTGGCCATCAGAAAGGTCTTCGGGACTCCTAAGCTTGTGTCAAATTACTCTTTCATGACATATTCTGTGGCTTTCATAATATGCTTTAGCACCTGGTAGAGCAGTGGCTATTTTGCAGTAGTTCTGCCTTTTGGGGGCAAGGTTTGAATCACACCTATGTATTTAGAAAGAAAAAACCGGTGTGATTCATCAGGGGAAAATAAAAAAAGAGAAAGATGTGGACTAAATACATCTTCAGATCTCCTCTCGCCGGAGAAGAGGCGTTGTCATATTAGTGTGCCGTTGTATTAAACAGCGATGCTAATTAAAAACGTATCAAATTACTCAAAGGTAATTCAATTTTTTAGCCCAAAAGACAGTGGCAAAAGACATTGGCATGCGTTATTCGGAGATGTCTTAGCAGTGTAATCTGAATGCAGAAAGGCAAGGCTTACCCCCCTTCCAACATTTCTCTCCCTATAAAAAGAAATCCCAAGCCATAGAAGTCATTTTGAAGAGCGAAAAGAAATAACATAGATGTTATGCCAGAGCAGAAACATTTGGGGTTTTTGGTTGGAAGTCCTTAATAGCAATTAAATGCCTTTGGGAACTCTTGTTGTGCTGCTGCTGATGGGGTTGAGGGCTGCAGACATGGGGGTCCCACATCCAGACAGAAACATCCACAAAGCTCTTCCCCCCCCCAGAAAAAAATCACATTTAAGGAACATCTTGCTCATTCAGAGACATCGCACACATGTCAAAATAGCTGTGAAAAGGAAAAAGAAATTGGCCAAGGAATTCCAGTGGGGAAACAGTTGGTGAGTTGTGAAAGCAGGATGGGCTGGAGGACACCGGGTCAATCATAAGGGTCAACAAAAGAAAAAACAACTTTTTCAATGTCTACTCTAAGTATTGATATGCCCAGGAAAAAAAGCATAAAATAGCCTAAGAATCTGGTACTGCTAAGAGTAAAATAAGCTGAGGTGAGTTTGGTGAGGGGGGTTTGGTTTCCATTTTTTAAATCCAGATAAATTGCTCTCCCTGCGGAGCCTTACAAAGGAGCGTGGTGAAGCACCGGTCCAGGAATCGACTCCAAAGCTCATATTAAGGCATTTTTAAGAACATATGGAGGAAAGGAAGGCCAGGAACAGCATCCTTCCCCCAGAAGAGCGAGGAGCCACGTCCTTGTATCACAGTAGAGCGTTTGAACTAGTGTTTTGTGATGCTGCGTTTTTCAGGAGAAATTGGAAATTCTTTGGGCAGACCTACTGAGGCCGAAGAAGTGGCCAAGGGACAGTCAGCGGCGTCACTTGCTGGGCTGAACTGTCCCCCGTTCAGCTTTGCAGCCTGGAATGGGTGAAACAAAACCCCTCACTAAGATTTTGACCTGCCCACACAGAGCCGGCACCCTTTGTAAAGGGGCATCGCCCTTCTTCTGAAGAAATGAAGTTTCGCCTGATTATTTTTTTTTTTCCCTCTGCTTTTGTCCTCCTGCTGCCCGACAGGCCCCGTCTCACGTCACAATTATGCTTCTGGGAACGCAGAGAGGCCATTGATTTTACAAGGGGCCACGAGCCAGACACAGGGGAGGCTGAGGCAAATGAAGCCCCCCTGGGTGGGTTGCTATAGGGAGAGGAGGCTGAAAAATGCAGCTGCGTTCCGGGTCTCCTGGAAGCGGAGGCAGGGATGGAGCGAAGATCTTCCGCTCTCTTCCTTTTCCCATTTCCCCCAGCAAATATTCCTGACAGCTCCGCGCTCCCGGCCCAGGAAGGGCTCCCTGCGGCTCGCGGTGGCGTCGACTCTTCCCGTTCCCCGGAGGCTGGGAGGTGTTGGAAGCGGCGGAGGGGGAGCCTGCCAGCTCCGGGTACAGCCTGCGATCCTTCTGCGTGAGACCCATTGGGTTTAATGGCTCAGATGCAAGAACAAGCTGATGCACTCTGCTTCTGAGCTTGGCATTGGGATGTGCTTGACAGTTACATATGAATATTAGCCATCTGCAGGATATGAAGATAGAGCTATGATTTCTCTCTTTCTCCATCTCCTCCTTTCTCCTTTTTTTTTTTTTTTTTTTTT
>QJSC01006009.1:978861-1049773 GCA_003697955.1 Calidris pygmaea | reverse complement strand
AAAAAAAAAAAAAAAAAAGAAGAGGAGAGGAGAGACTCCGAATTATGCAGCAATATTGTGTGGAGCAGCTGAAAACGGGCTGGGAGAAGAGCGCAGGAAAGGCAGCAAAATCACAGAAAATCATAGAAAGGTCAGAGTCGGAAGGGACCTTAAAGATCATCAAGTTCCAACCCCCCCCTGCCATGGGCAGGGACACCTCCCACCAGACCAGGTTGCTCAAAAATCCTTAGTATCTTCAGCAAAATGACACGGGGAGCCCCAGAATGATGTCCTCGAGGGGCCGGGGGGAGCCAGCGAGGGCCGTGGGTGGCCACGGAGGGGCTAGCATCACGTTGGCAGCCGGGGAGGACCGCCAGCGGGTCCCTGGCCCGGGGAAAGGGTGACCCCCCCGCTGTCCCAGGGTCCTGTTTAAGGGTGCTGCTGCTTCCCGCGGTGGGGAGGACCCTGTGTCCACGCCAGGTCCTCTCCCGCTGGCGTTTAATTGCAGATCATCTCCATCACCACCTGCCGGGAGCGCCAGGGGGGGAGCTGGGGGAGAAGCACCTACAAGGGTGGCAGGAGGGGTGTGATTTACGCGGGGAAAGCAGCACAGCAGGGAAATAAAAGCGCTGCCACCCAACCTGGGTCGTGTTTTAAAGCCTTTTCTTTAGAGGAAAAGGCCAGCAGTGAAGAAGGAAGGTGCAGCAGGGGCTGCTCGGAGCAGGGCGAAGGGCTGCCTCTCCCCTGGGTGATGCTGGAGATCCCGGGGGGGGTCCCCGCACCCCCAGAGCCAGGGTGGGAAAAAGGGCTGCGGAAAGGCAATTTTATCCTCCACTTGATAATCCCTCCATCTGCCCTTCAGGAGGCGTCAGATTAAATAGAAACACTTAAATTTTACGTTATTTGACGCGACTGCCCTGTGCCACGCTGGTTTGGTATTTAAATAAGAGGGGGAAGAAAAATGCTTAAAATACACCTGAAGTGGGCACGGGCACTCAAGGGGAAAACGCCTGACAAATTACATCGGTCCCTGAGTTATCGCTTCGATTTTCATAGTAAATACCCTATCAAACAGAATTTCTTAAGCTTGCTTGTAAGAGGCCAAAGAAATCGTTTGCTACGGGGGGGGGGAAAAAAAAAATGGGAAAAAAAAAATGGGGGAAAAAAAAGAAGAAAAAAAAAAGACATATCACATCCCAGCTATCCTGCCAAAATCCCCAAACAGCTTCCTAGCTGTTTAAGAGAAGAGCATTTTAAATATCTTTGCAGAGTCTTGTCTGTTTGTCTGACAGATGTCTGCAATGTACTGGGAACTGTATTCATGCTCAGAATGTAAATAAGATTATAGGTCTTTAAATATTCCCATTACATTGTATTTACCTAGATGCTGATGAAAATAAATAGGAAGCCTTTCTGCTGGGTTTTTCCTAGCAGGTTTTCCTCTCNCCCCTAGAACAAATAAAAGTGTAAACCGCCGCGTGTATCCGGGCCCCTGCTCCCTTCACCTGGGGACCATGGTGTGCCCCAGGGAGCAGAGCCAGCTCCCCCGTCACACCCGATACCCAACCACACCAGAGTTTGGCAAATTAACGGGACGCCGACACCGGGAATTAAACGGGATTTTTGCATTTACCAGCTCCCACCTAATTAAACACCAGGCGCCAGGCAGGAGTGCTCAGAGCGGGGCAGCTCGGGATGGCCCCCCGGCGAACCGTCCCTGGGATGGGTGTCCCGGGATGTCCCCAACCCTGGAGCGCTGCCTTTGGGGAAGGCAGGGTGTCCCCCTGCGGTGGGGAAGAGGGCAGCTGGATGTGGAGGGGGACACCCGAAAATGGCCATTTTGGGGAGCACAGACCCATTCCCCATGGTCCTGCCGGGGCAGGGGTGAGCGGGAAGGAGCAGCTCTGGGGCGGCGACGGCAGGACTTAGTCATTCCGCTTCTTCCATCCACCGCAAAGCCTTCATTCCAGAAATTAATTCAACAAAACCTACGTTCCTAAAACAAAGCCTTTCTTCAAAGCTCAGAANCCCCTAGAACAAATAAAAGTGTAAACCGCCGCGTGTATCCGGGCCCCTGCTCCCTTCACCTGGGGACCATGGTGTGCCCCAGGGAGCAGAGCCAGCTCCCCCGTCACACCCGATACCCAACCACACCAGAGTCTGGCAAATTAACGGGACGCCGACACCGGGAATTAAACGGGATTTTTGCATTTACCAGCTCCCACCTAATTAAACACCAGGCGCCAGGCAGGAGTGCTCAGAGCGGGGCAGCTCGGGGTGGCCCCCCGGCGAACCGTCCCTGGGATGGGTGTCCCGGGATGTCCCCAACCCTGGAGCGCTGCCTTTGGGGAAGGCAGGGTGTCCCCCTGCGGTGGGGAAGAGGGCAGCTGGATGTGGAGGGGGACACCCCAAAATGGCCATTTTGGGGAGCACAGACCCATTCCCCATGGTCCTGCCGGGGCAGGGGTGAGCGGGAAGGAGCAGCTCTGGGGCGGCGACGGCAGGACTTAGTCATTCCGCTTCTTCCATCCACCGCAAAGCCTTCATTCCAGAAATTAATTCAACAAAACCTACGTTCCTAAAACAAAGCCTTTCTTCAAAGCTCAGAACCAGCTGAAACAGCCCCCCCCGACTCACCCTTCCTGCCCCCCTCCCCGGGCCTTGAAACAGGTTGAGTGGTTTCGCTAAATACCCGGCGATCCCCGGCTCAGATCTTGGATGCCAAGAGTCAACCCGATGTTATGGCTGAGCAATAAATCCCTTAAAAGCAGCGTTTGAATTCGTAATGGAAATGTTGACAGACCCTCAACTCGAGCAGCGCCGGCTCCGCAAAGTCAATCTGGTAATTGATCCTGACTTCTACACGGAGCCACATGTGCGGGGCTTTGTGCGCTGGGCAGCGGCGCCCGATGCAGCCGCTTTCACCTGAAACAAATGAGGTCTAATTAGATTAATCTGTAAATCAGTGCTCACCAGTTGTATGATTAATGAGCGCTTTGCATTTCTCCAAGATCAGATGAATGGATTATTTGAAGGGATTTAATAGGAAATAATAGATTTCCTCACCGGCGACGGAGGCGAGCGGGGATCCCGCGTGAGGGGGAAGGGGGAAGCGGAGACCGAGGAACCGCAGCCTCAATCTGCCCTCTCCTTTTTTATTTTATTTTTTTTTTTTCCCCCTTTTTCCGAGGAGCTGAACTTCTGATCGTGCGGGTGTCAGATGGACACTCTACAGCTGTTCTGGAACCATGTGTCAACATTATTTACCAAACTAATGTGATGATAATTATGGCATAAAGTCCGGGGGAGAAGGCAGGCGGGCAGAATGGACATACATACTTAATGATTTTATTCTCCTGCATCCGCGAGCAGCCGGAGCCGGGCGCTCGTCGCTGGAGACGTGTGGGAGCAGCAGCGCAAGCTGTCGGTGCGGGATCCAGCCACGGCTGCACGCGGCGGCGCGCATTCAAAGTAAAAAATTAATTTACAAATGGTTTTCAGGGTTCCCACCAGATGGAAGAGCGCCGGAGTCACGAGCGGCCCTTCTCCCCCGCTTAACCCTTGCGCTGACGCCAGCCGTAAAAAAATAATAACCGGGGGGCCCCGTTCGGAGCTCGTTTTTAAAATGGTTACTTTAAAAGCCAAACACCTGTAGTTTTTACTGCCGGCCGGGCCGGGCCGCAGCATCACACGCAGAAGGCAGATGTGTAACCGGAGCCTTCCTAACTGGTTCAAATTATAACAAAACATCGCTTTAAAAGAAAGGGAGGGGGCCTGGGAATGCGTTTTTAAGAAAGGCTTTTATTTCGAGATCAAACCTGAATCTTTAAAGAGTTTCTTCGCGTCACCTTTTCGCTCCTGCTGAGCACTGGTTCTCTCTGCAGCGAGTCCCACTGAAACCTAATAATTAATTTCCCAAAGCTGGCGAAAGCCGAGGGGGATCGGGCCCCCAAGGTTACGCAGCCGTGGGTTCCCCTTATTTCTTATTTCACAGTCGTTTCTCCCAAACCCTCCAGCGAGGGGACACTGCCAAGCCCAAGCCCCCCCTGCGGTTGTGCCCGATGGCACAGGGATCCCCAAACCCTTCTTCTTGAGCCGTTTGGGTAAAACCACCTGATGTAAGAGACATCCCTCTGCGTGAAGGGCAGTGACACCCCCATGCCCTGCCCGGTCGTGGGAAGATGTGGGGACAGTGTGGGGTGGCAGGGCTGGTGGCACCGGGCTGGGGGACCGTTCCCCAAGCCCCAGCTTCCAAACCCGGCTGGGCATCAGGGGAGGAGAGGATGGAGGGGACCAAGGAGGAGAAGCTGGAGATAGCGGTCCACGCCTCGGGGACGGTGGGGACAGGGGACACAGGCAGGGCTGGGATGGGCAGCTTCCCAGAAAGGCTTTATCTCACTGTGAATTGAATTTTTCCGGCGAGAAGCGGGGAGGGCTGAACTTGGACGGGCTCCGCGCCTTTGCGCAAGGCTGTTATAAAACACCCATTGTGGCGGAAGACGAAGTTGGGACGCGTTCCTCCAGCGAGCCATCGCATCCCTCCCACTGCTATTTCACCGGGGGGATATAAAATCCATGGATGCACACCAATTTTTATCAGAGGAAGAGCGGTTTATCCTTGGAGAGATGAGCAGCCCTTTCTCTCCAGCCCTCTGGAAGCCCTCAACTGCTGAGGGGGAGCCACAGGATGGGGAGTGAGGCGGGGGGGCCGGGCTGCAGGCTGGGGACAGAGCCGAAAAATAGCTTTTAGGGTGGCTTTGTCCCAACCCCGAGCTGCAACAACCTGGACCCAGGGTTTGGAGCTTCACATCAGAGCTGAAGGTGCACCAGCAGTGATGCTGCAGGAGCAGGGGTACCTCGCGCTCACGGAGCCACCGGGAGAGGGGATGACCCTGGGGTGGCTCCCGATCCATGGGGCAGAGCTGGTGACACATCCTGCAGGGGACACGGAGAGGTCCCCCCGGGCGGGTTTGGGGTGCACGGCGATGGCCTGGCCCTGCTCCCTCCCAAGGCCGGCAACATTAACTGTCCATTTACGCCGCTCTAAGAAGATTTGGATTTTTTTCCCCCTTCCCATTTTGTCCCCTAATATTGCAAAGACCATAATAGGAAGAAGAATTTATTTTTCATCCCAGCCCTTTCAATACCTTTTGGGATTATCCCGTGGCTCTGCAAAGTGACCTGACCTCCAGTGCATGGTGCCCCCCCTTTTTTTTTTTTAACTTCTTTCTTTTTCTCCCCCCCCTTTTTTTTTAACTCTGAGCTCATTTGAAAATTCCAATTTCTATAATAATTTGATGCAGCTGCTAAGATGTTCTTTTTCTTTTGATCACTGTTATTAATGATGTGCTGTAACATATGCAACGCTAGCAATCCCAGCTACTATTTCTTACAAAGATCATTTTGTACTTCCCCCTCGTTCTCTCCCCCCGCTTCTCTCCCCCCAGCTCTGATGAAGCTCATATGTTTTAGGAAGTTCATCTCAGAGTTATTAGTCTAAGAATTAGGAAATGTGTGGGCAGCTCCTCTGTGGTATAAAAGAAATTGGAAAAAGAAACCATTCCCCTTTATTCCCCAATGAAGGATATTGGCTTTATTTTGGGTCGTGAGTTTACTGTTAAATATTTTACGGTTCATTCTTAATGTCATCTTTTGTAACTCTTATTTGTGTCCGTGTTTTGATAAAGCTGAGGTTTCTGGCTCATTATTGTTTTTTAATTTCTTAAATGCTCCCAGACCACATGACGATCTGGGTTATGTAAATGCAAGTGCCAGGTGACTCAGGGGAGTCTGCGGATTTGCCCCAGATTCGTAACACGACAAGTGCCATCGGAAATTGAAAACCTGGAGTCTGATTTTGCTCCCGCTCCGAGGTATCCAAAACCAATTCAGTTAAAAACAGCATTTTTACACCTGTGCGAAGAGAGGGATGGACACACTTTAGCCCTAAAAGCATGTCTAGAAGTTGCAATGGTCCACGCTGGATTCCTCCCCCTGCTCCCTCGGGGATGCGGGGAGCAAGTGACACCCGTCTGTCCCTTGTGTGGGACATGACCTCCCATCATTCCTAAAAATTTATATATAGAAAATACATGAATCAGGAATTATTCACCCCAGAAAGCCATGCTGGAGATGGGTCCACCCCAAGGAGACAGGAGGCACAGGGTGACCCCGGTGTGGAATCGCTTGGGGGCACCCGGGATGCTCAGGGGGACGATGGCGCAGGAGGGGCAGCTCGAGGACAGGTTTGGGGTGAAATCTGGGTGTCCATCTGCCGACCCACACCCTGGTCCATCTTCAGGGATGTGTCCCTTCACCCCACATCTCTCTGCCCTCGGTCCCAGCCCCGTGGTGGGGCGGCAGAGGAAGGCTGCTCGGCCACCCCGTGTCCCCACCCTCGTACCGCAGTGCCGGGGCTGCTCTGGGGACACGGGGTGACAGGCGAGAGGTCCCCAGGGCTGTTTGCAGGAGCCCAACTGCCAGCTTCCCAAACAGCACCGACTGCAGAAGGCGACGCTTAAGGTTAATGAGAGACTGGGGGGGGGGAAAAAGGGGGCTTGCTGTGCCTGGAGCCATTAATGCGAGAGAAATGCCCTGATTTGAGGCGGATGCCGATGGAAAAGGGAAAAGGGGAGAAATACATGAACAAAGCCCCATTTTCGGGGCACTGCGAGGCGGCAGCGTTTGGCACAGGCAGGACACCCCCAGCCAGGAGCCTCGGCGGCCAGGTTGCCAGCCCGCTTTCCCCCTCGCCATTTGGCTCCCCCTTGCCTGAATGCGGCAAACTCAATTATTTTTAGTCTTCTAGCAACAGAATAAAGGGAAGCGGGAGGCATGATGGAGGGTGCGTGCTCTGACAAGCACCGCTAAATGGCTCTTTATTCATGAGCCTGGCTGCAGAAGTTTTCGTGCCCTACATTTCTCCCCCCACCACCACCCCTTCCCTCCCCANTTTTTTTTAATTGCTTCGCTATACGGGCAAAACAGGTGCTGAAATGTGAAACCCTACTGAGGGATTTCCTCTGCGGAACAGCTTGGTGCGAGCACGGACCTGGAGTTAGACGTGCTCCCGGTGCCGCACGCGGAGCCGGCTGCCTCGCCGGTGGAAAGGGGGCTCCGTACCACCGACTGTCAACAAAACAGCACACTGTCACTTTAAGAAAAAATAAACTAAAATATGAACTACCAAAAACCCTGCCATTTCCAGCCTGGGCTTGATTAATGATTTTTCTATCTAATAAAAGGTTCACAAACCATCTGTTTTTCTCCCTAATGCCTTGCCCAAAGGTTTTTCGTTCCTATTTCAGGCTTGGGGCCAACTGACATTCCCCTCTTTTTTTTTTCCCAGCCTTGTAAACAAACCCTTCTCTCTTTTTAATCTTCCAGTGCTGTTTCCTACCCATCGTTATGCATATTCATTGCGAGTAAACATTTTTAGTGTCTACACTTAATCTCTTCCACTGGCAATTACTGTTCTATGCTGTTTTGTAATGCAGAAGGGCCAACGCTTTCCCTTCTAATAACAGCTGGGTCGCAGATGGGGCCTGCAGTCATTGTAGAAAATAAAAATTTACAAGATGCCAGTGGAATTTATTTCAGTTTTATGGAGTCACAGGAGGAACCTTTCTGTTATCCGCCTTCAGTGAAATCTGCAGGCACAAGGCAAGCTTTTGACATTTAATCAAAGGGGGGTTCAGGTAGGGTCTGGAACAACACGAGGAAGAAAGCAGGTGGATCGTATTAGGCAGTGCCATGGTTAATTTATTTAGAAGTGATTGGCTTAGATGTGTGCAGCCAATATTTGACATCGTGTATATATCTTGTTTAGCATCCCGCTTCTAAATTGTTACCGCTGTCGAGGCGCGGAGCTGTCGCTGCGGACCCGGCCAGGTGTTAGGGATGGCTGCGGCGCGGAGGGACCGGCGGCGATGGGGGCGACGGCGGCAGCGCGGCCACCTCCCCGTCCCTGTCCCTGTCCCCCTCCCCGTGCTCCCCGCGACGGCACCGGTGTCAGCCCCGCCATTAGCGAAGGAGCATTGCGACGAATTTCCTGTAATTTGGCGACACGAAAACGACTTTCCGTGGGAAGGTCTCTTGAAACGCAGTGCTGGGGTGACGGCAGAGACCTTGGGCGGGATGAGCCCCTCCGTTACAGGCGCTCACGAGCTAAATGCAAATATATATATCTATAAATGGAACATGAGTCTCTCTAAACTCACCGGGCCTTGCTCTGCTTCCACCGTAAAGCCAGGGGAAACTCTGACCTCGTTTACCCTGGGGTAAAGGACAGCCGGACCAGTCGGTGCCACGTCAGGAGATGTTTAAGACGGAGAAGCTGGTGGCTGCCCACACTATTCCAGGCAAAAATGTAGCTCGGTGGGCACCAATGCCTCCCGGGAGAAACCAGCTCAGGAGGAAATGTGGGACAGCAAGGGACCGTGGCATGGGGGCACTTGGAGTGCTGGCAGTGACACCCCAGCTGTGGATGGGGCCCCCATGTGGACATGGCCACGGTATGGCACGGCCACAGCATGGTCGTGGCACGGATGGCCATGGCACACTCATGGTACAGCCATGGCATTGCACTGAGATACACCACGGCCATGGCATGGCCATGGCATCACCATGGCACCACATGGAAATACAGCATGGCCACAGCATGGCCATGGCAGACACATGGCACAGCCAAGGCACCACCATGGAAATAGCATGGCCACAGCACAGGCATGGCATGGCCCTGGCATGACATTGGCATGGTGTGGCCCACGGGATGGCCACGGCATAGCAACGGCATGGTGTAACCATGGCACGGTCACAGCGTGGCCACAGAATGGTGATGGCACAGCCATGGCACAGCATGACCACAGCTTGGCATGGCCATGGCACGGCATGGCCATGGTTTCCCTCAGCAATGACACAGCACGGCACAGGTCGCCTTCTCCCACCCCATGTCACCCACCCTGCTGCCACCTCCTCTGGCATTTCGCTCTGTCCCCAAGCCCATACCCAAGGCAAGAGGTTTCTGAAGGCCACCAGCTGCCTTCCACCACCAGGGCGATTCCTGAAACCTCCAGACGGGTAAATATGTGGATGCACATAACGAGACGAAGAGCTGAAGCAGTTTAGAGGAAACTCTTAATAAATTAAGGACGTATTTCTATTTAGTGTGCATTGTATAGACAATTTTTCCAGATTTTTTTTAAAGCTCTTGAATAAGAAGGAGATAAATAGAAAATCTCACATCCCTCTCTTTTTTTTTCCCTTCCACCTCTATTACCAGCATCCAGAAACATAAACTTATCGACTCACTCAAATTAATTAGATTTTAGGTGGTGTGGTTTTTATTATTCATGCATTTCCTTCATTTATAAACCCAGGCTTTTCAAGGCGCTCTCTCTACTCAGGGCAACAGATCTTTTCCTTTTCCTAAGGATTTTTACTTCTCAGGGCATCGTGCCTCGTGTAGAAGGAAAACACAACTTTCATGGGGAGAAAAATGGGAGAAAAGCCTTCAGTTACTGCAAAGAGTTCATTCTTGCCTGGAAAATATTTCCCGGAGCTTGAATTTATAAAAAGAAAAAAAAAAGGAAGAAAAAAAAAGCCGCTATCAAAGTATGTGGCTTAGTTAAAGATTTCCCTCCCCCCTTCCATTTTTAAAAATGTGATATTGCTATTTTTATATGCAAACTATGCTTAGAATATTGAATTTGGTACATTAAATACCAGAGATGAGGATCTTAGTAGCTTTTAATGAAGAGGATAAATTCGCAAAACTAGATTTCCCTGTATATCATCCCCGGCCCCCTTCTCCCAACCCTTTCCTTCATTTACAAATTCAAAAGCTGCAAATAAGCCACTGTGAAGTTTGCTAATCTCAGCGAAATGCTGTTTCTATTGCAAATATTAGGACGGATTACTAGGACTAAGTGGCGGGCTGGTAGATGGCTGGGCAGGAGCCTCAGGGGTTACCCAGTCTGCCGATCCCAGCAGCTCCAACTGGAGCTGGGCAATCCCAGTGTGATTGAGGCTCCCCTGCGGGTACAGGGTACTGGGAACCGTCCTCCTTCTCCAGTGAAAAATGGGAAGGGGGGAAGGAAGCGCCCATCGCTTTGGAAAGCTCACCCAGCCTGGAAAAACTTAGAAGCCAGAAGGGAAAATAAAGTGGGAAAAGGCAGGTGCTGGAGAGGAGCCCGGGATGCAAACACAGCCCCGGGGACCCCAGGGAGAACCCCCCCTGCTGCCATGGGGCCCTGGGGTCCCCGCTGACCGCAGGGGCTCTGAGCTCCCCCAAACCCCGCAGCCCCATCTCCATCCCCATGGCACCCTCAGCATCCTGGCTCTCTGCGGAGCGGAGCGGAGCGCCACCCCAGCACTGCCTCCCACCACACTGGAGTCCGGCCCCCACCCTGAAAGTAAAGCCTTTTTCGTGTCGTTCATTGCACCACAGAGAGAGAAAGCCAATAAAAACTAAACAACAGGCAGCCTTGATACATAACCTAAAATTATTTTTGCTCTGTTACTGCAGAAACAGCCAGAAGAGGGACCATAGATTAATTAGCATACTCTGAGCTGACATCACCAACGATGTTGCCGAGGATGCTTATAAACCCAAGCACCGGTCTGGGCATTTCAGCTCTGTTATTAACCGAAAGGAAGGGTAATCACTCCTGACAAATGGAAAGCGGCGTTGGTGGGAAAGGAGAGGAGAGGAGAGCAGGCTTCAGGAAGGAGCGGCGGAAAAAGGAACGGTTTGTGCGACCCATGAAATATTCAGGAGCCGATATGGGCTGCGTGGGGCTCCCTCGCTCTCCGCATCCTCCTGGTTTATGGTTCGGGCTCAGTCTCCGCCACGCTGATCGTTAGTCTCCTTCGCAGTGCGGCGCCGGGCGTCGTTTGCCATGATGAGAAGCTCCTTCAGCTCCCCAACTTCTCCCTGGCTCTTTATGGCAGGGCTAACAGGTGGCTGCCCGCTCCCTGCCCGCTCCTGCCTGCACCAGACCCCACTGGGATGGAAGGGGTTCTGCAGCACAGCACACCAGCCTTCTCCCAGCAAAAGCATCCCAGGGGTTTTCAGCCATCACTCCTGACCGTGAATTCCGAGAAGCTGTGGCCATTATTTTTAGCAGGAAAAATATCAGTGGATCGCTAGTTAGGTACCAAAACGAATGAGTTTCCTGAGATCTGCCGTCGCATCCTTATGCTGACGATATTATAAAGTCCCCGTGTGGCAGGACAACCCGTGGGAGCACAGTTAGATTAATACCTTGCTCTGCGCTGGAGGACTCTGCCCAGGATTCAACAAGGCAGTTCACTAGCCTGCAAAAAATTCAATTAATAGCAAACTATTTGCTCAAAATGAGTTTCTTGGGGAAAACGGGTGGTTTCTCACCTATCATACATAATTCTAAGAATGGGGAAATTTGCTGTGTGTGGCACGTAGGGCAGGGAAGGAGCTGCTCCAAGCAGAATGTTTTCAGTTAGTTTTGATGCTATTTTCTCTGCCGCCACGGCGGGGGCTTTATGGGACACAGGAGGGGGCGATGGGGAGGAGAGATGCTGCTCCTGCCCCGCCGAAACAGGGACCTGGAGCACAGCCGTCTGCACCGTGGCTCCGAGAACGGCCAGGCTGCCATAAACCCCCTGGAAAAGCGACAGAAACACTTTGCCAGGTGGGTTAGTTCTCTCCTCGCTCTGCCTTTGTGCTCCCGTCCCAGGCAACGGCGCGAATATAGTTTATGCTATAAAAGATAAGGGTCATATGCATATAGAGTATCTGCATTACGGCTGGCACGCCGCTTGCAGTTGTTTGTCACGGGCCGCTCGCCTGCTAAAAGTGACATTGAAAATATAAAAAAGGGGTAGCGCATAAAATCCACAGCGAGTTTGGGCAGTTTGTCAAAGCTGGAAACATCTTCAGGGAGCGGCGACGAGACAACGACTTCCAAAGCATGGGCTGAAGCAGCTGGAGTCACCTCCTCAGCAGAAATCAGCTGGTAACGGTATAAATACGTTTCTGAAACCAAGATGGGAAGTGCCAAACGAAAAGCCCAAGTCAAACCCAAAGTGCGTATGCAAAAACGCAGCTCTGTTATCTTTATTCTTATTATTTACAATAGCGAGGACAGTTCCAGTGGCGTACAAATGAGATAACTACAAGCCACAGAGTTCAGTTTTGGTCCCAAGCCCAAGCATTGCTAAAAAGCATTTTCTTACAGGACTCATTTTATCGCGATAAGAATAATTTTTGAGTTTGTTCATCAAATGGTACTTACCAGTTTCTAAGATACTGGAGGCTGGCTTTATTTTTACACTCATTTTTCATAGTCTAAAGTTTCTTGCGAAGCACCATAACCACTGATGGCGGTGAAGAGCTAAGGGCTATGCTGCCTAAAATCAGCCAAAATTATACTCATGTGCTACTGAAATATAGGCAAGAACACCCAGAAAGTATCAAAAAGGAGCCGAGGAGAGGGAATAATGCAGTACTGAGATCTGAGGTGAGTTAATCAAGATATAGGAGAAAAGAAGAGCTGTTAGGAACATACCTGTTATGTTGGGGATGTGTTTGGGAAGAGGAGGCAAGAGAAGAGAGTGTGAGGTAGAACTTTATCAATAAAGAGCAGTAATATCTATAATTGCAGGTGCACTGCACTGGGAAATTATTGCTCACCATCTACAACATCTTCCTGATTTAAAAAAAAAAAAAGGAGAAGAGGAAGAAGAACAAGGAGAAGAAGAGGAAGAAGAAAGATGAAAAAAGCCTCAAGAAAGCAAAATCAGGAAATCAAGTTGACTCCTGGAATTTCTTCTAAATAAATATTACAGATGCTCAGAGAATGTTAAACCAGAAAATGATCAAACCTGCTGTATCTGTTCTGTACATACCGACAGATTTTTAGCAGTGAGTTCAGAAAAGCAAGCTAGTTTTGCTCTTTTATTTTACGTCTAGAAGTAAAAATAATGACTTTTTCACTAGAAAAAGAGTGGATTTTGTGCCTAACTATAACAAAATATTGTCTTCATGTGATAAGTCCATGTAGTATGATCAGTGGCCGCGTATAAACATGCAACGCAGCACCAGCTGAAATCTGGACGGTGTGTTTGCAGTATTTCCTAAAAGCAGGGCTCATTTCTGGCTGGCTCCAGCACGTTTCTGTTCTGCCCCACCTAAATCAGCGGCAAAGCTGCCCTGGCCTTTTCGGGAGCGCCCACAAGCCCATAACGAAGCTCTCCATGAAACAGTGGTCATTTGATATAGCTAGGAATCACAGGATTTGGGTTTGCTTTACGCAAAAAGGCCTCCTTTTGTACAATCAGCTGCGCAGCTCCGCGTTTGGCACCATCCAAGCCCATAAATAATAAATTCATGGCTCTGGAGCTGTAATAGATGGTTTGGTGTATTCTGTGCTGTAGTCTAAAAGCAATAGCAAAGCCATCTGTAGGACAAGCCAAATTTTAATCCACCTCTATGGCTATTCTCTAGGAACACTGCAATGGTGCTTCAAAGGAACTGCTCCCCTGAGACCAAGAGGTCCAAGGCTGGTGCCCCAGCTTGTACATACGTGGGTACAAGTGGAGTAAAACACCTCCTTGCCCAAAAATCAGCTCCAAGTCCCTCGGAGAGAAAGCAGGAGCATCCCAGCGGGCAATGTTAGAAGGCTGAGGACCCAAGGAGCCAGGAAAGAAGAAAACCTGGCTTCTGTAGCGTCATTGCCTGCTCTGCTGTGTTTCTTCTGGGGGGAGCTACAAAAATCCAACACACACCACCACCACCTCTTTGGTATGTAAAACCATCGCTGGCCCCGCTTTTCATGTTGGCCATATTTTCATCAATACAATCGAAAGTTTGCTTTAAGTCAGTATCTTTCACTAAGTACCAATCACAGAATGATATGGGGTTGGAAGGGACCTCTGGAGATCCTCTCCTCCAACCCCCAATCCGTGTACCAACTTCACTACACTCGCGTGTGTAGCACAGCCCAACATGGATGGAGCTGCCTTTAAGACAATAAAACTTTACAAATTACTTCTTTACACGCAACAAAGCTAAAGTCACTCGCTCTTATTCCAGGATGGGTGCCCAAATGCATCTTTGCACCGTCATCTTGTGGTGCAGCCCTTCCAAAGCTACCATCTGAGAACATACCTCTTCAAAACAGTTATTATTTATGATTTTGACAATGGCTACAAGTGCTCTGGGTCTTCTCAAGGACAGATGAAACACCTGCACTGTCTCCAGTCGCTTGACAATACAACTTGGAGGTGAACCGAGGCCATGCTGGGGAAGAAGGGGCATTTGATGACCTCTCCAGATCCTTTCAGACTGCTTTTTATTATTTGGCCTGAGCAGACACAAAGTTTGGCAAGGTGAGGGTCTGCGAAGGGCATTTCAGCCCATCATGGTAGGCGGCCGCTCTCTGCAAAGTGATAATTACGGAGTCTGTGTCTTTCTCTCCTACCCATTGCACTTCTGCATTTCCCCATCAAAAACACATTTTCCGAAGAGCTAGAGAGAACGGTCAACACAGCAAAACAATTCGTAGGGTGGCTGATGGGAATATTTTCCCCATTCTGACACACTGGAATGCTTGTTGTGCCTTGGCCGGCCCACGGAAAGCCGGCAGCGCCTCTTGACATCTGCACTACGGAGCCAGCCCCGTGCCATCAACCGTCCCGCTGACCCAGCCGCCGCCACGACAGCCACGCTCTCAGCCCCGCGCTCCCCTTTTTTGCCTGGCACAACTTATACTTTTAAAAGCAGCAGCCGTTCTGAAGCTGAAAAAGAGCTGGCGGGGGGGAAAGGGCCCCCCCGAGCCCCCTTGTCGCCGCCGCGCAGCCTCGCACATGTGGCCCACCCCCTCGGCCCCGGCTCTGCCCGCCACGGGCCACGCAAGCTGCCGGCCCGTCGGTGACGTTGTCTTTAAATACTATTTTCTGCGCTTTTGGCAGGGGGCTGGCAGCGTAGTAACCAGCTGGCAGGGCCTCTTGCCTTTGATTGCAGCGTTGATTGTGCACCACATGCCCTTCGCCTCCTCCTCCTCCTCGGTTTGCGACATCGCTGGAGCTGATTGCGGTGGCCACTCGTAGAGAAGGTTTGGCAGCTGCGAGCCCCAGATGCCAACTCCTTTCGGCGGTGGCCTGTGGGTGTCAGCTTGTCTCCCTCTTTGGCATTTCCTCTGGCAACGAAACCCGCTCGTCTGCAGAACGAGAAAGTTATCGCTGAAATACACCCGAAGAGCCGCGGCGAGGATGGAAGGAAAACTCCTCGGAAGTTTGCACGGGAGAAGGAAGATGCTGGTCTATCTCTGACCTGGGACTCCTCCAAACTGCAGAAGAGGTGGCTCAAAGGTCTGGGAGAGGTGGCCGTGCCTGCTCCTGGGTTGGAAGTGTCCCTACAAGGGTCTTGCTCGGGAATAAAGAGACATGTTGAGTCCTGACACCATGAGTCACAGTCCCCATGGACACAGGGTGCTTCACTGGGAGCTCTTTGGGACAACGTTCCTGAAGGACACTGCTATCCGTAAAATGAGGACACTATTCCTATTATAAAGAAAAAAGATACTTAGCCTTTTATTGGGAAAAGACACATTCAGGATGAAGTTCCCTCCCAAACAAACCTGCCCACAAAAATAAATAAATATATATATATATATATTGCAGGACTGGTTTGGTATTTGCACAATGATTTTCTTCTATATATTTGAAATTTCCTTTTTTATGACAGATTTTTTACATGTCACGTTAATCCAAAATATCAGTTACTAAGGAGGGAATATAACTGAATTTTATTTTGCACATAAATCCTTAAGAAAGCGTAATACCCTACAAAACAATAAAAAAGATAAATGAAATTAATGCTAAACATACCATTTCTTTAAATAATATTTTCTAGTACATTTCTCAGTTAGCTGAAGCCTAAACAAGGATCTTTGAGCCTTTTTGAGTGGGTAATACTGATTGTCAGAGAAAGGAAGTCATAAATGGAAACCTGATTATTTCCCCAATGAAACCGGGGGGGTTTTGCTGCCAACTTCAGCAACAAAAAAAACGAGGGCCTCCACCGTTTGCTCAGATCGTTTGTGAATGATTCCTTGTGCCTTTTAGACAGTTAAAATAATGAGCAGATTGCAATCTGCAGCAATTAAAAATTCTGCTTTTCTCCGGCTCAGCCTTAAGATTGTATTTTATTTATTTATGAATATCCAATTCGTGTTGCTTTTCTCTGTTTAACCCCCGGCAGGAACTCTTACGCCGCATCCCGAAGCAGACGTGCCGGGGGGTTCGCACGGCAGATCCACCCCTCCCGTCCCCAAAATGCTCAACTCTATACCAAATAGCTGCATTTAAGCAATAATAATTAAATGCCATTATATCCTCTTACTGATGTCGCAAAATGGGCATAAACCAGGTTTGGTCTTGCTTTTCCTTGGGTGTGAATAGTCCCAAGCACCACGCTGCGAGGAGCGGAGTCAGGCTTGTGGTGAGGGAGCTGTAGGGGAACGGTTTTGCACAAACAACATGGCAATTTGGTCGTGGCTGGGAGTGAAAAAGCAGAGGGAACTGTATTTCTGGTGCTCTGACCACCACCGAACCATATAACCTGGGCTGGAGTAACCCAGCTCCTTCGGAGCCCACAGAGCCATGTCACACCACCATCTGATCTGTTCCTCGGGCTTATTATGAAACAGCTCTCTACATTTTATTTTCTTGTCTTATCTTTACCTCTTAACATTTAAAGAGGTGCGGAATATAGCTCCTAACTTCCATTCCCTAAACGAAAAGTCCTCCCTGCAATGTCACAGCTGCTCTTTTTGTGTTCCAAGCACAAGCCCTGGACCAGGGACCATCTCTCCATCTTGTCAAGCACAACAGGGCTGAAAAATTTAGGGCGCTCCAATAAATAAGTAATAATGACATATCACGGCACTCCAGCAGAGGAACACAAGGCAATGTCCGTCTTACCAACACCCGCAGCCCTGCCTGCCCCAAGGAGAGCAGGACATCGGGAGGCAGGAAAGAGGAGGGCTGCCCCATCGCTCCGTGGCCCAAAGACGCAGAATTCACGACTGCCAAACACAAACAGAGCAGAAAAAAACCACAAATGGCTGGGATCCGGGGGCTGGGCAGTGAAAATCTCACCGGTTGCTATTGCAGGAGAAGGAAAATCCAATCCCACCACCGGGTGGAAGGTCCCAGAAGGGCTGGAGAAGGACTTCAACAGCATCTCCCACACCTCCTCCCTTTCTCTCTCCTCCAGCGCACAAATGCCCATATTTAATACTTTGCAATCTATGTATATACACACGTATGCTGTTAATTATACAACGTTTGATATAGATTGTTGAGTGCAACAGCTCCCAACCAGAAATATTTTACCTATGGTGAAATAGTATAAACCTACTCTGAAATGCCATTTTTCCTAAATATTTGTGAAATAACCGCGTGGCTTTAAAATACAGTTTCAAACTCTTCATTAACCTTGGAGCACTGTGGGAAAAGGGCAGAGTTTCCCCACTTCTCCTCCCCTCCGTGGCTGGGACCATGCCTGGGAAGACAAGCCTCGCCACCAGCTTTAGCAGAGGCGGAGGCAGGTCCTTGCCGAGGAGATGTCCCGGTGACCAGTGCGAAGGCAGGGGAGAAGTTTCCAGCTAGTCTGAAAAAAAAAAAAAAAAAGGCAAGGGAGAGATTTCACACTCTGCCTGTGTCTTTGTTCTTGTCACTCCAGCCCACCGCTCTGGAAGGGAGCGCGGCGTCAAGCACAATGACAGACGCTGGGGAGCCATCCAGCACCCAACGCCTCCCCGCAGCCGCATGCTGCCGCCGTGGAACCGGGCCCACCATCCCCAAGCTTCGCATCTTCTCCTTGGCTCCACAGGCGGCGCCGCTCGGGGACCCGCCACGCAGGGGAGGGGACAAGGGCAGGCATCATGTTCTGGGCCGACGAAACGAGGTTTGTCCGTTTTCCCGGGTAACAGGTGCTTTATCATCCGAGCATCAGTGCAAGAATTGCTCAAATACCATGGGAGAAGGTGCAGTACAGGTCGGTAAGGGGACGGTGAGATGGGGGTCCAAGCCCCTTCCAGCCCGCTGCTGGTCTCCCTCTCATTCCAACCATCTCTCCTCCACTGTTGTCTTGATTAATAATGGTTATTATTAATGGTTTGGACAGTTGTAGGATTTGTAAGAGGAAGACGCTGTCTGCTCGGGCAGAAAGCGCAGCCATAAAGTCACAGCGTCACAGAATCATGGAATGGTTTGGGTGGGAAGGGACCTTAAAGACCATCCAGCTCCACCACCAGACCAGGTTGCTCCAAGCCTCATCCAACCTGGCCTTGAACAAGTCAGCCACAAAGAAAACTACAGTAAGACCCATCTGTGGCTGGGGCAGGATTCCCAAAAAGGAGCGTTTTGCAGGGTCAGAGAGTTGTGATATCCCTGAGAATTAAGGCATTCCGCTGTGTTCCAGGCCTAAATTCCCAACGGTCACTTGGAAGCGAATCTCAGTGCTCCAACAGGCTTTTAGGAATTTCCAAGGATTAGGTTTAATCAGTGATCTGAAGTAATTTAATATATTTCCAGTGCTCTCTTCTTTAATACTTAATGACTGATGATTAGGTTTGTGTATCAGATCTGAAATCTGCAAGTTATGTGGCAATTAATGTTTGAAGCACTCTGTAACTTCAAATATAATGATCATATTTGCAAAGTAATTACAGAATATATGTGACTAATAAATAATAACACTTAGCACTTCCACAGCACTATTCACCTGAGGAGCTCCAGATGAAAAAATTCCAAAAAGAACAGACGCAATTTAAACCAGAGAATCATGGAATGGTTTGGGTTGGAAGGGACCTTAAAGCTCATCTCATTCTAAGCCCCTGCCCTGGGCAAGGACACCTCCCATCAGACCAGGTTCCTCAAAGCCCCATCCAACCTGGCCTTGAACACCTCCAGACCACTCACCAGGTGGACCACAGCGCAGAGATGGATGGCAGATGGAAGGAGGACCGTCGGGACGCGGGTGATGCCCAGAGTATGGGACAGAGCTGGCCCTTCCCTGGAAATGGATCTGTCCTCTCCTTGGAGCTCTGCTTTGGGAGTGTGCTACCAGCTCACCCATCGATACTTAGCAACAACAGGGAGGTGAAATCCCAACCCGTAGAGACAAGGAGACCACTTCTTCTGAAAACAAAGTGCCCAGTCCCTATTTTGAACCAGCCAGAGCATAAAGAAGCTTCACACGGAGAGGCAGATGTTTGTGTAACTCAATGTACGTTACTGAGAAGAGCGGGTCTATAGAAGAGGACCACCAATCGGCCAAGACACCCTCTGTAAGAGATCATTTTGGTGCAGCTTCTGCTGCTCCGGAGCACACCAACACCCCTTTGCCCTCACCTTCTGGCCCTGCAGGAGGTTTCGGGTCCGTCCTTCCCTCTCCTGCCCTCACCAGCAGATGAGTTTGGAGAAAGGGAGCGCTGCAACGCGGCAGGGTCCAGCCTCCCTCGTTTCCATTACACGAACTTCCTCCCTGCTTAATTCCTGGTTGACCTTGAAGTTTAATTACAGGCTGAAAAGAACGGTTACGTAACGGAGGCAGCAAACCTAAATAAAACAAAACCAGAAGGGCCATATGCCACATAGCCCAGAAAAATCTAGAATCAAATTACACCCTTTGAATTATTTACAATATTTCTTCTTGCCAAATCTAAGCAAATATTCCACTTGCTTCAACTTCACTTTAAGAGCTTTAACTGTTTACTGTAAACCCAGGCACACAATAGCTCTTTCATCAAACATTTAACTGCACATTTCACATTAATAAATATTACAAGAATATTTTATTATAAAAAAGGCTAGATGTAGTTTTCCATGAGTCTTCTAGCTGCTGTACTGAAAATGAGTCTGAACAAGGCATTTCCTCTCAGACCGTGTAGTCTGGTAGCATTTGAGCTACTGAGTAAATATAGCAAAGTTAATATTATTATTAGTAGTAGTATTATTTTAATAGCTCTTTCCCACCACATACTGAAATGGAAAAATGAACAAGGAAACATTTCATAATCACGTATTGTGTTTGCTCAGATTTATTCATTATAATGTGATTACAAAATAGCATATACTCCTCAGTGTGACTGTTGGGTCTCTCTGATCAGGCAACTGCCTGAAGACGCCTGTCCTTATTTCCAGCAGGGCACAGGACTGGCTTTGTGCAATAGGAGACCTTCCACCATGATGGGTCACCCCATCTTTAGGCATTTAAATTCAAGATTCAGATGACAGGACATGGCTTTAGTCGCTACATTTGGAAAATGGTGACCACTTAGTTTCCTTATCTGGAAAAAACAGGGTAATCTTTGTTTGCCTGCACCGGAGGAACCTCCTGAGGGTTGTTGACATTTGAATGGCACCGCAAAGAAGTAAAGAAGTGATGTGATTAATCGCTGTGTAAGCTCCATGCCTCACAGCGAGGTGAGATGAGAACATCCCTGCCTTGACAAGGTGTGTTCTTGAAAGACAATGCAAAAATAAAAAATGAGGAGGGTTGGAAGGATTAAAAGGAGAGGGGAAAGAGAAGATATAATGGATTCAACTAGTGGTTTCCACCCCCATGCCACCACCACCTATTGCCTCCTCAGCTGGTTTTGCATCCCGTTTAATTTTGGTGCAGTGGAAGTGATGTGCATGGAACCAGAGAAAAACCGACTGATCAACCCAACCCAGATTAACATTTTTAAAACTGTGCTGTGGCTTTTGCTCAGCCACATCGCAAAGGCTGTCACACCTCCTGGCCCAACGACCACGCACTCATTTTCCACAAATAACTGGTAATTATTTACTATGCATTTCACCCAAGGATAGTTGCAGAATAAAAATAAGAACTGCCATTGCAGCAAGACCTAAAAGATGTCATCTCCTCCTGGGTCACTCTCTGATCATTAGCTTAGACCATCCCACATGCTCTTTCTTCTTCTGTCTCCCCAGCATTGCTTCCCCCTCCGCCTTCCTGTGAGTATCTGAGTATCTGTCCTATGCAGAGAGGAAGAGGGCTTCTGGTTGGAGATGGCAATCCCCACTGAAGGTATTCAGGATATGCCCTTTCAAGAAAATAATTAAAACCATCCACCAAGGAAATCAGAGGATCGGTTAACTTTGGAGAGACAGAGCTCTTACGGTACTTATTTGGTTACTATTACAACCTCTGTATGTACAGAACATGGATATATACCCAACGCGGAGCAGAAAGTCCATCTGTTTCCTGCCTGACCACCACTTTGGCTCTCTAGTGATGTGAAACCCAAACTTTTACTGTCTCTGCTGTTGGCAGAAGCCTGTTTTCTCCTGCACCTCCCAGCTCCTGGTAGGTACGCATCTACCGCTCCCAAAATAAACTTCGCTTGAATCTAACTTGAGACAGGAATTGACAGCATGAATCATGCTGGTGCAAACGTCATCTCAGTAATTGGAACACGGATATATGCCTGTGGAAATTATAAAAGTAGCAAATAACTGTATTACAGAACTAAGGAGAGGAAACCTGTCTCTGCCAAGTCAAAGAAAGCTTTACTTGGCCTTCAGGAATGTCAAGAGCTAGTCTCATTGCCACTCATTACAGCTGACAGTGTATTCTGCTTACTTCACCCGGCTGCAGATGGGATCCATTGCACCCAACTTCAGTCAGAGAGGAGCCAGGCATCTGGTCTGAGCTCCTCTTCCCACCTCTTCCTGCTGGGAATGGAAGAGGCAAGCGCTTCAAGAAGAGGGGGATTAGGCACATCTCTTTGCAGGTGCAGTCTTAGGGCAGGACAAATCACCTCTCAGGAGTCCAGTCTCTCTCCATTAATTATAGAGGGAACTTTGATTTCCTCAGACTG
Source organism: Calidris pygmaea (assembly GCA_003697955.1). Lineage (NCBI taxonomy): Eukaryota > Metazoa > Chordata > Aves > Charadriiformes > Scolopacidae > Calidris > Calidris pygmaea. The sequence goes on along the minus strand of QJSC01006009.1, from coordinate 1,027,919 downwards.
AACCAACTAATTTTCACATAGCCAATGACAGCTGTGATAAATCTGACCTCACGGGACTGTACAGAGAGTTTAACTTTTACCTCCCATTTCAGTTATCTCCAAATACCTGTCATTCTTTTCAAACCATGATCGATACTTCGAAGAAATACTATTCAACTGGTGGTTCTTGCTTTTATGGGCACGTTACGAGAGACAGGCCTTTGCTACAACACTTTGGAGCACCTCACATCATATTCCTATAAATAACGAATGAGTTGAATTATCCATACTGTATCCACATTTCTCTTCGCTATGACATGCCAAATTCATCTCTCTTGGATCGCAATTCAGGTAAGTACAAGCAAGCCAGGAAGATGTTTATTTCATTTTTAATGACTCAAAGATGTCTTGAGGTCCTTCTGGTTATTTGAGAGACAGTATTTCTCAACTGCTTTATTTTATTCATTAAGCTCAGCTACTTGACTTCCTTCTGTGCTCCTTGAAGTGCTCAAGAGAGTCTGAAGAATTAAAAAATGAGCTTCCCTTCAGACAGTATGTCTTTATATAGTTTTACAATCTGAAAAAAACTGACCATTGATTTTGCAGAACCACGTTAGGAAGTAAAAAAGCCGTAATTCAGATTCCTCCTGCTTACGGGACACAGGTACTCCTTGTTCTGTATCTTCTGTCATCCAAGAGCTCTTCCTCAGCCATTTTGACCCTCTCACCACTGGTATAATCTTTTGCCGCCCGCTGCAGGTTGGGTTTGGCTCATTGCCACCCGAGGCTCTTCTGCACTTGAGCCCAACAGTGGCTCTTACTGGGAATTTCCCACTTCCACTGGCTGAAAAGCGGTGATAAAAGATGTCCCTTTGGCTGTTCCCATGTATTTTGACCTCAGTTGACTTTTCTCCTCCAGGGAAAGAGAGCACACAACTCCTTTTCTATCCAATTTCAGAACAGGAAGATCAGCAAGGAAATCCTTCTGCCACTTTTGTGCCTCCACCTTCCTCCAGCTGAGGTTCTTCATATCGAGGAGTCTCACCTTGAATCTCAGTTCTCTCTTTTGAGGCAAGCCAGTGCTGCCCATACCAGCACATCCCATACAATGAGGTAGTCAGTGGAATTATACATATTTGCAATATAATTTCAGTAAAGGCTTATCCTTCACAGCACATCCTGAAGTAGAAGTGTTTTGAAGATGAAGCTGAGGTTTAGGTTTGTGCTCGGAGAGAAGGAACTAGGGGGAAGGGTTCTTTTTTTATTTGGGTATGAAAAATGGACATTGGAAAATATCAGAAAAGCTAAGACAATGTCTTTTTTCCTCCCTCAGGAAGTCTGCATATGAAACACATGGAAGAGAAAGCCACATATGAAGCCTTTATTTGATGAAGAACCGTTTCACTCAGGGAACTTGATACAACCTCTCTATAGACACCCTTTGGTACAAATAGAGATAAACCAGGGAGACACTTGACAGAGGAGCAGCTTGTGGCTTATGAAATCAGTCAAGCTGGCTATGATGAGCCAGATCCAGAACACAGAGGAAATTCGCTTAAGTAGATCTTTAAAAAAATGATAACTTTACTGTCTTGGGGAAATTCCCAGAGAACGGGGAACACTTCTAGCACAATGTCAGCTCCTTCAGGTATCAGCAAGGCGGGAATAGCCATCTCTTCCTGACCAAACCGCTTTGCACATCTCAGGAAAGCGTCAAAAAAAAAAGAGGATGGCTACCGAGGAGGGTTTACCTCCAGCCTGCAACATCTGAAAGCAGCGCCAGCTCTCCCCTTCCCCCTTCTCGAGTCTTTCACCTACTTGGCTGTGTCCCAGAAAGAGCCCGAACAAAAGTGAGAGACCCTGAAGCTCGAAGGCACTCTATAGTTAGAAGCGGCGCTAAGATTAGAGAGCGAGAAGTGTGAGATAGCTGAAAGCCTGTGAATCCTGCTAAGGATAGAAAGTTAGAAGTAGGAGGCAGCCAAACTCAATGCTGAGAAATCAGAAGTTGAGCGCTAAAGTTGGATGAGATCTACGGGTAGGGAACATAGCCTCTTACTGCTCTGGAGGCAAGGTAGTGCCTAGCAGCCAAGGATGTTCTGCAAAGCCACACTCCCCGGATCTGATAGCCTGCTTCCTAAAATAGGGATTATAGCACATCTTTTGATAGAACGCGCCATGCACGTAAAGTACCAGCAGACCCGAAAATGTGCTTTTCTTGCCCGTAGCTCCCAGGGAAAGTCCTGTCTCCCTTCGGGGCTCTAGACAGAGCCGGCAGGCAGCCAGGTTGCCATGCACCCGGGGATGCTCTGACTGACTGCGGTGCTTCCACCGCCCAGAGATCCGCACTGCATAGATCTGCCTCCAGACACAGGCTAAGCAGCCAGCTCATGAAAGGGAAGGGGTGACCGATGGTGCCCCCATTGCTGTTACCTCTCACAAGCAGCAAGGAGGCCACACCATCCTCTAAACCCACTGAAAACATGCCAGCGCAAATCCTCCAACCTGTTTCGAGGGGTATCTCCAGAGCATCTGAAGCACAGAGCATCGTGCCATTGGAAAATGCATCCAAACGCTGTCCTAATCACATTAAACACCAGCACCGTAGCCTGGGAAATGACAGATCTGTGATGAAAAGCCAGGGGGTCTCTTGGATCTCACTGAATCTGGGGACATCGTTGCTCAGTGTATTGAAGGGTCTGTAACCATTTAAAACCCACCACAAATTTTAGCAACGGAAAGTAGTGTAGAAGCAAGAGCTCAAAAATTAATTCTTACCAAAAAAAAAAAAGAAAAGCCTGAGAGGTGTGAGTTGTTTTTTTTTGGTTTTTTTTTTGCTGTTTTTAATCCCTGTTAAAAATCAAAGCCTGTCAGTCAGCGGCAGTCAAGTACAGCAGGTCAGAGATAACCTGGCAGAGCGGCTCAGGGAGGAGAGAAGAGCCCCGTTGGAGCTGGCAGCAGGGGCAGACCCAGCAGCCTCCAGCGGCTCCCATAATTAAGAAAGACAGAAGGGAGCAAAGCTCCGTGGGGATGAGAGGAGGCTCGGCGCCACCACCCCGCTCAGCCTCGACCTACCGGGCACCTCGAGCGGGCAAAACATCTCCTCGTGTGGGACGTGTCCTCTGCTGGAGGTGCCCCCGCAGCAGGAGCCCGCCTTGGGCGCGGACGCGGGGCTCGCCGGTGGAGGACACCCACCTTTTATTTTTTTTTTGAAGCAAACAATGCAGCAGCTTTCCAGATCATGGTCAATTAAGCGTTGGCAAGATTGCATAACTTCATCCAAGCTGTGGATGGCCACGACCAGCAGCAGCTGAAAAGTCGCCAAGAAACATGTGGATTTGGGTCGTGAAGGCGAGAAGAGGCGATTTTAACCGTTAAGGTGCAAAAAATGTAGAAGTAGAGCAATGGGGATTAATTCCAGAGACTAGGAGAGCGGAGGAGTGAGTGGAGGTAGGAAAAGGCAAAGGAGAATGCTCTGCAGATCTCTAGAGGCAAAGACCCTTCCTTGCCCACTGGTCTTTTCACAGCTCACAAGACAGGCTTGGGTAGGAAAAGATTTGCTAATTATTATGTGAGTTACACAGAAAATTCCAGTGTGTTGCTCCTCCTTTTATGGGGCTCCATTAGAGGTGTAAACCCACCGAGTGATTCTGTTAAAGGCTTGTGAATCAGTCTGGAGCTGGGAAGAGAAGCCTTGTTGGCAAGTTCTGTCCTCGCTAGCTGAAATTTTAACAAGATGTTTAAATTGTTGACGGAGGCTCCAGACAGTGGATCGGGAAGCGTGATTTGGCAGGTGGGAGAAAGCAAGGGAGAGCTGCCTTTGCTTTTTAAAAACGAAAAATCGGGACTTCACGTGAACAAACGCATTCAAATGAGTCACACCGTCGTGTGAACAGGGAAAATATTAGCCCTGAAAGCTCCTTCCTCTCTCGGCTGGCTTCACAGGGTGACTGGGACACGCCACACGGACTCCAGCGCTTTAACACACACTCTGTACTCGTTACAGAGCAGAAGATTCATTGCACGTCGTGACAGTCCTGTGCTTTTTCCTCCAAAAGAGGGCATCGGCCCACCTCTGAGGCTACCTTTCTCAGGCAGAACATGCCACGTGGCCTCCCAAAGAGTAGCCGGGGAGTCCATCAGCCCAAACCGTTACCACCACAAAGCAGTTGCCATCACAGCTGCCTTCCATTGAAGCCACTAATGGTCTTCTTGCATCAGCATCATTTATGTCAGTGTAGGACATGCCACTGCCAAGTTACATTCCTTACAGAAATGTGTGGATGTTCTGTGGATGAAGGAACTTGACCTGGAACTTGAGCACAGATCCCCCAACAGTCTGGAAACAGCAAGCAGCAAAACGGTCAACGGTGCAATGGGGAGAGCTTTCAGTCTCCTTTCTAATGACACTGAGAAAGGAGATAACTTCAAACAAAGGACACGTGCAGCAAATTGGTACCCAAGTGGAGCTGGAGGGAGCCCAAGGAAAGCACCTGGCTGTAAAAGCACACAGGTGACCTCAGAGCAGGTTCTTTTTCCTGAGTGCAACTGGAGGATGTAGGAGGTGGGATCCCAACCACATCATTAGGTAACTGCCTAATGGGCTGCTGGCTGGGTCACCGGATAAGGAGACAGGACTGGGGTCTATTCTATTGCTCCTCAGATGCTTTTATAACAAGCGTAACCGTGTTGTTGGGGTTTGGGAAATACATCATTTTCGTTAACCTCTTCTAGCTTGTTGAAATAACTAGAAAACACCAAAGCAGAGCAGCTCCTTAAACCAGCAAATCAGCTCGTTCCCGTAAGAGCTCACACCCCAAATGGTGTTTGGGTGTCTTCCAGAATAACCAACTAGGATACCTCTACTTAGCTGCTGAGCTAATTCCTGAGTTAATGAGGCAGAAACTCTGTGGAAGGAGCACTTTGTGCTGAAGAGCATTGCCCTTGGCAAGCCTCAGTGCGGCAGAGAGCGCCTGAACCCCGTCTCGGGGTCCATGTCCCACCTGCCACCACTTGTGACACATGGCTGGGGTGACCCCGAGACCTTCCGTGGGCAACCTGGGTGGCTCTTCCCCACTCCCAACTCATCACAAGGGCCATCCCCACCGGCAGATGCCCCAGGGGAGGGCCGGGGCCACGTTCTGTTTCCTGGAGCGCTTTCCATGTGCCAAGCCATGTGCCCCATTAACTCCAGTCATACGTGAACGCTCGGCCCTTCAGACGTGGCCCCTCGCACCAAGTGGCATCACACATGCTTTTTCAAAAAGCAGAGAGAGAGAAAGAGATTGAAGACCAGCTTTGAAAGAAATTAATGACCCGCTGTGGAAATGGCGATTTAAGTGAATTACCAGCTTCCCACTCTCTGTCCCTGTCATTATTGTCCAACTTTTGCACACAGTCAGTGTGTGAAATATAGACTAGAAACACAGAATCATAGAATTGTCTAGTCTGGAAGGGACCTTTAAGACCATCTAGTCCAACCAAATACATCTCTGTCTATGTAAGCATGCATGTGTGCTTGGGAAAAGTCGTCTATCCAGAATCCTTTGTGCCTCAGCAAATTTAAATGATGATTGTAACAACTCGAAGGCATCAGAATGGGCAAGGAACAAAGCCAGTCCTAAGACCTTGATTTAATTTTGGAAAAATCAAATTTCCAGTTGCACCAAGAGGCAAAGTAAGTACCTTGGATCTCGCAAAACCCCACGAATCAGATTTTGGTTTCATAAAGCTGTACCTAAAACCAGAAGTATTTTGAATATAAATTCCAAAGTTTGGAGTAGGATTAGATAAAATATTCTAATGTAAGCCCACGTCTAGTTAATGGATAGAGTTCTCCCTCAGTATTTATCTTTCCGCTGCTCCTTCTTTATCGCTACTTGATCCCCAGCTAATCTCTACTTCATAACCGAATGTTTTCTGTGCATATCTTAATCAGCTCTGCCTTCCAGGTCAAAGATCAGGGCATATATTTTCAAAGGGTATTTCAGACTAGAAGCAGACACTCGATTGTTAGGGTGGCAGTATAAATCACGGACGGAGAGAGAAGCTTTCTGGCTAATTCTCAGAGATATGCAAATGATAACTTCTGCTTGCTGCATGTTTACAATGCAATAACCATAAATGGAGATAAAACACGCAAAGCCCGTGTCCCGCAGAGGGAGGGGGGGGGCTGGTCTCAAATTATGGATGGCTTGAAAAAGAACAGATAGTTTGCAATAAATATCTAAACTTTCAGGGCAGGTTTTGGTTCATTTTTTTTTTTTTTTTTTCTTCCCCTTTCAGTCTTTCTCCAGCAACACAATACAAGGAAACCGCACAGGAACAGCTGGATCCCAAACATCCCTGTTTTCAGAATACATGCAGCAGGATAGGGGCTCAGTGCTGCTCTGGGGGCTGCTGGGGGCTTCTGGAGCACGGAGCGGAGCCAGCGCCGTGGGAGGGCTGGCGGGCTGTTAAAAGGGGAATCTCTGCCGCTCCTGCAGGGCCCTCCAGCGCGGGTGCCACTCCGCTCCCATTGAAGTCACTGGGAGTTTGACTTCAATGGAGCAGAGTTAGGTTAATGCTGAATGTTTTGGAAAACGCCGTTCCCGCTTGCCAGCCTGAATCCTCTGAGATCTTCCCATCATTAGTTTAATTCAACCATAAATGTTTGGAACAGCAGCCAAGGGATTAAAATGATCAGCAAAGTCAATTGCTTTGTTTGTAAATGTTCTTTCGCTGAGTTTTCTGCAATGTAAAAGTTGTTCTATGAACCTTGTTTTGACTCATTTAAACCCCATTCAGGAATCCTGCAGGAAAGACGGTATTTGTGATGTCAGTGTGATATCTTCTGCCTAAAAAACATCATGAACTTCGAGTAGCTTGTCCCACATCGGGCTGGTAAAGGCACTTCTGTTTTACAGGCGTGTGAAGTCCTCATATTTCAATAAAGAGTTGATGAAAAAAATGCCAGGATTTTCTTCTTTTTTCCAGAGTTTTTGAAGACGAGGACACTGAAGCTTTTAGAAAGGCCTGGCATAGCATTTCTGGAAAGGTACATTAGCCTGCTTTTGCATTTCAGCATTGACTTAGTCTCAAAACCTCACATGTATTTTCCTACTCTGAGGCTCAGAGAGAAATAATGAGCAGGTGGAAACGCCAAAAATTATCTGAAATGAAAAAAAAAAAAAAGGCTAATTTTAACTGCTATTCAGAAATCTGCAGAGATGGGTCCAGGTGAGATTATTCTCGGTTTGGATTCTGTTAGAAACTGCTACATCTTTATCCGGTGGGGAGCCTCTGCGAAAGATGCCGCCCTCCTCCTGCAAACCATTCAGGGCTGTGTCCTCAGCCACCCCATGCTCCTGCCGCCCTCGCTGATGGTGCTTCTGGTCGTGCAGAGCAGCTCGGGGCAGCAAGCTACGGAGAAGAGGGGCTTTTTCTTTCCCCTCCTTGTTCTTTCTGAAGGAGCCGGACGATCTACTTGTTGGCTTTAGGATGGACAACCGCACCCTGAAACCTTGGGTTGCATTTCCCATAGGGATAACCCCCTGTTCTGCAGAGGGATGTCAGATCTCCCCTTCTTCATCATCACCTTCCACTGGCAAACGTGGCTCTCGGCCGGGCCAAAAAAAAAGAAAAAGCTTTAAAAGCAGAGGCCTGAGAAAGAACCTGCCGCTCCCTGTTTTCCTTTTCGCTTGACGCGAGCGCTTCGCAGCCGGTTGCCATTCCCTGCTCTCTTTGTGATTGATAAATGTGCGTTTGTGCACAGGTGATTTTTCCACCTCTCTAGTCACACCAGCTACTATACCTCCCATCGAGGTAATGGAGAGCATCCACGGCTTATCTCTGAGCAGCACATTAAACAAAGCAACATAATGAGCTGCATTTTGTTGAGGGCTCTCCAGGTCCCCCAAATCCTTCTCAAATGTTATTGTTTATAAAATGTTTGATAAAAAATAAATGATGCTTTCAATTTAAACAAAACCTCACACTGTTACCGGTTTTAATAACAGTTTTGACAGATGAGATTTTCATCATCTGTTTTTTCTTTGTAAAGGCTTCTTCAATAAACTAAAAATGCTTTAAACTAACAGATGTGACTATAAAGTAAGGCTGAGCGTGAGACATCAGGAGCTGAGGTTTGTCAAATGCTACAATATATAAATTAATTCCTAGTTTAAGCTTCCACTGAGCATTGGAACATCTATTTTCCCCTGTTGTTGGCTACCGAGTGGTTAGCTGACCTCGCGCAGGTTTCACACAGGGAGAAAAACCAAGCTTGAGAAATCCATACTTGTAAAATTAACATCATATATGTGCTTTGGGCATGAAATAATGCAACAATTTATTGACAGTAAGGAAGAAATCTGAAGCCAGAACTTGACACCTGATGACGGTCTGGTATCCGTCAAAGGGATGCATTTTTCAGCTCCCTTGAATTCTGGGCACTTTTAAAGTTCGGGCTAATTATCTGAATGCTGAAGTAGGAGCCTGGAAGTCTGGTTTTAGGCAAGAATTTCCAAACCTGCAGCCTGATTTCCTCCCTAACATTCCTCCACCTTTTCTTCAGCTTTTCTTATGTTACAAACCTGTCCAACAGGCACCCCAGAATCAATCTGGGGGTGAATAATCTTGAATAACTGACAAGCTTTGTATTTTTTATCTGTGAAAAGTTCAGAAATTAGAATTTCCAATGATAACCCATTCACTGTAAACAACTTACATTTACTGATGCAGAGAGGAGTTTTGCTTCGTTTAATGGGCTTTAAGCAATGCAATTTTTAAAGCCCGATTGCTTGTAAAACCAAATTGTTCGGTTTTAAAGTTCGGCTCTTATTATTCTTACGCTTTGCGTGTTTTTCATCGGTCCTGCTTCTCCGAGGAGCCGAGGTTTTGGTCCCTAACAAGGACCTGCACGTGGCCACATCCTCTGCCCTGCCGGCGCTGGGTATTAGGTTTTCTTATGTGCAGATAAACTAGTTATACAATCCGGCCATTATTTCAGCTGTGTCTCCAGATTTTACTGTAATGCAAAAAATACTAAGTAAGACATAATGGGGTCTTGCCTCATGACTACGGTTCTTAGGTGCTGCGGCGATACAAAGGCATGCATAAATGAATTAGTAATAGCCACAAGGGTGATGGTATGGAAATATATCAGCTTGGGATAGGGGAAAAAAAGGGCGGATGAAACAAAAGTACTGATGTCATAAAAATTCAGAAATAAAATTATTTTGAGGGTATTGATTTGAGAAGTGAAAACTTAAAGAAGACTTCCGAAGAGGAATTTTCCGCAAGGCACAACTCCTCTGAGATCTCCGCTGTCAGAGGCAGACAAGGTGCAACAAGGACGAATTCTCCATCCGAGGAGCCCTGGATATTTATGTAGATTCTTGAAAAGGTACATTATCCTTACTTTTTTTTGATGTTTCATTACGGAGTCCCAGAGACTCCCCTGAAATAGCTCCTCGTTGTTACAGTTTTTATACCTTGATATCGCTCTATCTCAGATTCTCTTTTCAAACTCGGAGCGCCGTTCATTAAATTCTTTCTTCTACGGAGCCATAAATGCAGTAATCTAGATCCTGATAAAGGCTTTAAAGTTATCCCATAGGATACTTGCGGTTGGAACTGATGGAACATTAGTGTCAAGGAAGCATATTATTTGAGTCTCAATATAATTAATAAACCTTTTCTCTCCCCCACAGGAATGTGCTAAATCTCCGAGTCTTGTTTGTGTTAGGCAAAAGATTTAGTTACCTCTAACAGAAAAGAGGAGAAAAAAAAAAAAAAGATGAAAAAGGCTTTAAATATTTAACAGTTTAAACCCTACATAAATTGGAGATTTGAATAAAAAATCAGCCCAAGTATATTTGTATGAAACTGGTGAACAGAAGGAATATACATGCTCAGAGGAATAGATTTTATGCCAAACATCAATCAATCCCAGCTCCGAAGCCTATTTATAATACTGTGGGGGTTCTGGACGGTTGCACTTCACACTGTGAGGACCAATCCATGACATTATCTGTTGAACAATTGAAGTCTTTACAAATAATTAAAACTCTGTTTGAAAATGGAGATATTTTCCACAGCTTTTGTGTCCATGCACCGGATCATAGATATTTGAGTGTGTAAATAATGACTAGTTAATGTCGAGAGCCTGTAGCATATTTGCCTTGTGATACTGCTTTCTGCTGTGTCTTTCTCTCTATCTATTCGTCCCTTGGCACAAATATGTATTTATTTCCACCTTTCGCTTCCCTCTCCCCTCACCTCCATCCAGGGCAACTGAGTGCTGTTCCAGACCCCGAAGCAAAAGAAGTAAAATCATTTTTTCCCCTGCCTTTGCAACCTCCTGGCCTCCTCCCGGACCCCTCTCTCTTCTTCCTTCTTGTCGTAGCACCATGTTTTCCAATCATCTCTATGTCCTCTGGGGCTGTTGGTAGTGCCAGGCCAGGCCCCACTCGGTTGCCCTACTTACACCTCCGAAAACTAGGGCTAACGTTGCCCAAGCGCACGTTGTCGGAGGTGAGAGGCTCACCAGCGAGGAAATGGGTTGAGAATTGCACAGATTGAGAAATGTCTCGGCTGTTGTTTCTGCATGATGTTGGTTGTTGTTGCACGGGTGTTTCACGGTACCTCATTCCTGCCCTGATTTCCTGAATTTAATCAAGAAGGACAACTGATCACCTTCCTGATGAGGGGAAGCTGTGGAGGTGGGGCCAGGGCTTTGCCCATCGGCACCAGCCAAGCCAGTAAAAAAAACAAATTAGCAAAACTTGCCATCTTGTTGTTGATGGAGCCCATTCTGCACAACTCCGTGGTGCTCCAACATGCCACGTCGCTCCCTTCAGTGAGGGACCTGCAGATGGGTGGCAAATGTTCATGGCAGGTTAAGGTGGCTGTGACTCTGCTTTAGTATTTAGAGACTACAGCTACGTCATGTGGAATAACAGGGATGTAAAGCAGCGTGAGATCCATACATCAAAAAAATGGTGCTGGGGATCCAATATCCATACATCAGACATACATCTATACATATGTATATACTATACCTATCACTATTATCTCAAACATAGGGGCATGGACCAAATGCCCACAAGTGACTGGAGCATGTCATCAGCGCTCCTGGATCCCATCTTTATTTAAGTCCTAACAACAGTGTTTCCAGGTTCCAAGGTCACCAAGAAGCCCTGATGTCCAGCTGGCAGATTGACTTCAGAAGCCCTCTGTGTGGTGGGGAAGCTGAGGGAGGTCGCTCATCAGCAAAAGGTGAACATCATCACAGAATCACAGAATGCTACGGGGTTGGAAGGGACCTCTGGAGATCATCTAGTCCAACCCCCTGCCAAAGCAGGGCCACCCAGAGCAGGTTCCACAGGAACGTGTCCAGGCAGGTTTGGAATGTCTCCAGAGAAGGAGACTCCACCACCTCTCTGGGCAGCCTCCTCCAGGGCTCTGCCACCCTCACACAAAAGAAGTTCCTCCTCCTGTTGAGATGGAACTTCTCATGTTCAAGTTTGTGCCTTTTACCTCTTGTCCTGTCACCCAGCACCACTGAAAAAAGACTGGCCCCATCGTCTTGACACCCACTCTTCAAGTTGATCAGATTCTCCTTCAGTCTTCTCTTCTCCAGACTAAACAGACCCAAGTCCCTCAGCCTTTCCTCAGCAGAGAGATGTTCCAAGCCCCTCATCATCTTTGTAGCCCTTTGCTGTCCCCTCTCCAGCAGTTCCCTGTCCTAACCATCTCCTATGGATGGGAGAACAGACAACTTCTACCCATTCTGGAAAGGCAACAACAATCACAACACATTTTCCTTCTGAGGGAGGTGAGTTCAGGGCTAAGAACAGGGGTGGAGGTCACAGGGAGGTGGTGAATCCTCACATACCCCGCACACTGTGCTCTGGACACTGCCCTGCACAAAAAGCCCTCATTTCTCAAACCTTCTAAACATGAAATTCATTCCCCACAAATTAATGAAACCTTTCACTGCTTGCAGCAAGTCAAGTGCTCATATACCTTTGCCTGGACCGGGGCCTGAGTCAACAATAAAAAGAAAAATAAACTACCTGTCAAATCAAACACGTGTGAATTTCTCGAGGCTACATTTAGTAATTGGTTTATAGGACTCGCATTTCAAATGAAACCTTCTAGAACTTACTTAAATTTTAAAAATAGTTTCAATTATTTTAATATTTTTCTTACTAGTGTTTCTTGCTTTATAAGCAGCGCCCATCCACGGTTAAAGCATCCAGATGTTTTAACTAAAGCTCAACTATGAAACAGAACAAAAATAAAAAAACCCCACGGAATGCTTGCCAGACAGCTCAGGCACATCTGTTCAGAAAAAATATCATACTCCTTCAAAATAATAACAGCAACTACCATTTTCAAGCATGCACGGGATTAAAATAAAAACAAACATGGTTCTGTGCAGATGATGAAGAATTGGAAAGCTGAGATTCTGCCCTGGAAATAGAATACCATTTGTGTCGTGTCCCCCCCTCTTCAACTAGGGAAAGATAAGTATATAAAAGTATATAAAATATACTTTTTTTTAAAGTATATAAAATAAAAGTGGTGGTGGCCAGTGCGCTGGGTCACCACCCAGTCCCACCCAGCCAGGAGCTTCCTCAGGGTGCTGCCTGTGGCACAAAATCCACCTTGGATGACCTTGGCCATCCAGGCAAGGCTCAGCACCTCTGCTGAACATGTACAGTACAAAACAGAGATGGCCATCTCCTTGCTTTGGGTGTTAAGGACCCAAAGCTGAGGTGGTCCTCTTCTCACCTTGGGCTTTGGGTCCTTAAAACCCAAGGTGAGGAGAGGACCACCTCTTTTGGGATTAAGGAGGAAAGATCAAGTCTTGCAGATTGTTGCCTTGCCTTTAAGCACCTAAAAGCTTCAACGATCATAGAATCATAGAACAGTTAGTGTGGGAAGGGACCTTAAAGACTATCCAGTTCCATCCTGGGACACCTCCCACCAGCCCAGGTTGCTCCAAGCCCCCTCCAACCTGGCCTTGAACCCCTCCAGGGATGGGGCAGCCACAGCTTCTCTGGGCAACTTGGGCCAGGCTCTCACCACCCTCCCAGCAAAGACTTTCCTCCTGAGATCTAATCTCCACCTCCCCTCTTTCAGTGTCAAACTGTTTTCCCTTGTCCTATCCATGATGTACCCCCTGGGGAACCAGTTCCTTCACTGCTGGAGTAACCACTTTCCAAACAGCCTCGCAAACACACTGGAACTAAAAGGTTGCACCCGAAAAAGTGGAGCTTCAGCATTTCTCCCCTGCCCAAGATGTGGTTCCCTAGTCTCCGTGACGCCCTACCAGAAAGCAGACAGCTTATGCTAAACCCACCCTGGTTCTTCTCCACCTCGCAAACAGCTCGTTATTTTTATTCCAGATTTTTTTTCCTGCCCAGGAGAGCCGGTGGCGAGGCCAACCGCGGAGCTGGCTGCGCACGCAGAGCAGCAGGGGGAGCTCAGACATCCCATTTGGCTCTCTCCAAATGTCAGTCCTTCAGACCTTCTGAGCAATTAAACAAAATTTAGCGTGAATCAATCATACAGACACGAGGGTGTAAAATAATGAAGATAGATGTTGTTTAAACCCTTGTAAGAGTTCCTGCCTGAGCTAGATATCACCCTGAGCAGTGTTAGATTATCTCAGTGACCTTAGAAGCGTTCGAGTGTCCACATCAGCAGGTCGAGGTAGGAGGGAGCACATGGCACCGTGGAGCTCCGTTAGGTCATTTCCCTCCTGCTTTTGGTTCCTTCTTTTCCAAGGTAAGTCCTTCCCCCGAGCGCTGCGGGCAGGATGGGGAAGCACGGAGTGCCTGGCTGCAGGAGGAACGCTCGCTGCTCTGGGTCCTTCCTACCAGCGAAATAAATCTTTTGCTTTGAGAGCGAAAATCCTGCTTAAAAAACTCTTCCCAGATGTGGGACCAATATATTCAGTTTCACTTAAAGTTCCTGAACGCGACGGCCGCTCACGCCTGTTTCCTCATCTGCGCTTCGCAGAGGAAACAGGTGGGTTTAAAGCCCTCTAAAGACACCAAAGCGGTTCTTTACAAAGTGACTTGCAAAGCAAAAATGAAAAAAAGATTATTTCTTTTTCCCAGGGATTTTTGAGCATATGAAGCACAAAAATAATCACATAAATGGCGCAAAGAAGGAAAAAAAAAGGTTTTAGGCTAAGTCAGCAATCCAAAAGCAGCCTCCGCGCTCCCTGCTGCTTCGCCCCCACGTCACAGGCTGGATTTCAAGGGCTCTTCTGCTTAGTGGTGGTCAAAGCCAAGACCTTCAGTCCCTAGGGACTGCAGAAAGCTGGGCTGCAGACCTTGAGATGTGGGCAGGTGATGCCACTCAGGAAGAACTAAACATGCAACACGGTTTTTTAATAAATAAGGACAAAAATAGGTAGTATGGGAGAATAGATATGGCAGCAGCCTGCCAGGGCACTGATGGGCCACCTGCCCGTGCTCCTTCTGCCATGGGTCACCCCGTCCCCAGGGCCATCACCTGCTGCTCCTGGCCTGGCTTACCGGGGGACCTGGCTGTCCCACCATACCTGGGGCTGTTCCACGGGGGCTGGAGCTTCCACAGGTCCCCCACGGGTCCTGCTCAGCCTCCACCTCTCCCTGCTCTCTGTCACACACAGGCTTGAAACGCTCCGCGTGTCTCCCAGACCGACCAGAGAGGTCTCCTGGAACAGGGAGATGTCCATGTTGTTTACAGATGTTTCCCTCTTTGGCTGTAGCTTAAATAAAATAAATAATGAAATGAAAAAATCTTGGCTCTTCTAAAACAATCCAGATCTGAATTCTCCCCGTCTAGGAAGACACATGTAGAATGGAGGGAGAAACTCCAGTGGCACCTTACTTTCTTCCTGACCTGTGCTAAATATCCAAGTGGTTTTGGAGCAGTCAGAGAAGAGCACTTGTAACTCTAGACCAAGTGATCAAAGCCCTTGGTTTAGACAAGACTTTGAGTTGGGTTTTGCTCCAAAATCCTATTATAAACTCCATAAAGTTCTTTAGAATTTTCATTGAGAATTCTTGGCACCAGAAAAAGAAATACCCCTGGGAGCAGCGACCAGGATTCAAGTCAGGGTCTGCGGCCCTAACAGCTGAGCCCAGAACATCCTTGTCCTTCTGCTTTCCCCATCCTCCACCTCCTGCACCCTCCTGCCGAAAAACACGGCCAGCGGGGGGGAAAGTGGGGCCCGGAGGACAGCCTTGATTTCGGAGCGTGCTTCTCTGCACAGCTCCGGGCCGTTTTACGCAGAGATTTGCAGCGGGCTTGGCTTCAGGTGCACATTGCACATTTCACCGGGGATTCGCTTGTTTTGTCTTGAGCTGAAACAAAAGTGGCATAAAGTCAGCTTAATTTCTGCGATTTCGCTAATGTGGTGGGAAAAGAGGAAACTGGCTTCTTCCTTGGAAGAAATGCTGATGCTCTTTCATAATTTCTATAATGACATTTGATATTATGGTGATGAGTGCCTTAGAAATACATATGATAATCATTATAATCAAGCACATGTGTCTGGAGAGTGTAATAGGTACATTCTATAAATTGGAAAATAAACATGTGTTAAGGAATGACTTCTAATATTAATTTCCATTTTTAGAAAGCAAGGTCCCGGTTCCAACAAGGGATTAAAGAGCCAAAACGGGACTTTGAAGGGGATAGATGCCTAAATCCCAAATCGTAATCCACAGCCCTCCTGCCCAGTTGCCGCTCACCGGGAAGGCGACTAAGCTCATTTGGTGACTCAGTTTGCAAAGCGCTCCAGTTGCTCGGCCACCAAAAATTCTCCCCAAGGGCGGTATTCCCCTGGGTGGGGACCCCAAGGAGTGGGGACTGTCACCTCCTTGCCTTTGTTGGGGGCTCCAGAAGCACAACCTGACTTTCCTCCCGGGCTGGAGCAGAGTTTTCCTCCTCTGGTTAAATGCTGACGTACAAATATGCCACCGCACACGCAATTTAGCACTAAGTAATTGGAGGCCACTTGTAAAAACCAGTTAATAATGATAAGCGCCAGCCCTTCCTCACCTCCACGCTCCTGATGGAACGCCACAGACAGCAGCAGAATTACTGCGGGACAAAAGTAGGGCAAGGCTCTGCTGAATGAGGCACATCGCATTCTTTCTGAATGGAATAAAAGCAAAATATCACTTTATGGACCTCTCAGGCAAGTCCAACAGCTGTTGTAAATCAGAGTAACCCCACTGGCTTCAGTGGATCTACTGCAATTTATAGCAGCTGGGAATCTGGCCTCGCGTTCCCCAGATAGGTACTGGATTTTACCATTAGCAGTTTAATCCTGTAAGTAGGGATTTATTACAGAAAGGAAAACATGAATAACTGTGAACAGAATGAACAATGTTATAGTTTGAAACGAGTAAAAGAACAACACTAGAAGGTGCATGATAATTCTGGAAAAACCGAAACGAATACAGGGAAGGCTGAGCAGGCAGCTCCGGGGTTATTTGGCCTCCTGAACTGTGGAATTTAACTCTACCAAAAGCCCCTTGGCCCTCGAGTGGAGTGTCGGGAAGTTGAAAGACGCTGTGCCTCTCCCACACTGCACAGCCTATTGATTTTATAAGTCATCAATGTATATTGTCTGTCTATACTATTAACAGGACAAGCAGGAGGTGCACATAGTCATTTGAGTGCATAAGCCAGTTGTCCCATGCTGTGCCCTATGGGAAGCCACTGATTCTTACACTTGGAGCAGGGACAATGCAACTTAATCAGAGTGACAGGAAACAGGCAGCAATTACAGTGTGCAGCTACATCTGCTGGGTTCCACTTCACTGAAGGAAGAGTTATCTCAATTTTAATGTACATCCCTTTTTCATGTTTCATTTAACCTCTGCTGTATTATTAAACACATCAAAATATAATGACAGTCGTTAAAAAAGAAAAAGAGAACATTTTGGAAATTTTGGACTCTCCCCCTTTATCTGTAATTTAACGGTATCGGTTTTACTTTCAGCAACATTCTGCAGCAGTGGAAGTCTAATTTAATATATAGTTTTGTTTGTTTTAAATAGCAAGTACAGACCCGATCCTACTCCTTGCCAAGTCAATGGCAAAATAACTACTGACTCACTGACAGCGAGATGTGACCGGCTGATACCAAGTCTTATTCATTTAGACGGCGGAGCGAAGCCTCCCCAACGGTTTGCTCGTTTTCCCAAATTGTGTTGCTAACCTTGAAAGGCTCTTATCATTAGCATTTAACTGAATTCTTAGCAGCCCCTGCATCCTGCGGGTGCGGGCAGCCAGGATGGGATCCCACCTGAGCTCTACTGACCACTTCCTACGCTCACACCAGCTCCCACCTCGCACTCAGGGCATTTATCAACCCAGGTCAGATACCTCCACCCACACAAAGGATAAGCCAGAAATGTCTTCATCTTAGTAGGAGATACAAAGCGCGACTCGGGAATCACTGGGACCAAAAGTTTTGGGTCTCAAGTCTGTGAAACACCAAAAATCTCGGCTGTGGGGTTCGGTGCAATCAAGGTTTGGGTCTACCAACGTGGCATGAGGCTGGAAGGGTTTTTCCCTGCCTCCTACCCAAGAGCTGGGGGGATTGGTAACAATTCTGCACCCAACCATGTGCCTAAGTCAGGGTGTGCAGGCGATTCACCTCACCAGCCCACCTGGGTAGCGGGAAAAGAGGTGAGACTGGGGTCCTCCTCACATCCCTGTGGTTCAGGAGAAGAACCACTTGGGATGGGAGCCCAAAGGTGGAGAACGGCTCCTTCAGTTCTCCCCACCCTGTGGAATTCAGTCACAAGATGGCCCTAAGTAAATAATACCATTAAATATTTTTAATAAAGTGCTTAAATGCCTTCAGGGACCTGCTAAGAACCTTCTTATTGTTAATGATTTACCACTGTCACTAAAAATAGCCTTGAAGGGTTATTATATCCAACCTGCCCTAAACTTTCAGAAATATCCTTTCTGGTCAGATATTTGTTTCTTATTTTCATACCATCTTCCAATAGATGTTACATTCTTCATGTTGCTCTACAACTTATCTGGGTAACATCTCGCCTGTGCTGCTACTCTGATTTACCACCCGAGAGCTGCTATCAAGACTCGGGGCTTTTTCCTCTACGGCTTATCATTAACTACCCCAATTATATCATTTGAGTTTTACCCAGGAGCGTGTCCCCAGGCCTTTGTGACAGCCAGCTCTGCCCTCGGCTCCTCCCGGCTGCTCTGCTCCGGCTTTCAGCTTCCTCTGGCTGCTCCTCAATTCATGCTTCTGCTCGGTTTGGTTCCTCAATTCCGCAGCCTACAGAGCATCACCCACTTATATCTGCTCTGTCAGATATAAAAGTCATTTGTAAAGCCAACAAAAGAGCAAGTCTCTATCTCTTGAGTTGCCCAGTGTCATTTTTTATCAGCGTGTATCTTCTACATCCGGCCAACATGGCCTGTAATCACTCCTCAGCTTGGGAGAAACCTCACTAAAACCACCTCCTCCAGGGCAGCAGGGGCATTTTCACACTTCTAACCAGTGCGCGCTGCTCTTTGCAGAAGCAAAGCCTCCTGTGGTAAGTTCTCCAGGACCAAGGCTGAGTTTATTCGTGTAGAAAAGTAAGAACAAACCAAATGAGCACGATGATGCCATTGCACTAATTATTACCACTTCTTGGTAACAATCCTAGAACTGGATGCAGAACAATCCTACAGGAATATATTGTTATAATTTATTTATCTAATATTTTGTTCGCCGAGGGAGGCATACCAGTTGTGCGGCTTAAGGCAGATTCTCCACCAATGATATCCACACTGAATTCAAAGCAAATCAGGCGATCTACCTCCCCGAAGGACCTCACCCTCTGCTCTGCAGACACTCCCAGCAAGTCTTTCCACTGCAGAGACCACACTCTTCTAGGCCACCGCATCGCACACAAACCTCTAAATTATCAGGCGGGCAGCTCTGAGAGGCTACAAAATCAGCTCGCTTCAAACTGGCAGCTCTCTCACCACAGAGGAGGGAGGTGTTTTGACGGATACCGGCATGAGAAGCCAGCATGGCTGCAAGTGAAGCTCTGACTGAAGCTGCAGCCAAGAATGCAGTGGCATAAATAACTCCACGGCTACAGTCTTGGTAGCTACAGCATGAGGGAGATGCTGCCTCGAAGGTAAGCCTGGGTTAGAAACCTCCCTCCCTAGGAAACTCCCCAGAGTCCTGGCCACCTTTAGGCACTACGTCCACAAGTCTCATCCATGAGATGTTTCCAACGCAGTCCTTGCATAAGGAAGTGACCCAACGGCACACTTGACTTGGAGGTCTTGGGAGGGAGGTCTACGCCTTAATGGAGATCAAGCTGGCTTCTTACCGGGGCTGCCCAGACTGCTAAGGGTTTCATTATGGCCCCTCTGTGGAGGACTTTCTAGAATGGGATTTATCCCAGTGCACAACTGTCTAGTCCCAACGTTCTTCATCTGGTTGTAAACCTGCTGTGTTGTGAAAATGATGGAAGGCTGATGACCATCCTGGCTGGAGGAAAGCTCTACCTTTCCTGGTGGACAGTCAGACAGGTAGGTGATGCAGTCACGCATGGGCAGAGCAGTCCTAAATCCTTCTTCCTATTGTGCCTCACCCCGTGAAGCTTGTGGAGAGACCTTCTGTGAATGGGGACGCAGCAGCAGATGGGTCTGGCTGAAGTGCAAGGTGACACAGGCTGTACCATAAGATTTGCTGGGACTGGTACTCACTGCCCCAAGGTAGAGATTGGTACTCACTGCCTCAAGGTGCTCCCCATTGGGAGAGGTTTCAAGTCCAGGGCATCCACTGCACCCAGGAGAATGCCCATGATGTTCTCAAGATTTCCTCCTCGTCATCCCAGGGGGACCTCGGAGCACTCCTGGGGCTAGACAGTGTGGACGATGGACCGGTTTGGCATAGAAGACACTATTGCAGGGTGCATCACGAACAGATACTGTGTATAATTTGCAGAGGGAATTGCTACCAAAAAAGCGCAAGTGTTTACAGGGAATATTGTGCTCTAAAATTCTGTTGTGCAGCTGTGGTAAATGCAGGAGCACTTCCAGGCCTGGAGACACCCTCAGAACCTCTGGGCTCTCACAGGCTGTGCAGCGCAGGGGTGTTAGAACCCAGCACCGTCAGGGTGATGACTTTCCTCCATTTACTGCTCTCACCATCAGGCACGGCTTTCTGAAGTGCAGGCAGAAAGCAGCTCAGCAGCAGGTGAATGGCTGCAGCTGCACTGATGTAAATGTTCTCCTTTGTTGTGGAACCAAGACGTGCCAGGATTCATCCCGCAGGATGGCAGGTCTCCCCTCGCCGCAAACCAGCTTTTCTGACGCTCAATTTTATGCCTGAGCTTCCAGTCCCTTTTCTCCATTTTTTGTTGCATTTCGTATGGACCTTGGCCATGGCCTTTTCAAGAAGGGAGGGGATCGCCCCAAGTTTTCTGGATGTTTTTTATTTCTAGTTCTGGAGGAAGGCTTCTTCCCCCCTCCTGGAAGACAAGAATCCTTGCATGCACAGTGAAGCTTAAACAATACGTCCCCTAAGCCTCCAGGTTGATGACGAGTTACTTGGAGATGATTACAGCTCCCAAAAGTCTTACCTGGGTTACTAATAATGTCTGACCATTAAAAATCAGATCCGTGCTACCAGTTTAAATTAAGGGCATGATGTTTGAGAAGAAGAAATAATTATCCATTCTGATGTGTCCTTCGTGTACATTCCCAGTCCTGCCTGCTGCCGAATTCTCCTTCCCTGGGAGGCAGGGGACAGCCAGGGACAGAATTCTCACCTACT
This sequence comes from Calidris pygmaea, assembly GCA_003697955.1. Classification (NCBI taxonomy): domain Eukaryota; kingdom Metazoa; phylum Chordata; class Aves; order Charadriiformes; family Scolopacidae; genus Calidris; species Calidris pygmaea. The sequence goes on along the minus strand of QJSC01006009.1, from coordinate 1,007,125 downwards.
CCATGACTACCTCCATTTTTTTTTGCTTGCAGCCTGGTTATGCATCTAATTAAGAATCAGTGGTTTCCATGTGTAAACCTCAAACTAGCTTGTCTAACAGAAATTGCAAGTGTTAACGATACTTTTAAGCTGTAACCTAAACAAAATATACGAAAGGAACTGCTCTGTCTGGAAAACAATGAAGACACCAACCGGAGGGGGTAATCAGCATTTGAGGAGTCTTTAATCTAACAAGGACATCTTAAGTGAAGTTGCCTGCAAAAAAAGGTTATGTGCGATTGCCAAACACCTACCCATATTCAGAGGATTCCTCTGAAGCACCGCCCGTTAATTGGAAGGAAGTTGGAAAGCTTTCTATCAGGATCCTATAATAAGCTTCATTAATATGGGGTACAGTGGTGTACTGCATATTAATAAAAAGGCAGCCTATGATAATTAAAGGGTGAATAAATTGAGAAATACACGGTCTATATGTGGTAGAAAAGTCTAACCTGGCGCTCTTATATATTCTTCTGCTTATAAATACAGATAAGCGACCGCACACCAGTAAGAGACGCAAAGATGTAAGGGCATTTGAGGCAAGGGAGGCTCAGCTGGAGGCGTTACGATAAAAGCAAACAGCCTGCAGAAATGGAAGTCCAATTTTCTTAAAGTTTTGACAGACCAGAGCCAAAAGACATTGTCGGTTTGGGACAAATGACCCCTAACTTGTAATAAGTACTGCTAAGAGCATAACTAAAAGAATCACTCTGTTGAACAAGACCTTAGATTAGATATGAATTATTCCATTTTCATTTCATTTAGTTTGATTTTCTCTCTATTTCCTATTTTCTAAATTAAATAAACCTTGCTTGATTTAAGATAATTTGCCTTTACTGACTATTACTTAAGGATAAGCATTGCGAAGCCATTCCATGAGAGGAGGAAAACAAAACCACCAAAATTAGGGTTTAGAGAAACCAAAGTAAAGCAGATATCCGAGTGAAATATGTGATGAAAGGTGAGTTGTCTACACCCCAGCCCCAACAGCTGTTCTGAGTCCAGGGAGGTTCTGGATGGAAAAGAAATAGGGGAAAATCTTAAAATGAAGGCGGTAGCTACCTGTGTCCAAAACCAACCGTGTACAAGCAGTATGGAATAGATCTCGTTCAATTATTTCCTCCCTTTCTCAACATCTGACATCGCTGCCACATTGTACCGCTCTACGCACATACCCACCACTCATTTCACTGCCACCAAATAAATAACACAATTCTCTCTTATTTCTACCCTGCGCACTGAAGAGACATTTGTGATTGCAACATCCCTCGCCCTCCAACTAAACACAAATTTCCCAGGTATTTTATACTGGCTGAGAGTTTTCTGCAGCACAAGGATGACCACCAGGGCTGGGGAGGGAGTCACCCACGGACTGGCAGGACTAACTCTGGGAGGAGGAGCAGCAGTTTTGGTGTAAGTGAAGGTTCGGGGAGAACAGCATCTGCTTCCACAGATGTACTGCTCGCCATGCGTGGAAGATGTGGAGGGTCCACAAACCCCACTGCTGGGAGAGGGAGGTCTAAAAAAGGCCAGAGGTTGTAAGCACAGTATGTAACTGGTCATTGTGAGGGTGTGTTTATGGGGAAATAACGCCTAGAGGTGAGGAAGACAAAAGGGAATGATGGAGATAAAAATGGTCTTCTGTGCGGGAGCTGCAGGCTCACAGGCTGTGAGAGGCGAAGTCTACAGTCTCAATATGCAGTACATCTTTAAGAAATAATCTGGCTTTGACCAATGCACAAGCTCTTCCAGTGGCTCTACAGACACCATCGAGCTTCCTTTGCGCATCCTATGCTTAAAATTTTATAAGCTGAGCTACTCTTGTATTTACAGATAGTACAGCAACGGGGACCCATAACCAGCAGATAGAGTTGGATGATAACCCCTTTTTCTTAGGGGTTATGTGAAGAGATTATGAGCTTCAACAATTTCACTGCCTTGTTTTATTTTTACTTTATATTGCAGTTGCATCTGGAAATCAGAAAATTCGGTTTTAAAAATAAGAAAGGGAGAGATAGGGGAGCAGAGGAGAGAGGAGGAAAGCAAGAAAAAAGAGAAGAAATTAAGCAAGTTCAACTGGACGTGGTCAGTTGCTTATTTTGCTTGACCTAATCACAGAGGTTTCCTATTAATATCCGAAAGCTGAATGCAATTTTACTCCTTATTCTCTCATTAGTTTTTCCTGTTTCCAGAGAGATGGGCAGCAAAGCATCTTTCTGACATTGCACCCTCAACCCCATGAAAATCTTTAACAGATTAATGTCCATAGTCTCGTATCTCTTTAGTAGCTGCTAATCTATGCAAAGCAAACTGGTTTGGATTTACCTAGAACATCATTGCCCACCCTGTAATTTGTAACTGCTGTTCGCAGTGACAGAAACTCTTAATCACACTACAGGCTAGAGATAGACCTTAAAACTCATTAAAAACAGCAAACTTTTTAAGGGCAGAACACCAGGAGCAGCTAACCACCTTGGCAGTTCCATTCTCAACACATTTTTTCCGTGGGACAATTCTTTCCGGGGATTATCATCCGTTGTACCGCGCTTCTTGCCTGTGAGAAAAGCCATTCGTTGGCTTGGATCCATCCATCTCCTCTTCGTGCCCACTGCTCCCACCTCTGGGGCAGAGAGGGACCACACCGTGGGGCAGAGCTCCCCAGCACCAACCTCCCACCTCCTGTCCCACCGCAACTCACCGAACCCCGGGTAGGACAGCTCTCCTGGCTGTGGATCCGTCCTTGGGTCTGCCACCATCACCACCGCTGCCTGAGAACCTTCTGGAGGAAATTCAGGATGTTCTACCTAGTAGAGAGACACAGCCCTTTAGATCCAAATGCATCCCAGAACAATTTTTTTTTGCATCAAGATGTTCCTTTGTTCCCATCTGTGCATATCACAGTCTTAAATACCGCTTGCACTTTCCAAACTCTTGCTTCACCAGAAAAAAATAGCCAGAGCAAACTACAAGGAAAAAAATAATAAACAAAAACAAAAAAAAACCCCAACAAAAAAAAACAAATAAAAATGAGGAACAAATAAAAAAAAAACAACAAACCACAAAGAAACAAGGAAATGCTGAAGCAATCACTCCTCCTTATACATTTGCTTTGCTGACATACACAATAAATTGCAAGAGTCACCAAATAACCATTCAGGTTCAAATGATGTACACACATCTATAATCTTAGTTAGCTGCTGGCTGGCGGACTTCAGGAATGCCACTGTGTCCTCCAGTGTAATTCTGTATCAATGACTTTTCCAAATAAATCTCGTTGCTGGTTTATATTAATGAACTGTCACAGTTCCCATTGTTTTCCCATGGTCTTGCAGCTGCATTCTTTCACAGGTGCTTGGCAAATTAAAATGATGCTGGTTTGGGGTTTCAGGCTGATACAAAATCACTCCTTCAGCAGATTGTTAGGGAGTTATTCATGCAAGAAACACATCTTTACTTCAGCCAGCCTGCTTTTCTCCTTATCCTCCTCTTCCTTCCCTGACCCTTTGCATTTCTGACGCTTCCTGGCGATAAAATAAAAAGCAAGATTGCTTCTTGTTTCTACTTAGAGAATACCTCGTTTGAGGATAATAAGCTCGGGGCGGGAAGCACGGTTTGACTCTGCTCTGTTATCCTGCCGTAAATCAAAAGCACTCTCAGTGAAGCCAGTGTGCTGGGCTAAACTGGTGGAGCTGTGTTGTGTGAGTGGAGCTGGACTAGCCCAGAGTCCAGCCAAAGATCTGGCACAGCCTGAATGGGTATAACTGGGAAGGCAATCGGGCCAGTAATTTTGTTAATCTACTGAAAAAAAATAGAACAATAAAGGTAATTATGATGGTTTGATTTCTAAAGCACAAGTCGAAGTGAAATCTCAGAGCATTAGGAGTATTTATGTCAGAACTCTCTGCCCCTGATCCCGGGGAGCAGCAGAGCCCGGCAGCTTGCCCTGAAGTCGGGGGGAGCCGTGGGTGCTGCCACTTCTCAGCCTCACTGCTCCCGTTCCCCCGAGACAAACAGACTTTAACCACCAGTTACCAAGTTAGAGGCATCTGACATTTCAGGCTGGCTCCGTTTTTGGATGCCGAAGCTGTAACATTCTGCTGAGGACCTTGTCTGATGGCAGGCACCTCCACCGATTTGCAGGATCTTTGTGTACTCAGCGGGGAGATGCTTTTCTCCTGGTGGGTGACTGCAAGCAGGAACCAGCCTTGGGTGCTCTGAATTGCCAGCTGGAGGCATCTCAGCTTCTGCTGTTGACTCATGTTAAGCCTAGGAATAAGCTGTTTCATCTACAGCTTCAGACTAGACCCGTAAAGTCACAGCCTCCAAATCCCTCGGGTCAGGCCCATCCACCAAGGAGGTGTAAGAAGGGTCGCAGGGGAGCCTGCAGGACAGACGGACGCATGGGAAATGTGCACACCAGCTGTGCCTCCCTCCTTCCCCCCCAAACCCAAAGGCTCACTCTTAAAGCCATGGGTGAGGATGAGCTATTAAATATTTGCCGTGAGCTTGAACAGTTGTTAAAACGACCCAGTCGGGCATCGTTGCTTTTATTTAAAATATTTCACTTGTGACTCAATATTAACAATAACAATGAGAACATTTAATATGCAAGAAGCCATTCATTTGCGCTAGCCAGATGCAGTTTTGCTTTGTGTTTCCTCCCTCTAGTGCTTTTTTTTCCTAATCCCTCATTTCTTTTCAACCTTTTAAGCTCTCTCACCAGTTTTACAGACAACACAATCAATGTATCTGAACAAGGCCCTAGAGTTCCCGCTGGGGAACAGGAGGTTATTATATTTTAGGGATAACTTCATGCATTTCCATTACTCCTTCTAAACCAATTTTAAGATATTTATTTACATTTAGTGCATATTAAGCAGTGAAAGAAAGTTGCACTGGAGGTGATGCATGCACCGCAATCAGTAGGTTCTGAGTCAGCAATTTCCCATGATGGAGTCATGGGAGAAAAGTAAAGGACATTTTATTTTTCAGGAAGGACAGCTTACACCAAATAAACCCAACATCCTGATCCTACTGGTGCTGATACCAACCAAGAGCTTTTAACCAACACAAAACACGTCTCAGATCATGCAGCGCACGTAACTGGAAGATAAGGCACACCTTCTTCAGGCTGGGCTTTTGTGGGCCAGGTTCAGCTGATGCTGCAGGTTTGCCTGTTTCACAAAACACCACACGGGTACGGGAATGAAGGTTATGGAAAAACAAACTTACAGGGTCATGAGACGTAAGAATAAAGTAGCACAAGCGAAGATCTTGCAGAAAAGCAGCAGATGCTGAAGAATTGTGTCTCAGGATTTCTAAGCTGTTACAGTGAGTAAGGTGTAGAATGGCACTCCAGACACTGCACGTGGTGATAGACAAGAAAGCCTGGGAAGAGAAGTGTTACAATCAGCGTGGGGACTTTGTGGATAGCAGTAGGATTATCTGCTATGGATCCTAGCTGGGAGAAACTGGGTATCCACTGGAGACACACCTTGCAAGAACCCCTTGAGAAAGCAGCAGGCAATGGAATAAGAGAGCACAGAACCCTCACCGGCCGCGGCAATCGGCACCGTACTGTACACCAGGGAGAGGTGGAAAGCAGAGGACTGGAAGATTTTCTGGGGTTAATATCCTGGGCAGTTCATATGCTCCTAATCAGTGGGCCCTTACAAGATGCATTACTTGTGTTCAACCACCATCGCGTCCTCCACCTTGCTCTTTCAGAAGCCAGCATTCACAAGTGCCGTGCTTGCTGCTCCGCTCATCTGTATGAACTGATTTCTTTCTAATGGATTAACAACACTGTTTTCTTTTTCTAAGGGACCTCATCTGTAGGAAATTTAAACTAAACCTGGCCCGCAGCTATGGAAATCCTACCAACTGGTGGGGACAGGCTATTCCGCTGCCCCCAGCTCACATAATCCAACTTACTTGGGTTTTGCTCTTCCTCTCAAAATTATTGTTTCTAAGCATAAGAAAGTTCCACTCACTGTGTGTGGTGCTGATTATATCTGTAAAAAATGCCATATGATAGCCCTATCTCTTGCAAAAATTTAGAATAGGCTTCAATCTTAAATATGACTGCTCTTTTTTAAGATCTGGAGGGTCTTATTAGGCATACCCCAACAGCTGTCAAGGCAGAACACTTAAAGAACATCCAAAAATTTGTCCAGATTATTTCTTAAAAAGAATGGGAGAAACTTTATTTAAAAAAAAAATCCGAAAACTGCAATATTACTGCAGCTCTGTCATGTTAAAGGAATTATGTCAGGTAGTTTAGTTGAAAATGTAACTTTTTATCAAAACCAAAACATTCTACCAAAGCCAAACCCTCGTTCGCACTCTCTTTGTGACAGTCTTTTCTTGATACCTTCCCCCGAAACCTTGCCTCATCAGAAAAGTTGCCCAGTTAAGGATAAGAAAAGATTTTGGAATTTCACCTCATTTTTAATACACATATCTTCATGCTTTGTAGGAAACATTGCTTAGAATAACGTTTATATTGGATTTAACCACAGCTCTGCAATGCAGTATTAGCCCACTGAGGGCTTCCTACTGGTTTGTGCCGAAATGACAAGTCACAGGGTGTTTCATCTCTTTCTTGCCAGCTGCTAATTGCATTACAAGACACTAACTTTAAGCATATGAAAGTCTTATTTCCAGCCTCCAAGTAGAGAAGCAAGTCCAGAGAGGTGCTGTGCACCTGCAGCTCCTACACTATTTGCTCTAATCGGGTTATTCTCCCTCTCCTGGGTGCTTAGAGGCAGCCTGTTATCTCAGCAGTTGGGTATTTCAGTTAAATCCCTAATGCTCCCTCTTATCACAGTCAAATAACTCAAGCCCATGGACTGGCGGGGTGCGCTGGAGCTCAATTACTTGCCCAGGACCACAGAAGACCAAGGGAGCATGCGTTGGACTCAAGACATGGCAGAGCTTGACCACTGTCCATCTTTTCCTCCTCTCTGGAAGCCAGGGAGATGCTATTGGTGGTTGGATCCCAGTTACCAAAACACACAAGCCAACGATTTTTCCAGATAAGGAAATCCAGCAAATACAGTGCTAACTCGCTTGGGCTTGATTTTGTGCCATTTGTAAGACATAATTCTTCCTGATCCGTTGGCTTATTGCTGCATCACGCCATCCCGCTTCCTCCCTTCCTCCCAGGGTGAGGTACTGGGTCCACTCGCTGGTTTTTGCTGAGATGTCTTTGATGTCTTTTATGATTTCTCATAGCCAGAGGAAGCTCCTCACTCGCGCTTCCTCACGCTGGACACGGGGGTTGAAAGGCACGGCACTCAGGATCTGGTCAGGAGTGAGGTGTAAAAAGTAAACAGACGTCACAAGTGAAGAAAACTAAATTAGATCATGGAATTCCAGGACTGTTTCATTTGGAGTCGCAGCTGGGAAGTTATTAGGAATAGAAATAAGGACGATTATTTTCTTTCACTGTCTTATTTTCAACCTGAGAAATCCTGCCTGAGCTCATCTTAAAATTGTGCAGCAACAAAGTCACCTCTCAGCCACCTTCTCATTCAGCTCCTCCGAGACCATCAAACACCGTCATTGAGCTACAAGTTTAAGAACATCAGAAGATGTTCTTAATAGATACGTGGGTGTAAGGTGGCCAAACATAGGTGTCTACGCCCGGGTGAGCAGAGACACCTACCTCACATGTAAACACCTAAAGTGCAGACAGCCTAAATTTAGATATCTGAGTCAAGAGTAAATCTTTCCTGCAGCGATAAGAAGCACTTCATCAGGATCCAAGACCAACAGAGGTTTGACGCTAGAAAACTCCCGCCGCTATGGGTTTTATGCTCTTTGTATTACCGTTTCCTTTCCAAATTCAGGAAGATGAAAGTTAAGCCCTTTGTAGGTCTGTAATTGTGCAGTGGAATATAAACCACCTGCCCCTATAACTTGTGAATAAAAATAACAGCAGAGTTAGGGAACGCAGACCTCACCGTTCAGCAGGAGCCTATCCACTAATCCTGCTACGACTCCGCTCTCTCCATGGAAATATCATGGGGGATGAGTTGACTTGCAAGAAGATCTCCTTCTTATTCATCATTCCTGATCACTTGTTGAACGACGCCAGGCTGATAAATTACGTTCCAAACATAATCTATAACCAGCCGGCTCTTCTCGGGCGGGGGATGTTTTCAGATAAGCCACACCATCAATTCTGCCTGTTAGACGCTACACCTCGAAACTTCAGCAGCAGGTTGGAGAGGGGATGAGATAATATTTTTGTAAATATAAAGCAGAAGGTACTAGACTGACTGTTTCTTGGCAAAGGAGAGGCAGACTGACTGCCTGTGCCCACACAAGGGGCTGGGAACCAGTAACAGGGCTGGCTTCAAATGAGAGCAATTCGTGCTCTCCCTCGGTTCGAGAAGCTGACATTTTCACTGGTTGGGGACCACTAAACCGGTGCGACGATCTGGCCTGAGATTAGAGCAGGTCATTTTAGGTAAGATAAACGATAATTTCTGGGATGATATCAACCAAAAAGATTACACCAGCTCCTTTGCCAGAAGCATAACATAATTCTGAGATCTGCTGTTCCCCGCTCAACAGTTTCCAGGCTCTTTGTGTTAAGGGTTGGTGCATCAATCATTCCCTTACTGCCCCTTCCTAGCTGCCATAAGCATCCTGCATCGCTTTATAACTCCATTTATTACAGAAAATCTGGAGGGGAGCGAAGGCTGCTGCTTCCTCCTCTCATCTTTCTACACTGGTACTGTTAAAAATCCGGAAATCTCCATGGGAACATGGCTTTGGTTGGGATGCCGGGATCCGTTTCCTCACCGTTCTCACCGGGAGTCGCTGGCCCCTGCACCCAGGAGCGTGGCCCGGCGATGCACAGCGCTGCAGTAGGACTTTGCCAAAGCCCGTTCAGGCTGAGGGTAGGTGTCACCAGGTCCTCGGGGCCGGGCTCTGGCGAGGGCTCTTCCCTTTCCCACTCGCGTGGATGCACACCCCGGTGCGTGCCAGAGCTGGAACAGAGACCCTGGGCAAAGATGCGGCTGGTATATATAAACCGGGCTGTGTGGAACGCAGTCCTTCATGAGTAACCTATCTCACAATTTAAAGTAAAGTAAGATGAGCCTCTCCGAACCTATCATTCAATACATTCAGCGCTATTGTCTGCATTTTTGTTATGCAAAGTATTAGAAAATAATTTTACTTGGGAGTCGTGCAGCTATAAACGGTTTAAGTCTTGAATTACTTCCTCCCTCTTCTGCCAAAAGACACACAGTTAAACAGCACGATGTGAAAAAGAGGCAAATGTTCTGGATCTTCTCATTTTTCTCCAGCTGGGAAGCTGAAGGTGCAAGTGTACAAGCTTTTTCCCACAGCCACAAAGGCAACAAATCTACTTTCCTTCCAGGCGATAATGCCCTACAGTCCCTATAGCTTGTTGGGACCTTACATAAACGGAATCTCTTTTGATTAATAACAGTTTTGTCAATATTCATCATCTGTGAACATACACAGAGGAAGAGGTCAGGAGAAGGCAAACATCAGCCCTTCCTTTCCGTCGTTAATATTCTTGGAACTCAGCAACAGTAAAAGAAACAATTATGTGGACAATTATTTCAGTGTTTCCTTTTACAACAATAGAAAAGGTACGAAATGAACATTTTTGTACGATACACTATATTCATTCTGATAGTATTCTGATGTTTTCAATTACTCTTGTTTCCAAGATTGCATTGCACAGATAAAACAGTCATCTTGGAACATTAAAAAACAAAACAAAAAACCGTCATTCCCCATTTATGTAAATTTTATTCTTGACAATTATAATGAAGGCCACATCGAGAAGTTGGTGCATTTGCAACATCATTCTATTCATGCCTTCATTTTTTAGGCTTGATTGTTCAAAACTCCACTGAATAATTGAATGAATAGATGATAGCACACAAGAATATTTTCTTTTAAATAAGACATTTAATTATTATGTTTTATATAATGTAGAACATTAAAGTCACTTGGAAACAGCTTCAAAAAAGGGCTTTTTTAACAATGTGGGGTTTGTTCAAGATTATTTATTTTGGATGAATGAGTTTTGTAAAAATGCCCAAGTGATTTAGGAGCTTAAATCCAGAAAGAAGCCAATGAAAGCAGAGCTGTTAAGATGCCCAAGAATCTTTGCAGTATGTGTTTTAAAGAATGTTGAACAAGCAAAGATTGTGAGGAAGACAGATTTGCTAGAAAGTAAATAATTTGTCTATTAATTACAAGATATTTTATGTGAAAGGTGAATGAATATATATCCACATATATATGTATGCCTCATACATATCTGAATTTTTTTTAAATGTCATGTGTATTACAGTTTTGATTATGCCCAACTTCTTGTGCATAATTCAAAGAGGATCTTAAGAAACAAATGTTTTTGCATGAAGCAAACCAAGATGCAGAAGGAGCCAAATAAAGGCTACAAGAGGGAAGAGAAAAGAAGGTATTATTGCAGGGAGAGTCACTTTATGGCCTCCGCTGAGCACCTGCAAGGTCTAATCCTGGGATAAAGGGAATGCTACAGTCTACACTGAGGAGAAAGCAGCACCAGCAGGGCCACTGCAAGGGACAGGCAGAGGAGCATCCCACGGAGGTGTATTTTGTTTTTCTGCACACAGAAGGTCTTTGGGCTGAGCAGAATTGATTGAAACTTGCCAAAAAGGGGTGAGAGCCAGTCACCTGAACTTTCTTACGCCTTCTCCAGGCAATGTAGTGAACAAGGGCAGTTTTGTTTTGAAGATGTTGCTTTACAGTCATTTTATTGATTCACTAAGGTCGAGGCCCCACATATAAAAATACTTCACTGGTAAAACAGAGCTGGGTAAAGCCGTGGTGAAATACCGGGGCGGCAGATCCTCCCTGCTCCCCTCTGCCTTCAGCAGCTAACCTGGGCACAGCGAGCCGACAGCCTACCCCTGCTCATCAGGGACCTTATAGCAGAGATTCACTCCACTCAATGCACTTTGGTCTATTATTTCAGTAATTGTGTGGTTTTACCCAGTGATCCAGCACTCAGATCCGCTGGGATTGTATTCGCCTCTGCTCGTTCGGTTCCCGCTCAGCAATAAGCAGACTTACAGCTCTGTTTGTGTCCTATCTCTTTTTTTCAGAAGAGTTACTTTTAAAACCTGGTGCTGACTGAATTTCTAATCCTTAAAACAGTTGCAGAAATAGAGATTTCATCCCACACAATGGATTATCTGAAAGCAAAAGAAATATTGGCACAACTAGCACTCTGGCTGGGGTTTATTCTAGAGCAAAGCAAATAATCTGAAAGAACAGAAGTCTGGTGGCCTGACTCCCATGTGTAGGTAGCACTGATGAGTAACTCCAAATTTCTATCTGCAATACTTAGCTGGAACTTCAGCTAGTCATCTCCAGCCTTAAATAGCCCAGAAAGCTTTGCCTTACAGCTTGGAGACACGTCAGCTTTGAAAGCCCAGTCTCCTTTCAGCAAACTGCAAGTGAATTTTACAGCCTTTAACTTCACTACGGTCTGGGAAATCTGACCGTTTGCACGTAGGTCTCGTGTTTTGTACTTCTTCACCCCAGGTAAGCACGGGTTTTTCCACGAAGCGTGGACACTCGGGTTTGTCGTGCTCAAACATCACTCCTTGTGCTCACAGCCACAGGATGGGGTGAGAGCCGCTGGGAAAGACCAACGGGAAAGCACAGACCTGCTCTTCAGCCACAGAACTAGGGGTAGCCAAATGAAACAAGCTTTAAAAACATTCTTCTGTGGATAAAAGCAGAGTACACCTGACCAGTATTGCTTATTAGTAGTACAGTATTTGATCCAGACAGAAAAAAACCCCAACTTTGGGGCAGAAAGCATTCGTGCCATCGTGAAAGAGAAGCAGGACATTTCCCGGTAAGTCCAGGTGGGACACTTGTGCGGAGTTCAACTTCATGTGCTGCCCAATTAGCCAGTTGCAGAGAAAAATGTAATTAGCATCTGCTGAACAAAAAGGATTGTTAGCAAGGAAAGAGGTGGCAAGACCCTATGGGACATGATACAGTTTTGTATTTTCAGTATTGAAACCTGTGGTTTATCAAAAAATACAAGTGCTCAGAAAAGCAAAATGACTTATGTCTAATCTTATAATATATAACACAGGGGCAAAAGGGCATTAGTTATACCAGTCACTGCCACACTTATCTCAAGAAGAATTTGAAACTGAAGTTCTAAAGGCAGAGTATAAGTTCTAAAATTCATTTAATTTTTAGAAATCGAAATGTTGAATTTCTAAGAATCTCCTCAGTTGGCCTCAGCAGGACCAGAGGCTGATAGAAGTCCTGCAGCTCCAAAGGCAGGTCTCCGAGCTCAAGGGTTGTGCTCTGAGGTTTTGCATTTAATCATCACAGGTAGCCCAGGCTGAGCACTCATGACATTGCTTATCAGAGGGTTACAAATTACGAGCAGGGATTTTCTATGCAACCCAAATACAAGGGAAAACTTGAAGACTGACAATTAAGAAGCAATTAACCTGTTTTTTTATGTATCAAATCATTCACCAGACAAAAGTCACAGTAACAACATTGTATTATTATCAATTTAAAGAACGAGAAACAAACAAAAAACCCTCCTTGTTTGGAAAATCACTAAATAAAGCAGAGAATCTTCCTTTCCTTTCCATCACTTTACACAGATAAAAATGAGTTTTTGGAAGCTTCCAACAAAGGCATGTCACTGAACTTCTGAAGGTAATCCCACGACACAACGATGAAATGTAATCGCATGTTTCACTGCATCTCACAGAGGAAATGATGGAGAATGATGTCATGTTTTATAAGCTGAATATATTAGGATATACACCACCATCGCCTGGAGCCCCTGTGGCTGACATGCCCTGAACCTGCTTGTTCCCTACCAGCCACCGTTCTGCCCTCGTTGGCTTAAACATTCCAGACATTTGATTTGTACCCAGTGTTTCCAAAATCTCTTTCTTTGCCCAGGAAGCTCTGGGCAAGGCAAGGTAACAAGGAAAGGTAGCACGAGTTTTTAATTCAGATGACGCAGAGAGTTGACAAAAAAACAAGACACTTTTGACCAAAATCTCTTTCTCACATCCCTTCCTCACAGACACTAAAGCGGGGAAGAAAGTGAAATGCCAGAGCTCGTTAAAGGATGATGTTACTGAAAGCTTGACTATTTTTTCCAGATATCTGTTGGGTTACAACTCTGAAGTCCTGTTTCTCCTCTTCCCCGAGAGTCAGGGCTTCAGCGCGGCTGTGAAACAGCACTACTCTTCTCATTTGTGAGATTTTGCCATCTCACCCTTTATACCTGTAGGAAAAAAAAGTGATGGGAAAAGAGGATTTTCTACACCGAGTCACAGCTAGAGTAAGCTTTCCAGGATGCTCGTTGCTGTAGGCTGCCCAGAGCCAGGAACAGTAGGATGCAGTGAGCTTCTTGCTACACATCATCTATCAAGGTGTGTGGGCCTGAACTTTCTAGAGACTCCGAGCGCTTTCCTTTAGACCACAGCTGAAGTCACTGCTACCACAAAGAGTGTGCCTGCAATCCACACGGAGATAAAGGAAAATACATTTTGTCAGAGGAGGTTCTTTTCATACTGAAGTCATAGGAAGGAAAGAGGGCATAGTTCCTGAGGCAGTGCCTAAAAATAGCAATTTAGGTTTTGCCTCCAAAAGAGCACTAAATACATGTTTAATTTGAGCCACATGTGTGTTCTCATCTTGATTCAACACACTGTTTAAGCATGAAGCACATGCTTAACTGGCATTTAAAAAAATACCCTTAGAGTTAAGCACATACGTGTGTGTGCTTCAAACCACAGATATAAAACTGCTCGTGTCCCTACTCCTGAGCATATATTTAAGCGTCTCCTTGTCATTCTGCATTCAAAAATTGAGTGCTTTGATACAGGAAAGGCTGCTCCCCTGTCACGGGAAGCCCTGCGGTGGCCCGAAGACATCTGCCGAGAGGGCTTGTTTCATTGCAATCCTCTGAGTAAAGCCCGGGGTGTGGAAAATAAACGGGAGGAAGTAAGCATCTGGTTTCATGCTCAATGTGTTCTTACAAGAAGATAGGTTTTTTTTGTCGCCCTCAACTTCAAATCCTGAAAAGAAGGCGTAAGAAAGAAAGAAATGCAGTGCAAAAGCCAACTGTGAGAGCAAAGGGCTCAAAAGAGCAGAGAAGCCACTTTGTTAGGAGAAGGGAAGGAGGCAGGACTTCCACCCAGAACCTGTGGTTGTAAAAGTAACACCTTGTTTGATGGGATCTCTAAGGATTTGGGGGGATTTTTTGCAGTGACAGTGGACACTATACAAAGTATGAGATAGAAAACGCAGCAAAGACCCAGAGAGTCACCATTTTATTGGGAGAGATGGTTGTACTGGTAACTGAGGATGAACAGGTCAAATCTGACAGTGATAAGCTCCTGGGTGGACATGGAATTTAAAGAGCAAAGAATTTGCAGAGTGAGGCTGCAGAGCGTATTCTCCCCCTGTAGAGTAAGGACATAATCCTCCTGCCTTGCATATTCCTTCACATGACACAATAGTGGGAGAGCTTCCAAGGTACTTATTAGCCAAAAGTGTGAATGTTGGCCAGATGGTTTCTTTGGAGTCGGAATAGTCAAGAGACTCAGACCTGTGATTTATTGTGGGTTGGGGAAGATATGCAGCTACAATAGGCTTTGTTGCTCTTGTTTGGTCAGCGATGGTTGCACGTTCATGCTGCTCCTGCTTTACTAAATCCAGATGCCTTGGGTGAAGTGGTGGACTTACCAGAAGCCAAAGCAGCAGTAGCCAAAGACGGCTGAACAGATTGCCCTGAGGTTCTTTGAACTCTCTCATTGGTCATTGGGATATCCACTGCCAAATTTGACATAGCATCTTCCTTTATCTCATTAGCAGGAACAGTTCATTTAAATTAAGAATCCAGAAAATAGCCCGAAATGTATTTCCTGAAAGCTGGGGTGTGGACTCCGGGTAGCTCTTCCCCAAACATTTTGGCATCCGTGAAGACTCCTTGAGGGTTTTATTATTTTTAAATAACTGTACCGGGATGAAAAAAATCCTACTTTTATAACACAGATCTCTAGTTTACATATATGTTTAATACTTAACTCTACGATGGCCTGTTCACGCTTTCAAAAAACATTTACAAAGCTGTCCAACAGAGTCCTTTTTTATTCCGAGTTCACTGATTTAGTCCCCATCACCTGCTTTTGCTGACAAACTCTCTGAAATGGAGAATTCACTAATTTTCTGACCAGCTTCATATTAGGAAACACAGTAATGTTCACAGCGTTCCATCACGAGCCCCAGTTTTCCATCGAGGAGTGAAAGATATGTTATTGGTTTTGATAACAGTCAAAATATGACGTGAAAGATGTACATATATTTACTCTTTCAACATATATATTTCATCTTCTGTATTTACTCTATGATTAGTCAAACACTGCACAAATAAGTACATAGAAAATACATGCAAAGCTCTGAAATTGTAAATTGGCAGCGCTTGCCAGGCAGCGGACACCCACATTTCCCAGCTGTGGATTGCCATGTGCACTACAGAGCAGAAATTATCCAGGATAATTTACAGGAAACGAGATACAAACCCAGCTAAATCCCACTCTGCTCCAAGTCAGCTTCAATGTGGTGCTTTGCTGCAATGGTTTTTCATACTATCCCCCCATAAAATCAGCTCAAATTTACTGAAATGTCCAAGGTGAGACCAGCCCCCTGTGACATGAGAAACAGTTCTACGAACGCCAACAAGCTCAATGGAAACTTTTTGCACAGTTGCAGAATCTTTACAACAACCTGTTTGAATAGCGCTGCTATTTTTCTGTTTTTTAATCTCTGAAATAGATGTCCTTTTAACAGGCTTTCTCTTGCAGTTCTATAAGAAGTTACTGATTTTTTTTTTCTGTAACCATCTTTAGTTTCCAGTGGTAGTCTCCTGAACAAACTACTAATTTATCACTGTGATTAACTCCCGGAATTCTTCCACTGCTTCCAACTCTGTTCTAAAATTTCTAGGGAAAGCCCATTTATGATGAAGCACGTTACAGATATATTCTATACAGTGGGTTCCCTGCTTCCTTCATCAACAGAACGCTGGAACGATCATTCTTCCGACAACTCTCACAGGTTTTGAACGAGTATCTCACACACCCCACCTGCAATTTCAGATCTAATCACCAATTTTGACTGCTTATAGATATCAATATATATAACATGTACATATATATATCTACATATATAATATGTGTGTATATATATATACACACATAAATATATGGTTACATGCATTCAGTGCCATCTTTCCTCTTCCTGAGTGGATGAACAAAGACCTACTTCCAACTTTAGTTTAATATGAAATTTGATTCCCTCCCTTGAAACTACTTTGCTGTGGAAATGAATTCTAGTAGAATTTCCTTCCTCGTATGCATCCCAAATAATTAACTTCATTTTGACCAAATGCTAATAGATTTTTTTTAGCAGTTTTCACGTAGCTATTCCCTTTGTTTTCCCCTGCTGATAGAGCACTACACCCAGCAAACAGAGACAGATCAATACCATCAAACCTCCGATGACCACACCAAGGAAAACACTGGTGAAATTACGAGCTTATCAATGGCAAAGCAGACCTTCTCCTAGATCTAGAAACAATAAACTTGTGTCTCCAGTTCACAGTATTTAAACTAAAGGTGAGATTTTATGTTCAATCTCTTCATTAAGCAGAAATACATGTTTTTGCCTTTTTAAAAAGTGAGACTATGTCCTAGGTTGTTCCCAGAATACTCTGTCGCACTTGAAACAAAGGTTGAAATTTTTATCATACACTGCGTGGTTTAATAAAAGGGGCTTAATATGGAAATGAAACAAATCTAGCATTAGAAAAATAAGCAGAATCAAAATCCATTTAACTGAAACCTGAAGCTCTTTATATTTAAATCATAATACACTTACAGTAGCAGCTTCACTAAAAACTGTCCTTGTCAGAGATAGCCCTTTATTCTTTCTTCTATATTGCTTGTCAAGTAGCTAATTCAAGTAGCTAATTGTGAAAATAACTAATCCAACCACCATGTATTCTTTCAATTAGTTTCTTCTTCATCCCTTTTTTATTCTTATTCCTATGTATTTTTTACATCATCTTTTAATTAGATTATACGGACAAGCAATGTATGTCAGCACTCAGTGCCCAAACCCAAGGATCTCTGATGATCTTCTACGCATACGGGCTCAATAATAAAGATAATATATAATAATAATAACAACAATATGTTCTTAATATATATATTTTATATATTATTATAATAACAACAATTTCCCTCCATCAATGTAGTGACTTCAAAGAACACTCAGTATGCTAGATAATACCATTTGGGGGAACAGACTATTAAATCTCATAAACTCTCTAACAGGGTCCCTCCACATGATACACGAGCCAAGAAAATGCCATCTACCTTGGCGTTTTTAAAGCAGGCTGTGTAAAATGTTGTCAACTTTCCCCTTGGCCTTAGCTAGTTTAAAATAATTTTTCATGTCAAAACGATGAGGGTGGAGACTCATGTATGAAAGAGGAATATTAGACAGAAGACAGTTCTGGTTGCTATAGTCTGACTTCAGCTGGGCCAAACTGGATATAAAAACTCTACTCAATATTAGTTGGTGGTTTACTTCATATTAAGGAAAATAAAAAAAAAAAGCAACACGGCTATTTTTATGATACTTGGCCTTGAGTGTAAACATATCACCTCCAATGAATTCGGCATCGCTAAGGTTTTCAATCACTTAGTCATTCAGCAGCTGCACACTGGGATTCTTTCAGGAAGAGCGTCACTTGGAAAGAAGTTTCCTATTTTTGCAAGTGAAGAACAAGCATGTTTGATTTCAACAAAACCAAGTAACTAAGTGATCCTCGTTGGATTAAATTATAGAAAAAAGAATACAAAATCTCCAAGTGGATACATTTTCTTTAGTGTTCTTGCACTCTTGATTTCACAGCTTTGCTCCTGTATGCATTGTCACTTGTCACCTCCCTCTGCAGACATCAGTTGCAGCAGGTCAATAAAATTCAAGTTCCTTGTGCCTCCTAGAAAGAGGCCTGTAATATCTAATTCAGTAATTGTTAGAATCAACTAAAATACTTCCAAATCTTAAGTCTCTATTCAAATGTCATCATCTACAGAAAAAAGATGTCTGAAACAACAGACATATGACTTGTCAAATTTGCAAGATTTGTCCTACCTTTGCACAGATAAAAATATTAGTTCAAGGCCAAAAATACAGACAAAACTGATAATGAGAAGAAAGTCAGAGAAATTAAAACATCTGATCGCAACTTCAGAGCAAGTTTTGAAGAAAACAGTAATTTTTCTCCCATAAGTGGGAGAATGACTTACAAAAGACAGATCACATTAGACAAATCTAATGTTTTCCTCTGAGAGGAAATGTTATGATTTTAAAATCTAGATCTACTGTGATTGGTCTTGGGAAGCATTTGATAATCTAACACAAAAAAAGTGTTATTAGCGTGAAAAAATATGGTATTTAACTAACAAAAGAGGAGCTGACTAAGTTTTCTGGATGTACTGTTTGAATATAACCCACAATATCCATCAAGGATCATTGCTGGAACGGATGTGACTGCTTATTTCAACACCCATCTCAGTCGTAAGGGGAGGAGTACGCTAATGAAATGTTCCAGTGACAAATTAGGGGAGGTAATGGCAATGACAGGAGCATCGTACTGGAAGATCTGCACAATGAAGACCGAAGCAATAGAAAGAGGATTAGGTCTAATAATATATCATGAAAAAATACACTTCGGGAGTGCTTCACCTCATCTACCAGAGCCATGCAGAAGGCAGGTCTCCAGTCAAACCCTGCTAAAGAGGGAACCTTCCAGGGAGCGACTCTTCACAGCTTCTGCTGACACCTCTTCTAGTGCTGAGGATCCACACTTGGCTGGCTAAGAGCAGGCAAGATGAGCCTACCAGTTTGATAAAGGGCTATAACATGACAGGCATTAGTCAGAAATAGCATAGGAAAATGATCTGGACAACATTACTCAATTGCAAGATAAATATCAGTTATCAATATGATATGGTTGTAAGAAATCAAAGTGATCCCAGGATGTGATGCAGGTTATTTCTAGCAGACACAGGCAACCATGAATCACACTGTACAAGACACTACAAGGGTAGTAGGTGGAAAGCTTTGTGTGATTCCAGTCACCCTGCTCAGAAAAGATGGGCTCAAGGTGAAAAACAAGGAGGGAAAGGAATCTATCCTGTAAGGAACTTAACGTTTATCCTAGAGCCATTACTATTATTTTTCATAAACAAACTCAAGAAGCAAACACCAGAGAGTGTTTGTAAGTTACATGAAAGTTACAAGGATGATACTAATAACCAAAATATTGACATGTTTATGTTTACATGAGGAATGAAAAGGCTTCTTTTTTATCAAAGGACTGTGTTTCTGAAGCAGATTTCCAAAGAGAGCAATACAGTAGAATTTCAGATAGTTGGGAAGAAATTACATGGTGTGTTTTTCTAACATGGTAGGGGGTGATCAAAAAATTGTATCTTTCATATTTGAAATAGGAATTTAAAATAGAATTCAACCATCAGTTGAAATTTTGACATAAGAAAAGTAAGGTCATTAAACAGTTCCCAAAACACATTCAGAGTTAAGCTTTTCAAGCACACCTTTGCATGAAAAGTTCTGTTACGATGCTGTCTCATCAAACTCAAAACTTCTTCCTCTACTTAGAAAGTACCATTGGCTTTCCAACATTATGATGGAGTAGGGAAACAGTAAGAACAATAATGTTTGGTTTACTGGCTTTTCACTAAGTCAATCAGCTATGATACACCGCCAAATAACATTTCCTGAAAAAAAATTATATATAAAAATGTTTCCAAGGGAAAAAACATTTTTTCCAGATGCTGGTTCTTTAGGAAATATTAAAAATACCCGCTGAAATCTTTATAAGAAATCGCTTTATTGCACATTTTGTATTCTTAGCCAAGCTGTCATCACCACCTATGTATTTTCATAACTGCCTACATATGCCCATTTACTTGACTGAAATAAATGGACAGAACTAACCTCATTGTACTTTGACTCAAAAAGGAATTTTTACATGACAAATCTAAACGGCAAAAAAATATAATATGGAGAAAACCTCTTTCAAATTAAAAAACAGGTGTAAGATGATGCTTTGAAGGGAATATTTATTTTGTTTAGAAGATTTTTGTATGTTAAAATTCACTTGTGAGGACTTTCCTCAATCACAGAATGTACTGTACACTCTAATTAAGAACACAATACCAGTGACTACCCTGCTGCCAGTGAACACAGTGGACAGTTACAGCATTTCCAACTGGGCCGAGACTGCTCAGAGACATGAAGCTGATGATGAGGCTGAAGGATTTAGGAAACCCATCACCAGAAAGGTCTAATTACAACAGATTTTAGGCAAGAGAAACCTGCTGCCCCTGCAGTGTGCTGATAAAATACATGTATGCACATATTTTCACCATGAATGTGAAACATCCCCTGCATCTACCGGCCTTTTTCCAAATCCAGTGTCTTCTCTCTGATGGACTACGGTATTGCATACCCATTAAAACTATGCACTATGTCCTAAAATGATGACATTTCATTTTAATTGAAATCAAACACACTCTTCCACTAGGGAATAAGAAAGTACTCCAAATTTTAACAGGAATTCACAGAAGTACATTTTTCTCCGTCCTGTATTATCTTTCCACGGAAATCCAAGAACAAACATTTTTGTGGCAATAGATGGAACTTATTCTTAGTTAAACTGTTCTGACATTAGTGAAGTTACATTAAGTATTAATTTGGCTCCTTTGTTTCTGTGGAAATGAGACTGTACTGGGTATATGCTTACTAAACTACACTACTTATCATGAACTTCACAATATGTACCTATAGATTTGTCCTCTAAAATCAAGTGTATAGAATTAAAGTTATTCTAGCACAGCAACTCCTCTTGGAAGTCACATTCTGGTTTACTCTCAACGACATTTCCTCCTTAGATAAACCCTAACATGCTCTCTCAGTATTTCCCTCCCAACTCTCAAGCTATCAGAACTTCAGTTAGCAGGGTTAACTAAAAATCAGGTTTGGGGTTTTTTTTCCCCTCTCTGTACCTTCCATAGGAAAACACATAATCCTATGATATTCCTACTGATCTTGGCCAGCCCGTGACACCCACATTTTACACTATGTTCGTGTTGTGCACATTTTTCAGTCCTCCGACTTCATATTGCAGCGCGGATCTCTTGTGACAGAAAATGTGAGCACCGGATTCAATAGTCATTATGAATTTCTGTAGCAAGAACGTTTTCCCAAACGACTGACAAGGCACCCCCAACTTGTACAACCTCCTCTGACCAGAGCGTACCGGACTCGTACACCCTCCATCAGGCTTGAGGAAGAGGTACAAAATCCTCAGCTTAAAAGGTGTAAGGGGCAGTCCCTGACGAATGTTTTATTCTTTGTTACTAAAGAAACACATTGATAAATATACAAGGAAAAATAATACATTTCAACTGCAAAAAGCGAGCAGAACAATGTCAGGAAAAGCCAACAAAGAAACATCAGCTGTAGAGAGCTCAAGTGTCACAAGGCTTAAAACGAAGTGCCAGAGGTACAGGTGATGGAAGTGGCATGTCCTTGTTCTCCCGAGAACCCTGTGCTTTTCTCCCTGCTTCACAGACTTTTCAGCTGAGATCCAAATAGTTTTTAGTTGCTTTCAGACCTATTTAATCCCATCAAAGTCAGCAGTAAAAATTTACAACTATCTAACCAGATGTCTGACAGGACTTGGACTTGTGATTTTGATGTTCTTCTTAGGAAACTTCTTGGTTCCTCGTTCTTTGTCCCCAGAAGTTTTAACACCATGAAAGTTTTCAGTCCTTACTTAAACCTCGCATTCTTTCTAATGGGAATTCAGTTCTAATGGGAATTTTGACCCAATGACCATGGGATTTAACTACTAAAAATATTTTCCATTTACACAATGTACTACAGACTTAAGGTTCCTTGCAAATATGACTTAGCCCATATATACTTGTGAAGCAGAAGAGACGTAAAAATGTCTACAATTATAACATAAATTACAAGCCATAGAAAACATATATATTGAACTATATAATTCAGCCATAAAATAGCTACTGATGTTGAACAGTCAAGCACTTCAACCATAGCTCTGTCCCCTTGTTTTTTGCCTTGTTTTCTGAATAAAGAATGTAACGAGGACGCACAAAGGGATGTATTAGAGGCTGCATGGAAACCATAAGCTTTTTTGTGCTTTAGTTTTTTCCACCTTTTTTTTTTTTTTCCATTCCCACCCCCAGTTTGGCATTGAGCAAGTTCCTACCTTATGGCTGGTGTGGCTCCAAGGCACGGCTGAGGGGACAAGCTTGGTCCTCCACTCTGCTCCAGCAGCTCTCTGTGGTCTACGAGCTGAGGCTCCAACTCCCAGGCTCTGAGGACAGTGTGGCCCGAGGAACAGAGAATATTTTTCTGTATTTAAGCAGCTGCAAGAGAAAGAACAATTTTTACCAGTTTATAACTCACCCAACCTGAATGCTGGCACACCTCAAACGTGTCTTAGACTTTCCCCCCCCCAAAAAACAGTAGTAACTTTTTGACAGGCTGCTACTATCTCTGTCTGGAGCAAACACTTCCAAGGTTTTTTCTTAGAACTGTTCCGCAATACCTGGACTTCATTTGGGTGAAAGGTCCCTAAATTTACTCCTGCTGGCTCACTGACACCTCCATGGACCATTGGCACAGTCACACAAAAGTGGGAAGTTTGTGTACGGTGCAGCTTCACAGAGCTCAGCCTGCAAGTCCTGGCATTAGATTATTTTAAAGGAACTCATCAAGTCTTATCTTCTTATTTCTCACCTCATGAAAACTATCCTTGCTATTCTGTGGTTTAGCACTCAATATCTGAAACACCATCATGAATAAAGTGAAGTGTGATACTTTATAGATGTGTGTGGCCTACAGTCCTCTGCCCATTTTCAGTCTTAAACAGCAAGTAAATGAAGGGAGGAGAAACAACTGCAAGGTGTTATCCCTGGGCAAAACACAGATATGTTCTCAATTCAGTGCCAAAAATACCCAGTTTTTGAAAATTACTTCTCGTTACACATTACTTAAAAGCATATCCAAGCAAAGAAAGGCAACACCCATAGAAGGAGTCATTAGCAATAATGTTGTGGTTTCAGCCTCGTTCCTTTAAAAATGACTCACCAGAAAAAAAGCTCAGAAAAGACCTCTGTCTTAATTATTGTCCTGGCCCCAACGTGGCTCTTTTTTATCTGCTTGTGCAGAGCAAGGAACTTTCTGAGCAGCAGAGCCGGCACCCTTCTCCCCTGCTCTTGGGCAGTCACTGCCCGTGGGGAGAGGAAAAATACTGCTGTGGGGTGGGATGTGGGACCTTGGCAGAGGGTCCACTGAGGCCCGAGGCTGAGCCCTGGGAGGAGAAGCCTCTTGCAGACACGCTGACATGGAGATCCAGCCATTCCATGCTGGACAGGAGAGCACTGACACTGGAGCTGCAGCCTCTTCAGCACACATTTTTTGACACAGGCATTAATTACCTCATCGCCTGCCATGTCCTGTGCATGGAGTGGATCGTGCTCACCCAGCAAACTGCCATGCAGCCACGTGTTCTCCCACCATCGCTTGGTGCATGGCTCTAGGACTCGTTAATGGCACCGTACGCAGGCTGTGCATGGCACGCCGCCAGAATTATCGATTTCCACACGGGTCCTTCCATGGCAGCAGTTACTGTAGCAGCACAGCGCTTCATAACATTAATCAGTTTATTTTCAAAATACTCCAATGAAGTTTCCAAAGAGTGTATCTGCAAACCCATAAAAAGTACCCACTGAACATGTGCACACTCAACTTTTTCACGGGTTTATGATAGGCCACATTTTGATGGAATTTTATAGGAATGAAGAAGGGCACAGTTATAGCCCCAAACTGGAACAAAACACAGTCTAGTACTTTGCTATCCTGCTGTTAAAGTCTACAGACAGTGTGAAAGCATTTCTTTGGAGACATACAGTTAAGAGACACACTCAGGAACCTAAAGATTTGAATTTTTACCCAATGCTCGTACTTGTAACACAGCTTACCGTGTCAACAGAGCCCTTCAGCTGACACTGCCTGGTTCCAAATTGCTTCATGTGTCTTCTGAGGTGGTAAAACCCCCAACTGCCAGCAGCCCCTCTTGGTCCGCAGCAACATCTGCACTTGTGAATTGTCCACACAAAATTCTATGGCAGGCTGAAAACTGAACATATGGGGACAATATAAAATACAGTGGATGAAAATCGCAAAATAAATAATACTGGGGCCAGTACGGCAGTTGTGTTATTCCTTTTCCTATTTAATTTTAAAAAAACAAAGCCCCAAAGCCCATTATTAACTGTAGCTTCTGCATTAATTTTCAGTCTGCCAACCTAGTGTACTCTGGAAAGACAGGGTCCTGCTACAGAAACTGGCTTCGCTTCTGTTCCTGTGTGTGAAGTCTTACGGTTCACTGTAAATTTACATTTTGTGTTCCATGAATATTTCACTGTTGTGAGGTGAATAATTATATTTACCTCTATTTTCCCTGGAAGTAGTGCATTTTTATATTACTCTAATACCACCAATGCTTCAGTTATTGCTAATATTAAAAATGGATTTAATTATGACGTGATTAATCCAGAACTAAAACATGGTTGATAGCCGAACAGGCCAGGCACAAATCAGGTGTAATTTACATCCCTAATTATTACATTAACAATTTCTTTCTTCTTGATATGGTTTGAGAAACCCACAACAATTTATTGCCGTTTAGACAATCATTCTGTCACCCGATGACCCCTCTTCATCCAGGAAGGGGAACTGGGGAAAAACAAGGAGACCCAAGGGTTGGCTGAGTATAATCCTTGTATATTTTTTAGTGGTTCTTTAGTATTATTAATGTTAATTATTTAGTCTTATTCTATTAAATCTGTCTATATTTAAGCCCTCAAGTGTCTTTATTTTTCCCCAGTTCCCCTTCCCAGGTGGGGAGAGGTCATTGAGTGAGAGAATAATTGTCTAAACAACAATAAACTGTTGTGGGTTCCTCAAACTGTAACACCAGGACATGCCAGGCCCTGTTTGCCCCATTCTAATCTCTACCGATGCTTTATTTCTTCACTATCTGGAGATCCTGGCCATGTTACTGTGTTTAAATAACGCCTTCTCTCTCCTTTGTGGGCTCATACTCTTTTTTTCCCTCTGGTTTTCTCTGTATTGATTCACTTCGAGCAAAAAAAAAAAATAAAAAAATAAATCTGCATTTTAAACAATAAGCAATTTGGCACCGGCCCTGTCTTTTCTTTGTACCACGTATAGTGCTAAGACCACAGTCGGTGCCAAGGGAATAATAACTCACAGATAAAAAAAAACTTTAATAATAGAGGGAAATGGCTGTGCTTTGAGCCCGACCAGCCTGCCGAGTCCCCCGACACCCAGCTCTGGGGTACAGCCATCGAGGAGCCCTTTGCCACCACAACCTCCCCTTGCCCCCCACCACAGCCCAGACCCCGCCGGCCGGGGACAGGGCCACCGAGACAAGGCCGCTTCACCCCCAGGGGCTTCGCAGGCCCCGAAAGCCACCCATGTCCCCCCGAAGAGGTGGCGCCCAGGGACTCGCACTGCTGGGTGGGCGGTGCATCGGGGAGCACAGGCCCCATGCTCCATGAGAGATACAACGGGGAGGCACGGCAGGAGCCATGACCCTGCAGGGCTGCTACCTGAGGGGCGGGCAGGCCACCACCGTGCCCGGATGGCTCCAGTCAGCCTGAGCCATCCCCGGGCCTCCCTGTGCCACAGGAGCACCATTTTGGCCCAGGCCTTCCAGGGGTACAGCTGAGGCAGGGGGTGCCCCGTCTCCTACAGCTCCCAGGCCTTTGTGGGACTTCCCAGGCGGCCTCAGGCCTCACAGTTGAGGCGTCCTGTCCTCCCCTCAGGCAGTGGCCCTGCGGGCCGCCACCAGGCCCTGCAGGCTCCAGTCAGCCCGAGCCACCCTGAGCCATCCCCAGGCCTGCCTGTGCCACAGGAGGACCATTTTGGCCCAGGCCTTCCAGGGGTACAAGCAGAGGCAGCGGGTGCCCTGTCCCCTGCAGCTCCCAGGCCCTCACAGGACTTCCCGGGCGGCCTCAGGCCTCACTGGCGAGGTACTTACCTTTCTCTGAGGAGAGCTGCGCTGGCAGTGGAGCTGTGGGTGTCGCCACCCTGCTCTGCCCACCCACAGGGGGCCGTGGGCCTGCACCCCATCGTCTGCATTGGGGCCATGGAACTGGCACCCCATCATCTGCTTCAGGGCCTTGGACCCCACCTGTGGCTGCCCACAGCTCCCAGCTTGCCTTCCCTCACGGAGCACGCTGCTCTTGCTGCTTTCCCACATTGTCTTCATCCATGAGGCATTCAAAGAAACATCTATGGCAGGGAGAGAGATGAAACATACGACCAGGTCCCAGCAGCTGTCTCCAGTTGTGTTCAGGAACAGTTCCAGACTCAATGAGCTTGGTTCCCTGGCCATTGAGGCAGTCCATCGTCTGGATGACTTACAGCCGTGGAGCCCACTGCAACTCTGTGAATACACGTCCCATGCAGTGTCATCCATCTTACACACCCTCACACCATGTGCCAGGGCCTGTGAACAGGCCCCTTCTGCCAAACGACATGGCCGGGGCAGAAGACAGAGCCCTCGTGGCAGTAGGTGTCACCTCCTTCTGGTGGGATGCCTGTGTCCTTCTTCCTCTGCAAAGCTGTTCAGTACCCACTGGGAACAGAAGACTCCATCTTGACTTCCACGAAGGCCAGCAGCTCAGCTAGATGTGTGACGAGAAGGTGAGCACCCTCTCTGAACCATTACTTGGCTTGAGAAATGGGGCTGCTGGTGGCTTTGGGGGTTCCTGAGGGAGGGAGGAGTCTATTGGAATGGGTTATGGGCAGTTCTGACTCCAGAGAGAAACCCAGGCTCCAGCTGCAGAAGGAGCCCACCCCTCGTCTCGACTAGGTGTCCTCATTTTAGCACCCATTTCTTAAGGCCACACTGGAAAATGGCCCTGTTCGTCTCCCCTAGAGTAACTTGTACCCATTACCCCTCATCTTGGGTTCACAGCTCTCCTGCCCCAGCCATCCAGAGCAGCACCCCAGTTGTTATTTCTACAGCCCTCAGCACAAGAAGGACATGGAGCTGTTGGAGCAGGGCTGGAGGAGGCCATGGAGAAGCTGGGAGGGCTAGAGCCCCTTTGCTGTTGGGGTTGAGAGAGCTGGGGGGGGTTCAGCCTGGAGAAGAGAAGGCTCCAGGGGGACCTTAAAGCCCCTTCCAGTCCCCTCAAGGGGCTCCAGGAAAGCTGGGGAGGGACTCTGGATCAGGGAGGGGAGCCCTAGGATGAGGGGCAAGAGTTTGACACTGAAAAAGGCAAGATTGAGATGAAATTCTTTGCTGGTGGTGAGAGTCTGGCCCAGGTTGCCCCGAGAAGCTGTGGCTGCCCCATCCCTGGAGGGGTTCAAGGCCAGGTTGGAGGGGGCTTGGAGCAACCTGGGCTGGTGGGAGGTGCCCAGGGGTGGGACTGGATGGTCTTTAAGGTCCTTTCCAAACCAAACCGTTCCACGATTCTCCTAATCCCTTCCAGGCCTGGGCCCTGCAGTGCGTCCCCGGCCTCCACATCCCCCTTTCCAGTGGTCCTTCCCCCCCCCAGACCCCCGCCATTCCCTCCTTTTGCTCTTTCCCATCGCAATTTTCAGGAACTGTTTGCGCACCAGCCCAAATCAGGCGCTCTGCTCCCATTACATTTAAAAAAAACCACCAACCAACCAAACAAAAAAACCAACAAATAATCAAAACACGCGCTCCGTACCCCCCTCCCGGTGCGGGTGTGTGCGTGTGTGTATGTGTTTGTGTGCGGGGGGGGGGGTGGCGGCGGGGCCCCTCCATCTTGGTGGCCCCGCTCCGCTCCGCGCCGTCCCGCCCGCCTCCCTCCCTCCCTCGTCATTGTCTGCGAGCGGCGGCGGCGGCGGCGGCGCTTATAAGGCGGCGGGCATTGCCCGGATGTGAGCGGCTGGCGATGTGTCTTCCAGGGAAAGATGCTATTATCCGCGTCTC